>JAOXYM010000020.1:6082659-6114326 GCA_028567055.1 Leptatherina wallacei
TACTTGCTGGGATAGGCTCCAGCTCACCCGCGACCCTGCGTGGATTAAGCGGTACAGAAAATGGATGGATGGATGGAGCTGCAGGATGTCACTTTGACACCTCTCTTCCTCCTCGCTTCCTCTTCTGCTCTTTTTTTTTTTGTTGAAATATTCATTCCCCCCATTCTGGCCCCTCAGTCCTTCCTTATTTCCTTTCGTAGCTTTAACACTCCATGCTTTCTTGCAGCTGATATTGCTGATGTGTCATGTGTCTTTACCAAAGAAGAAACCCTCAGCTGTGTTGATTCAGTTAGACGGCGGCATAACTTACAATTTTTTTTCTGAACAGAGGAATATTTTATCTAGATACATTGAACTAATAGTTTCGCTGTCATATACAGAGCAGTGTCCTTACAGGCAAAATGTAGCCCAGGCATTCAGACACATTGAAGCAACTGATGAATGGTGTTGCATTGAAAAGGCTGATGATAAAAGCAAGAACAAGGCCTCAATTGGTCATAGAAAAAAGAAACACTATGGATTTTATAGCACATGGCACTCTACAGAAAGTGTTAGTGATACTCTGAATGGTGGTTTGTAAAACAGTTATGCTTCATGACCTCAGCTTCCTCTCGCTTATTTCCCTGTTTTTCTCGTACATTTACATACGACTCAGTGATCTGGCCTGTTATGACATTTTGATTCGCGTGCATGTCAGACACAGTTGTTCAGGCAGATCCAGACTGTGGGATTAGAGGAGGGCCAAAGGCCTTGCCCCTCCTGGGTTTACTGGGAGCTTATTAGACAGCTAAAATCCACACCACAAACCCAGAAGGAGAAATAATAGTTCATTACTTTCTCATGTTGGGTTGTTTTGTAACTGTTCCCACCACTTTCTCTTGGCTAAGCTCATTGTGGGGCAGCATTGGTGAGGTGGGGGGGGAAATATGGTGTCTTGACAGAGTTCAACAGAGCAGATGTGTGGAAAATGATGATGAGAATGAAGATGTTATACAAATATACTTTACACATTACATTAGCTTTGTAAAAAAAACAGTAAGTTGCATAAGAAATTGGCGCTTTTGCCATGCACTGTTTAATGGCCAAGAGAATAATGTGTAATGCTGCAGATACATCAAGATTAATATTGGATGAACGGCCTATGTCTCACTGGATTGTGATTGTGCTGAGGAATCATATTAAGGTGTTCAGTCAGCATGCCGCCGTCCTCACCGGGGCTTAGTTGTCCTCTCTAATGAGGACCAATAAAGACACTTAAACACTCTTCACAACTTCCAAGGCCATCATAACTCAGTGGTTGTATCACTTTATAAATGTCACCGTGCTGCATTTCCTGTTTGCATCTGTTGCTTGAGGGTTAATTCTGCGTATTTGCTTTCCACTAACATCCTCATTACAGTGCATAATTATATCTTTTGGTGTTGGGGAGGTTTTGAAGTGGCATGTTCAGCCATTTAGAAAAAATATATAAAGAATATCTCCCACAGTGAGTGAGAACAGAAAAATTGGCAATGCATTAAATAAAAATTCAGCAGAAACTATAGTGCACAGTAAAGAGTATTGAATTGGTTTTGGTGGAGGCAAAGAATAGGAGTGCAGTCACTGCACAAACAACGTGTTACCACGGCGAGGCCTCACATGCTGATAAAAAGGAACCCGAGGGGAAGAAATGATTGTCAGATCTCATCATTGTCACTTTTGCAGCACTTCTTAGGTTTAAAAATCTCATTAACACTTAGATTTTTATCAATGAATATTTAACTGATCAGTCAGAGATCTTAACACCTTAACATAAAACAAACTAAAACATACAGGAAAGGATGTTTTTTGGTTGCCTCCTGTTTCAAAGAATGTAACCCAGCTTGTGGATCTATAGGCCCTAGACAGAACCCTACATTGGTGGATATGGCAACTTGTAAGTTTATTTGATCTTTATTAAAACTAGAAAAGAACACCTGGAAATAATTACGAGTGATCGTCAATACTGGAGACACTCGAGTGTTGATGAAATCCACAGAAGTAGGACAGAGTACGGCAAACTCTTCCCCATTATGAGATCTGGGTCATTTCTTTCTGTTGCACTGTGCGTAACTGTTTCAAGGTAGCTGGAGGGACTCTGTTGATCAGTGTGTACCATGAGGAATTGCTGTGTCTGTGGAAGTTGTATTACATAAAACAAAGAGGGCGGATTTTCTTTGGGTTTTTAAGCAAATGTTAAATCGGTTGTATCTGATCTCCTACCTGCCAATCCATCTTTAATTAACTTGAATGTGTTGATACAGCAAAAGCTTGGAGTCGAGAATTTGACTCATTGTGTCAAGTGCTGTGGGTGGCAGCTTCAGGTCAGTGGCCTGTTGTGTTGCTGGTGGCGTTGTCAGATGTTTCTGACAGTGCCAGAAGTCACATGCTGTTACTAACTGGAAATAAGTGGAAGAAAGATGGCACATGTCTGCTCCCACCATGCAGGCTTGATGGACCATGTAAGATAAATATATCTTGAGATATAGTGACTGAGAAGCCAACACATCTGCGTGAATAGCTTCTCCATTTACAGAATATCTGCATCCCACACAGCTGATGGCCCATTTCACCAATTTTGAAAGTGAATTAGCACATGTGCCTTGGTTTGGTTTCGTTCATCCTGTGTTTATTCTGCGTAAATTTGATGTGGATTTGTGTCATCATAGTTTGTTTATCTTCCTGGTGATGAATGTTTAGTTATGAGATGCTGGATAGATTTCTGAAATGTTGTTATGGAGACAAATATTTAGGTGAGCGAAAGCTTCACAGTAACAATGACGTCAGCCTGTCTGTTGTTCTCTGTCTGGTTCGGGGGCTTTATGATTTCTCCATTGTATCTCATCATCATTAAGTGAGATATAAATTCAAAATATTGAGAGGATTACTCTTATCAAACAGATATGTGAAGGTGAGGGTCAGCACTTGGAACAACATACGCTGAACTTCCAGCACTTCAACAACTTCACAATCTCCTATTTCTGTTGGAGATGAAATACTTCCTCTGAAACACTGGAACACTTCCTTATTTGATTTAACTTCCCTAAAAACATTGGGAAATGAGAAGTATGACCATTAGAGGTAAACCATTTCTGACAAACTACTCTCATATCCAGCATTTGTAAGATGAGAGGAGCTTTTCGTATTACCGCATCAGTGTTAATTCCACATCTCCTGTTTGGTGTGTGAATACTGACTTCTTTGTGCCCCCCAAGCATTAAGATACCAGAAAAAAACCCAAGCCAAAGCCTTCTGTTCTTTATAACGGCCTGAGTATGCTGTTGAATAGCAGCATCGATATGCAACTCAGCTACTGATCTCAGCTTCCGCAGTCTGCGTAACCAGGGGACACCTCATTCACAGTCTAGTCTCTGTTGTTTTCATTTCAAATTGCTTCTTTTTTATTCTTTGGCAGAAAAACTCAGCTGAAGGCAATAGGGGAAAGCATTTGTATGCATTAGAGGTAATGTCAATCTAATTTAAAAACAACAAAGTTTTAGATTCGTTCCTGCATGTCTTCACTTCCAGGGGATTCGGCTGTGGTCAACACAGAGAGCTGTGAAGAGCTGTGCTATGTCTCTGAGCCAAATGCACCTTCATATGCCAAGTGAGGCCTTGTACAGACGCACACAGCATATGTGTTGTGTAAGTTTAGACCAGCAGCTGCCAGCTAGTTTGGTCCAGTATGCCACACTTGGCAGGTTCACCAAGGCCTGTTTCTCTCCCTGAGACTACTACATCTGGCTTCTCCTGTATGATTATTTTCATCCTTTGTTTACTAGAAGTTTATGGCATTTCACTTTAAATTATTACATGTAGTTTATTTCTTATTTTAACTTTCATATCTATTAGAAGAGCACTTGCAGAGAATGTCCTGTCAAGACTTTACTTCACATTTTAGAGTAATCTAAACATGGATTCAATTAGGTTGATTAAACTCCACCAAGTTTCATGAAATTGAGTTGGATATTTATAATATTATTTATGATTATATTTATAATTTCCCTCTGGGATTAATAAAGTATTTTTCATTTCATTTCATTCCATAAACATAGCTAATCTGCAAATGCTCTAACTTAGATAGAGGAAGTAGCACTCAACACAACTGTCATCTGTTTTGCATGTGTTCAGTCTCCTGGCGATGGCTCCAAACATACAGTACGTCAGGGGAATCACCAAAGTTATTAAAATTCAGAGAGGAATGAAAAAAGTTGGGGGACCTCCAGTTTTATTAAGACTTATTTGTCAGAGGGGGAAAAGTGTGAAACATTCATTATTCCATCTGTTTAAATTCTTTTCTTAAGGTTTTTAGCATGTTTTCTTTCAATCTGAATATTCTGTTCAAGAAAAATCTCCCATTCATGTTCATGAAATCATTGTAAATTGAAAGTATGCGTGACGTCTCAACAGAGAGCAGCAAGGACAGTTGTTTAGCAGTAGGAACCTTGCTGCTGGCGCCATGCTCTGTACAAGCATGTGACTTTGAAGCTTCGTGAAAGCACTGTCTGTTCTGCCTCACCACACTGTTACTGGTCCCTCATTGTCAATGTTATTTAATCTAGCATATGTTAAACTTTAGTGGAACTTCTAATTCTATTAATCTGCCATTTTTCTTTATTTTGTTTTTTGTTTCTGCTCAATATCCATTGAAACTGTAGTAGCATACATTGTGGTAAATGTGAGATATGATCTTTAAGACTTAAAGCTATCTTGCTCTACCCTGAACAAATCTCCCAACTTCAATCATGTGGCTTTGTGGTGCTAATTATTACTGAAGCTACATAGTGTCTATTTGAATTTGCCCTACTTTCTAAGTTCGCCTTAATACCTTTCTGTCACAGTCTGAGTAATATTCATAGCAGTTAATATAATATAGTTGAGCCTCTCTTCTTTTACTGCTTCTCATTTATAATCCCTAGTATGTCAAGGTCAGGTTCACCTGCTTTTAAATCCCCTGAGCGTATGAATAGGTTGATCATATTATAACTTTTTTCTTTCTCACCTTCTCCAATAGCATTTCCATGATGGGCGCAAGGCACAGCAGCACATTGAAAGCTCGTGGAAACAGCTGGAAGCGGTAAGTGGCCCCATTTATTTGGAAACACATATGGGTTCTCTGATTCTTTTAAGAACCCCCCCCCCAAAAAAAAAACAAACAAAAAACAAATACTGAGATTAGGTTTAAGTTAATCACAAAGGTATAAATGAAGAAAAACTGACATTTAGATTTTAATCAAGTCTTTTAGGCTGAGCTCCTGTCATGTCACCTTAAAATAAGAAACTTGCTGAAATGCATTGAAATGTGGTTATCAAAAAGTGATGAAAGACTAAGGCTTGGATGAGAGACTTAGCAATAATTTCGCACAGATTCCTACAAATGTGGGTATTTCCAAAATGAAATTAACTGCAGGGGACAAATTGTAATCATTACATAAAATGTATATTAATACCTCATGGTCTATATAAAATGTTTTTCTTTAAGATGCCTTAAATGTTGAAGCTCAAAATCACAAAGGTGTAACGGTAGACTTTAGAGATCAAAAGGCGATGTAATCCTGAGGGTTGTATCAGTTTTTGTTGCTCAAGGGACCCTCAGACGTCAACACCACATGATAGAAAAACACAAGTGGCCTCAGATACTCTAATATAAGCTGTGTTACGCTTGTTATTAAAAACTGAGGGATCATAGATGGGAGGTCTCAGTCAAAGTCAGTCTGATTGCACAAAGCCCTGAGGGACCTCCTGTCCTGTTTTCATCAGAAATTTCAAACCATGCAAAATGGTAATTGGACTGTATTTATATCACGCTTTTCAAGTCTTGTTGACAGCTCAAAGCGCTGTTACACTCCAAGCCACATTCACCCATTCACACACACATTCATCCAACACTCCTTGGTCTATGCCATTTTTTTAGCCTGTGCTTTATCCTCTGTCATACACACAATCACACACTGATGAATGCATCTTCGTAATGTGAGGAAGACAGAGATCAATTCACCAACCATCCGACTATACAGAGAGGATGTAGAATATTGTTAAAAGTAACTTTTTACAAATAAATGTGAATTTATTGATAGTAGGGCTTTTCTGGATTCTTTTAAGCTTTGTAGCTTTGACCATTGCAATGACAAATTCAATGTGAATCAGAGTTAAAATGCTTTGTTTTTTTTAAGCTTGTTAACCAAAGTTCAAATGTTTAGTTTAC
This sequence comes from Leptatherina wallacei, assembly GCA_028567055.1. Lineage (NCBI taxonomy): Eukaryota > Metazoa > Chordata > Actinopteri > Atheriniformes > Atherinidae > Leptatherina > Leptatherina wallacei. Next base: position 6,088,883 of record JAOXYM010000020.1, read on the forward strand.
GTTATTGATATTTACAAACTGAAAAACCGTGAGAGGAGGTCCAGGAGTTTTTAGAGTTACAGGAGAAACTTCACAAAAGAAAAAAAGAAATCACTTCTTATCTCTGCCTGGCCCTTTTCACAAGGGAGAGAAATACTGTGAAAGAAATGCATAACTGCCTTGTCCTCCTCAAACTTCTCAATGATACCATTGTGTGCTAGGCAGAGAGGCATAGTTCAGAGTGCACACTGGCCCAACAAATACTGATTGTTCAGTTAGAGGGGTCGAAAGAGGGTTGGATGAATGGTTGTTTTTCTGTCCACTATGAATATTTGTTTAATCTGCAGGCTGCAGACTTTAACAGACCCTTTTGCTGTCACAGTGACAAAAACTGGCTTCTGCTGCACACAATGCTGAGCCTGAAATATGCATGACGTATATATATATATATATATATATATATATGAGCCATGACGTCCGTTTTATGGCCATTTAAAGGTCATACTGTATAGTGGTCTTGCTATTGCTCTTTGCAGTAAATTGCTGATGTATTTATGTGATAGTGAATGTGATCATCTCTAATTTCAGAGTAAAAGAAGGTTTGAGAGGGACTGTAAGGAGGCAGACAGAGCACAGCAATACTTTGAGAAGATGGATGCTGACATTAACGTGACTAAGGCTGACGTGGAAAAGGTATGTGTCATTTTCCGAGCAGCAACCACCAATCCCACGTGCTTGGCCTACAACCCTCAGGCTTAACACAGGTGCCTGGCCTTCCTTCCACCTAGCACTCCTTTTTTTTGGTTTACATTTTGGCCCCAAGCCCTGACTTTTCATTTCAGCGAGCCTAAAAGACAGCAGAGATTGAGTGGCATTGTATCTGATGCCAGAGATGCTGTGTAAAAGCTGGCATTGTCTTAGCAGTACAGCGATCTGCTGCTTAACAAAGCTGATAGCAGGAGTTAAAGCTCATTATAATTGCAGAGCAGCCACCAAACATTCAGCTGTGTTGTACGGGCCGTAGCACAGGAGCATGCTTGCATGTGATTATGTATGCTGTGGATTTTTTTGTTGTTGCAAGAATCGAATATTTCGCTCGGTATTTCAGCGATCTTATGCCCTGCTTAGAAAACCAACACATGCAGCAATCTCCCGATTCTCAGGAATCGTAGACCAGAGCCTCCTGGGCCTGCAGCTGATGTCATTTCCTGTTGTCAGGACCAATTAAAAGAGCGCTCAAAAATCTCAGCCTTTAGCCCACACAGCTCCCACGCCCGCAAGGCATCATGGGTCAGCAGCGCGTGCTCCTGCTGCTTCATCAGCTGCTGGAGCGGAGCTCAGGCTCTCAGTTGTCACAGTTCAGACCCGATTATTATGCAAATATTGACTGGAAGAAAGAGCCTTTCTGCACTCTGGACATACAGCCAAACATCTACAACAAGCCAAGGCTGATACTGAACTCAACTGGATAGTTCCAGCACAGCAGTTCAAGAAGCTAGTCTTGGAACAAGGGTTGTGTTGTCTTTAATTATATCATTCTGTTTACTGATGCATGCAAGACATAAAGAATCAAATTAAGGAAATAAACAAATCCTGCAAGTTTTAATTCACATATCATGTCATGAACACTAACCATCTGAACAGCTCATTTAACAGTATGTCTAAAACATTTTCCTGACAAACTCTGAAGGATTATATGCACAGTTTTGCATGTACGCATGAAAATGTGCATAGACTTAATGTCACTGCTAGCACCTTTACACTAAGACTGTGGTAAGCTCATGCTGAAATACATTTATAAACTGCATCCCCCCACTCTCTTTAAGAGACTAAATTAAAAATTGAAACACTGAACTTAGCTTTCATTGTAATTTTGCAATGATTTATTACTTATTTTCTTACTTGCCATAACAGCACATAATGATTTTCATGATTCAGCCTTCAAAATAAAGTCATGTTTTCTTTTCTATGAAAGAAAAATATTCTTTACTAAAGATAGACCACAAACTACACATTGTGACTGGTTACTGGTTTGAAGCTTTCTGCAAGCTGACTTCCTAACTGTATTCGGAGTAATGCAAACTACCTGCTGCCTCACAGAGGTGCATATTGATTTTAAAATGGTCAGCACCAGTATGCACATCAACTCGTATCATATTACAACACATACAGAACTGCCAGTGTCGCCCTTTAATTTAGATTAATTGTTGTAATTAAGAATTAATCTCTCTGTGTTTCTCTTTCTTTCCCTATTAATGATATGACTGCCATCAGCTTTGTTTTTACTATCTTCTTGTATTTCCATTGTTTATAACTGAAGAACTCAGAAAAAAAAGGCTGAGCTCCCTCATACGTGTGAATGCATACTTTGTTTTCTGCATAACATTTTCTGATGAAAACTTCTCCAATTTATTGTCATAGATGTTGTTTTGTCCTTCTTTGTAAAAGGTTGCACAGTTAAACAAATTTACATTTTTGTAGATTTAAAATGTCTTGCTGTTTTAAAACTCAGCAACATGTAAAATCTATAGTCAGCTTTTAACAGCTCAATCAGTCTTAGATCAAATGCTGATTTGCCACTAAATCCAAGCCAAAAAAAAGGATATTATTTGCCATTCTGTGTTTGTATCCTTGCAGAGACGCATTCTATGCATTGGTTAGAGAGCTTACAAAGTATTTGTAAAAAGATTAAATGCAACTATGCTTGACTAGTTTATGATTTGGTCAAGTCACAGTTAAAAACTTTGGTGTAAGAGTACATGTTGAATATAAATATCAGAAGAATGTCAGGAGAAAAGAAAAAAGGGAGAAACAACCTTCAACAGCTAATGTTGATCGTTGCATTTAACCAATTACCACTAATTATGTTGTTAAATTTTCTCAACAAATTCACTTGTTCTCTAACAATAAAGAGGAAAACACTTGTATCTGAGCTAAATATACTGTATTTTGACATGTTTAGTTCCAGTAGCTGGGACAGACTCCAGGCACTACAAGCATGAACAGGATAAAACAGGTTTAGGGAATGGATGGATGGATTGAAGTTCCACTCGTTGCTTTTGTCTGAAATACGATGTCTTCCTTAAAAGCAAAAAGAGCTGCTGTTTGCCTAGTTGAGGTTTTTCTGCACAGCTGGAACAAACCTCTAACTATTCCCTCTGCACCTCTGGCAAACAAATCCCTTAATTTGGGGTTTGGATTTGCAGCCCCAGGGGTTCCACAAAGGCTGAGTGGAACCCCTGGCCCTCACACACACTGACAGACATGCCTGAGTCATAAATTATAATAAATATTTCGGACTCCTCGCTACATCTGTTCAGTATCTACTGAGGTCATAGAACAGCAGGTTACAATTCATGTATTTTAGCTGGGACTGTGATTGTGTACCAACTTCCCTTTTTGAGTGATGACACTCCTGGTGGTCCAGGAAGTGCATCTATGGCAACTTCTTGTTTGGCTGGAAACAGCTAACAATCTTCTTGTGTGTGTGTGTGTGTGTACGTGCGTTTGTATATTTATTTTATGCCATGCCTTGAAGCGAAGTTTCCATAAGGTAGGTCCAGCGTGGAGGGAACCTTTTATATCTGTGGGAACACACACTGTCTCGACTTCTGTCTCGATACACACAGTCTCCTGTACAGTCTGACACATAGCCCCAAGCAGATCTGTTAGCACGCCCTGTTCTGTCTGACTGTGATTGGTGGCTTTCTGCGCTGTCCTCTGCTCAACACTCCCCCCAGCCAGTTTTTATATGTGTTAAAAAGAATATGCATAAATATATATATATATATATATATATATATCTATAAAACACAGAGGAAGGTAGCAGGAAATGCGTTGCATATGCACACAGAGCTGTGAGTAAGAGCAAGAGAGGTAATTTTCAGAAAAAAGCAACAGGATGTGATGTGGCTGCAGGCACAGCAGCTTGTTTAAAAGTTTTTCTACCTGCCATGTTACCATGGCGACTACATGCTCTCTCATTGTTGCTCAACACAATCAGTGCACTTTGCATGCACCTACACCAGCGAAGCACACATGCATAAAAGCATGCTCACAGGCCGGCACGTAAACTTGAAAACTGCTGGATTTTCACATGTGCTTTTTAGCTTTTCGCTGGATTTCACGTTCCTGTTTTTTTGAAGGCTGCGACTGTCATTTTTCACTGAGGCATCATCGATCATGCCCTCATCTGCTGGAAGTAATGCAACTTTGAATCTGAGTGTCTCAACTCTGATGTTTTCCTTTTTCTTTAATATGTCTTTACTTACCCGCAAGTGCGTGAGTGTGAAAGACTTGATCTGTCTGGATTACGATAGATTGTTATGTTACCTCAGATTTTTCACATAGTTAAATGCTTCAATTTCTTCATATGCATCCAACAGACTAAATATTGATTAGAATGACATGCTGGTGACTCAGGTGACTTTTTGTGATGGATAACCTGGTGACATCACTATGTTTGAGTGGACAGGCATTGGATCAGATGGAAAGAGGAAACAGATATGAGTACTTCACAGTGCGAACACTAACACGATACACACATACCCCCCCACGCAGTCTATCTGAGATAATCTCATTCCCATCTGCTTGCTGTTGGTCTGTAATAGGCTGCTCCTGCTGTGTTTCTGACTGCCTGCTTCCCTTCCTTTACAATGAACTCGCTTAAAATAATCAACATTATTGACGGTAGGCACCAGATTGGGCAGGCAGTCAAGATCCAAATCCCTCCATTCTGCTGCCAGTGCAGTGCCTTTTTTCATGTTTGTCCTGGCCTACATATGATTTAATGCCAAAGACTGTTGCTGCTCACCGGCTGGGGTCTGCACCTACGTTCAAATGTCAGACAGTTCCATGTTCATGTGTGTGCATGGGTTCACACAAATACTCATTTAGGTTTAAATGATTTGGGTGTATGTAACCCATATGTCTGTGTTAATCAGGTGACACTGAGGTTCAGTGCACAGGATGTGTTTGTGATGAACGTGTTTGTGTGTGTGTTTTTTTTCTTCAGGCGCGACAGCAGGCTCAGATGAGGCACCAGATGGCTTCTGACAGTAAGGGCGATTACTCCTCTTACCTGCAAAAATTCAACCAGGAGCAGAATGATCATTACTACACAATTATTCCCAACATTTTTCAGGTAAATATAACAGCAAAACCTCTGATTAGGTAGTCAGCTTGAATGGTGCATTCATGTGCATTAAGTAATTGATTTGTGAATTCCAAGCTGCTTGCCGTTTGGGTTGAAAAATAAAAATACATTTTCAACCTGCAGGATACACTGGGAACAAAACAAAATCCTTTCTAAGAGCACAGTTTTTATGTATAAGCCATTTTTTATTAAAATGCATATAATAATTCATAACTTTCACAATGTTTGTTGCATGTCTAAGTTTTAATTGTAAGTATCTTTTGCATCCTTTTTATATCAAGCATGCATTTCAGTATTATCCCCCCCCCCTTTTTTTTTCATGCAGAAACTTCAGGACATGGAGGAAAAAAGAATTGACAGACTAGGAGTATGCATGAAGACATTCGCAGAAGTGGACCGCCAAGTGCTTCCCATCGTGGGACAGTGTTTAGACGGCATGACAAAAGCTGCTGAGTCCATCGAGCCCAAGACTGTGAGTATACATAGTAATATATCTGTGCTAAAACACCACCATATGGGACATATTACTCACTCAAACATTCAGTCCGTCACAACCCACGCATTGTTGATAAGGCTATCACTGAAGCAGCTAGTGAAATGGGACCCTACTGGGGCTTTTTTAGAAATAAAATAACCCACCGGTAAACAATAAAAGTGCTGTAGGAGGGCTGTGCTGCAACTGAGCAAAGACAGACTCAAACAGATGGAATTTGTGTGCTGGCCTCCCCTTAATAGTAAGAAAATCAATCACAGAAATACATGCTGTATTTCCCCAGTGAACTACTTGCCAGGGTGTCTGTTTATTATACATATGATAGTCCCTCCTATAAAAGGGCATTTTACAGATTTAACATATCAAGTTCAGTTAATTAGTCATCAGATATACAGTGTTATACACAGCTTGTGAGAACAGTTGTACAATATCTTTTGTTGCTTTGAAGAAGAACTTTCAGAGGGGTAAATATATAACAGATGAAGTCACAAGGATTATGTCAGTTTTATCTTGAGACTTATTATTTTTTACAAAGCTTTCATTGCACATTAGTAGTTTGGGGTCTGAAAGGCTGGGTATTTAGGTGGTATTGAGGTCCAACTGAACCAAAGTCATTGTAATAGGAAATATAAGTCAGTATAAACTGGCCTCTACTTCTTCAGTTTTGATTATTCTTCTCTACCCATCAAAGGGATCTGTTTTCACTTATAGATAAATAGTATTACTGTGAGAACTTTGCGTTAATCCTCCCAACTTGTTATAGTTCCAGCAGACTGTCCTGTCTTGATTTGTTTACATTGTTATAGAGAACTAAATTTCATAGTCCGAATTTTTTCTGTATTTTCACTTATACTGACAAACATTTAGCTTTTTAGTGCTGTGAAAAAGGCTTTAATTAGCATTTATTCCCTTGACTAAATAACTGCTGGTGTTCAATATCTCCACTTCCAATGATGAAAAGGTAAAAAAAAAGAGGTGCACACGTATAATAACTCAGCACTTTAAGCTTAAACAGCCTGCACAACTCACTTTTTTCTGTTCAGAAACATGTTAAACATCTGTAGCATGTTGTTTGGAGGCACAGGATTGATCAAATCTACCTGCAAGACAGCTGGGAGCTCACACTCAGGCCTGCTGTAAGGGGCTGATGTACATTGTCCTGTTAAAAATAATAAACTAGCTTTATTATCTCAGAAAGTTGTCCTTATCGGAAACTGACACAACACAGCTTGTATAGTGTAATCCATCCCTTCACATTGCTCTAGGTACAACCTGTCCCCTGAGAGGTTGTAGATACTAGACAGGCTCTGATTACATTATAACACCCAAAACACTGAGGCATGCTGTTTTACCAGTGTTTATAAAAACACGTGTAAACATGCTACATTTGGTATAAAAACAGCCACAAAAAAAAAATCTAGCTGTCAGCATCTCTAAACCTTAACTATTAAAATGTTATTTATTATTAAGCATCTTCCGCTGTTTCCAGTCTATGTGCTAAGCTGAGCTAACTGACCACTATAGCTTCATATTTAATGGGCAGTTATGAGAGCGATATTGATTCTTGATGCTCTGCCAGAGAGTGAATAAGGTTATTTCTACAAAGGTTAACTATTTTTCTGCCTATTATGGAACTAGGAGGAAGTTTGAACCTTGATGCTTCCTGTATTTTTCTGTCGAGTAGAGCTTATTATAACATTTCTGTATCAGTTGTTTTATTCCTTTAGAGCACAGATACAATTCTTGGCTCAAGTTTAATGTTATTGCTTATTGCTTTTCATTACTTGGATACTGAATTGGGAAACAGTCTATGTTCAAAAGAATATGATGATGAGTGTGATATATCAAGCTGTCACATATTGGTGGCCTATTTTATGTGGAAAAAAAAAACAACTTTGTCCCCCTTGGATCCCATCATACGTGTGTGTGGTTGTCTGGTTGTGTGCATGGCCCAGCTCCAGGGAGATGACTCCAGCCTGTTACAGTTCTGCTGCAGTAAACAACGATTGGGGATGACATATCACATGCTTCTTCCTCCGTGTGTCTTTTCTCATCCCTTATTCTTCTCTCATGTATGGAGAGAACGACAGTAAATCTTTAACCCCTGATCCTAACTCAAACCAGACCCTCTGGCCTTATCAGTTCAGATATGTCAGTGTACGCTGCAGCTGATTCATGTCTTTCTTCCTGTGTCTAACAAAGCATGCTATGTGTCCCCAGTGTTTTTGTTTCATCATAACTCCTCCCTGACAGATTCAGGTCCTTTCCTTTTCCTTTTGTGGACCACAAACTAGATAGTCTCTGTGCTTCCTTATCAGACAGAATGAAATAGAGTCACCAGGTCACTTTTGTGTTACATCTCTTCTCTAGACAATCTCAGCAGCCAGACTTCTTCCGTTTAGTCACTGTTTTAGCATTTTAAAAGATAAAACAACAGATGTATTAGAATAAAATATCCTCTAACTCTTGTGACCTCTATCTCCCGAAAGGACTCGAAGCAGGTGGTGGAGTCGTATAAGTCCGGTTTCGAGCCTCCGGGAGATGTGGAGTTTGAGGACTACGGTCAGGCCATGAAGAGGACGGTGTCTGAGAACAGCCTGTCTAACGCCAGAGAGGGCAAAGAAAGGCCTACTAGCAAGACCAAGGGCAAACTTTGGCCTTTCATTAAGAACAAAAACAAGGTAACACATGGATGAACACATAACACGAGTCACGTTTGCACTTGAAGCAAAGCCTCACCGGTTTTAGTGCATTACTCTCACGTGGAGGTCAACTTGCTCTTAAAGGGCAATAGATCATTATATATTTTTGTTTGTCTCGTAATCCAGTCCCATCAGAAATATATGTGTTCACTGTTAGCTTGCTAGCACTGATTACGTTTTTGATTTCCTTACATTTTTCTGTTCAGTGTTAGGCTGAAGAAATGAGTTGCTAGTTCTTTAGTGTTGCCATTTTTGTTGTTATTATTTGCCACCCGTTTCCTTCTCCTTCGCAATCACCCCTGACTGATTTTTGGAGCCACACCTCTGTAACACACACTAATGTATTTCTACCTGCGCTCTATGGATGGACCTAACTGGCAAATATTAACTCGCTGTCGGATCTGAAGTAACAGTCTTCCCTCACCATCATCAACCCTCGAGTAGCTTTCCTCAGATTCCTGCTTGTGAGCAGTACAACTGATCTCTGGCTGTCTTATGGGCTGGTGGCACTGTTGGTATTAAGTTAGACCAGAGCATGCGTGAGTAATTGGGTGTGTGTGTGTGAGAGAGAGAAAGAGAGAAAGACTGACTGAGAAACCTAGCAGACACAAACACAATACATGGCTACAAAAGAAAGCAAACACTATATGCACACCTGTACACACATGTATGCAAACATAACTAAAAACACATTGCCTCACAAAACAGGGGTTTCTAGAAATGTTTTGAAAAGAAGGGTGTCTGAATCAGTTGCCCATGCATGTGCACTGTACGGTATCTTAGAACTCATCACTGCTTTTTTCCTTTTACTTCTAAACCACTGGTTGGTGCGCTAAGGGGTCTGAAATGTTAGGACAGCAATCTGCAGTTAGATCTGTCTGCTGATCACCTCAAATTCAGCGGTTGGTGTCGTCTGGGTTGCGGTGAATTTCTCGTCATAGTTGGCATGTTGAGAGAAAAGATTGAGGAGGATCTCTAAGATGAAATCCGGCATGCGCTTTTACCTGAACTCATTGCCGTTTGCTTTGTTGCAGCTGCTTGCTTTAACACATTTTAAGCTTTCTTCTCACTCTGGTCATTTTGTTCTTTTTAACTGTTTTTTTTTTTCATGTTTTATGTGTTTGACAAGTATTCCTTTTTTTCCCTCACATCGACACTACTCATATACTAGGTTTGGCATTCCTTTGGTTGTCTTTTAAGTTCTGTTTGGGTTTTTTCCTTTGTATGTTCATTTTTTAATATTTGTAGGAGGCTTATTTATTTCGTTTTGTGTTCCCTCCTCCTTTTCCTCCTTTGTCTTTTTTTCGTTGGATTCTCGCCCCCTTCTTCTTCCATGTTTTTCCTCCTTCTCTTCTCCGCCACGGCTCCCCTCTCATACTGGTAGCTTATGTCCCTGTTAACATCCCCCCACCAGCCCCCACCTGCCCCCCCAGCCTCATCCCCGCCCTCACCCTCTGCTGTTCCCAACGACCCCCAGTCTCCCAAGCAGCACAAGGAGCCCCTCTCCCATCGCCTCAACGACTTCATGACCTCCAAACCCAAAATGCACTGCCTCCGGAGCCTGAGGCGAGGGGTAAGTGTGTGTCCAGCCAGCTTTGTGCACGTTGACGTATGTGAGCGTGTGTGTCTACCTAAACCACACTGTATGGGTGAAGCAATGAAAACGCTTAATCTCTGTCTCTTTTAAAGAGACTGCCATTTATCTGAATAAATGGGTCACAATCGGAAGATTTGAACATTTTCTTTCCGAGTAAAATCCATTAAACATCCAAATCCAGCCGGTCGTTCACCTTCACCCATGCAGTGCTCAGCCTCTGTGCTTCTCTAACATGCTTCTGTAGTGCATTTATAAATCCATATAAGTCGTCTGACTCACCGTCAGTGTCTTCATCGTGTCCCAACATTTTTCATCTTTACTGTGCTCACAGCGACAGTCCCTTTAACCCACCTTACCCTCTTTTTGATAGAAATTTGCAAGACGCCTGAGCAGTCCTGGCAGTAGCATGTGGAGCCTGCAGTTGCTCCTGTCTGTGCTGGAGGCAGATTGTTTTAGTTTTGGTTTTTAATGCATGTGATATGAGTAAAAAAAAAAAAAAAAAAAACTCAAAAAGAAAAAGATTAAAACTTCACGATAAGAGTCAAGTGATGGATATTGTGGGAAATGTTCAGCAGTGTAAGTTTAGGAGGCTTCCCACAGGTTGGTTTTATCAGCACCAGCCCAGTGTACTGGTTCATGTCATCACCAGTTCCTGTGTTAAAGCCCCCAGTATGTGTTGTAATGGAGTTGTTGGGTGACAGTCGCTGGGGAAGGTCACAGCACGCTTTCCCATCACACCTCCCCCCTCCACCGCCATCGTTAGCTTTCCCTGACCTCAGGAATGGGCGGTTGCTCACAATGTTCCTTCCGGGCCTCACAATTATAGTTTTTGTTTATGGTCATAATTCGAAAGGACAGCAGGTACACACAGGGAAAACATTAGCATGAATTGGTGCTAACATGAAAAGGCAAGAGAACAATATGGTACAGCAGCGTAGTGTGAGAGCGCGCTGTAGAGGAAATGATTGAAGGGAGTGCAGAGAAGAGGGAAGTGTGTAGCTTTTCTGGCGCCGGACAAATCAAGCAGGAAGTGCACGTTTTCTGAAAGCGGAAGTGCTGCAACAGCTTCGAGAAAAAAAATGTTCAGAGATGAATTGAACACATTGTTTTCAACTGTGCATGGTTTGAAAAGATTAATGTTTGACCTTACTGTAACATTTCATAGCTTATCTATTTATGTTTATCATGTATCATTTTGATCTTTTATTCAGACCACATGTTTACAATAGATTGACTTTTTTTGGGGGAATAAATCCACCTGATATGGCAAGTGAAGGAATTCAGCAGAAGATACACGGTGAAACCTGTAAACAAGCTCTTCAGGGGCACCAGGAACCCCGCTGCCTCACTGGCACAGGCAGATTGGCCTAATATCTCTCAGCTAGAAGCAAGTCAGAGCAGCTCCTCTGTGCTTTTTCAAACAGGATTGCATCCAATTCAGAATTACCTTTGCTATATACACAGTATACGCTAAGTTTTAGAGGAAAGCTTAATTGGCTGTAGAAATATTAAAAGTATAATTTTTTTTGTCCATTTTGACAATAATGTTAGATATACGTTATTAAAGGCACTCAGGAGATGTTAAACAGTTAAGACTTAAGATCATTTCATATTGAAAAGGTGTTAATTTAAGCAAACCACACCAAACTAAACATGAATTTATCATTTATCATCCATCCTTTTTTTGTGCTGGGCATCTTTGTACATATCAAATGCATTTAAATGTTCATCTAGAATTTTTCACCCCAAAAATATTCCTATTTGAATCCACATTGTATCAGCTTGGTAATAAGAATAGCTTTGATACGTTTTAAACCTATCAAAACTCTTTTTAAAGACGTAACAAAGTAAGCATAAGATATGAAACTTATTTCCACGTTATCCTTTTGTTTAACCTGCAGACGTAACAATAAAGTATAATTATATTTCTTTGTCATATCTTGCTGGGAAAACCCCGTATCACATTGGGGATTAGATTAGTTGTGCCTGTGGAGGTGGCATGTTGTGTTGCTCTGCACAGCGGAAAGATGTGTACCCTGCAGGAGAGCCTTTGTGTGCTTCACATTAGATGTCCAATCCATCCACTGTCCCTATGTAGCTACGCGTGTACAGTATGTGTGTTGTTTGGGAGGAAAAAGATCAAACTGTCTGTTTTGCGAGTCAAATTAAGGCCGTTTACAGTATAAGAACTTGTTTTGTGAGTTCTCATTGACAAAGCTTTATTCTCTCTAACGACAACAGCAGCAATCTCCACGCTCGCTCATTTATCACAAAGAGCTCATGAAGAGGACTCTGGGTCAACCCACATATGCTTTTGAAGCAAGGCAATATGTTGTAAGTGTGTGTGACGGGAGACGGTATTGTAAGCAGGTGTGTGTGCGGAATAAAGACTGAATGGATATTGAATGTGTGCAGATGTGTGTGATTTGTAAAAGCCACATGAAACACAGGCAGTAGCCTCTTTAATTGGGACGCATTCAGTGTGTGTGAGGAGATTGTTGGTCCCGGTTAATGCGGCAAAACATCCTCACAAAGGAGGCTTGTGTCTGCGGCTGGCTCAGTATCGATCACATGGTTCTGACACATGTAGAATCGGGACGAATGATGGGAAAAAATGACGACTTCATCCTTCATCACATGAATCAACTTGAGGTTTGCCGTGTCCTGCAGCTGTTGCAGGGCTTCCCCACCGAGCATCTACAAGGGGTCAATTCGCAAAGTGTTGCAAGCACCTGAGGATTTAGGAGATTTTGGGTGTGAGGATGCTTTTCATCCCACTCTGGAATCACCAATTAGAGAAGGTGTTAGTCACACTTTGGATCTGGGTTCAGTCTTCAGTACCAAGAATTCACCCCTCCAGGGCTTTCTGTGTGCTGGTGTACCATTCGCAGCAGTGCTGTCTGTCTGTAAGAACCATGATATATTTGTATATTTATGTCTGTCCTGGTGGTTGAAAAGGGTTTGTGTTTAGGAACAAACTTAGGAGTTAAATGTTCTTTGCTAAGAGTTTTGGTACTTAGTAATCACATGAACACTCAGAGGAAGAGCAGCCAATCAGAAATAAAAAAATATATATTTCCTGTCTTTGCTGTTTACTTTGAGTTTACTCTGTCATTGTAGCTATTCTGCAAAAAAACATGATTGAAATCTTTAAGAAAGTTTCTTTCATTAGTAACAAAGGAGGAAATTAATAGGGCACAAAAGTGACAAAGCATGTGTCACCTGTGTCCATGTTATTTTTACACCTGATTAGAACAAAAAAAAAAATCTGAAAAGAGGTTTAAAAAGTCTTAAAAAGCCAATTCCAAGCTGCTATTCCCGTCCAGCTGTTAATAACAAATTGAAATTAGAGTAAATTTACACAAGTGATTCAACTTATGGGCCCTATGGATGGTTGGTCAAAAAAATTGCCTTCAATACTTCAGGGAATGTCAAATTGTTTCTATCTAACTCAGTACAAACACAACCTTACTGGAGCCTGAATTGCAGGTGTTTTTGTGGATTATTCAAAAACAGAAAATGCATTCAGTGAGATCCGAAAACATCTAGAAAAATGTGATTGTAATTTGCACGTGCAAAGTTGAGGGGAGGATCACAAGGCATCATAGTAACAGGCCATTCCAGGTGGAAGACTTGATTAGAGGACTAAAATGAGTAGAGCTCCGCAGTGCACCAGCCTGTGAGCCTCTAACAGGATTACAAGTCATCTGCTGCAGCTCTACCAGCCAATGGCTGTTAACCAGCTACTAATTTGTTCTTTGTTATTACAATATCCTCTCAAAAATTCCTCTGAAAATTATGTAAACAAGCTTTTAAGTCACTTTTACAGCCATTCTTCACCTCTCCACTCTGCTTCACTTGAATCTCATGATTACTCTATAATGTATTTCCTGCATCTTTGCAATATTGCAACCGGATTAGCAGATTGCTTTACACTATAACTAAAACGTTAGAGTTTAATTGCGTTTTGAAAGCATCCCCAGCCTGTGTACAATGTGTCTTCATGTCCATACAAAGACTTTCTAACGTGATAACACGGTTTTGGCGCCCTCTGCTGTCTCTTGAGCGTTATTGTATTGGCAGCAGACGATGAAGAAGTAAAGCGCGCATTCACCACTGTTGCTGTCCCTCTCCCTCTACTTCTCTCATTTGTATTCATCTATCTTCTCTTAATTTGTGTCACTCTTCATGCTTTGAGCAGAGATTTGGCCTGTTTTTGGTCAACGTTTTTCCACACTTTTCATTAATCCATCACATTAAAAATGTTAAACTTCACCACTTCAGAAAAGAGCGGGGGCTTTATGACTGAAATAGATTTTCTAAAAGAGCTTTCTTATGACACAACAGTGTTACCGTAAATCCGAATCCTTCAGCCTCTGAGAACTTTTCCCTCTTTTCCTCATTTGGTGAAGTCTGACAGAGTAGAGCGTTATTCTAAAAAAGCAGGTACACTATTTTTGTTTGGATAAAAAGCAAGAAGAAATGGCTGTAATATTCTTTTGATGCTGACTTTTATCTGTTGTCTTTTTCTCCCTCCTGCTCCTCGCCATTTTTCTCTTCTCCCCTCCCATGAAGCTTTCTCTCAAGCTGGTAAGCATGACCATGTAACTGCACGATCGTAGAGGCATGACCACAGCACGCATGTCACGTCCCCCCTTCAGTAACACGTTGTTAATAACGTTACGTACACCTTCATGTATTTGTTGTGCTCCTTTTCTGTCGTTGTCATTTTGGATTTGAGTTAATTATTTTCATTTAATTTTGTCGTGACACATCGATGGACCTCAGACTCATGTCTTTGTCTCATTTGTGATATTTTGTTGTTTGTTTTCTATGTTGTGGTTGTGTTTTCGTCCCGTCTCTCCCAAACTGTGTCTGTGGTCTCTGTGATGCAGATCACACTCAATTCCCACGTCCGGAGTCTCATCGAGGTGATCAGATTTACTCTATGTTTTATCTGTTAGTCTTGTCTTGTAGTCCCCAATTGTCTCGACAAGTTGTATGTTTTAGTAACAAATACTAATCTGATCGTATGTAGGAGTTATCTCACACTGCATGCCGGTTTGATCACATTTGTAGTGATTTTGTGACGCTAACAGAAGAGACCTGTATGATGTCGAGCCTTCACAGAAAATCTGCTCGATTTTAATGTTTTGTTCTTTCTTTTTCCAGAAAACACATACTTTGGTGATTAAAGGAATAGTTTTGGGAAATACTTAAGTGATTGTATGAATACTCATCATATGAAACTACAGCCAGAAGATGTTGGCTGGAAACGAGGGGAAAGAATCAATATTGACAGCAGAATCTCACGAATGAATGAAAGAGTTTTATG
Organism: Leptatherina wallacei; assembly: GCA_028567055.1. Classification (NCBI taxonomy): domain Eukaryota; kingdom Metazoa; phylum Chordata; class Actinopteri; order Atheriniformes; family Atherinidae; genus Leptatherina; species Leptatherina wallacei. The sequence continues at coordinate 6,104,144 of JAOXYM010000020.1, forward strand.
CTTCAAACTGTTTTAATGCAAAAGTTGTCTTGGAAGTCGCTGTCACTGGCTGAGCAATGCTTCACATTGGGATGTAGCCAGGCTATCTCTTTCCCCTTATTCTCCACTTTATGCCAAGTTAAGCTAACAGAGATGAATGTCTCTTCAACATATTCTCACTCCCAACTCGTCCACATAGTGACACTTGACATTTAGGCCTCAGTGTCACATTTTAATGCTTAATAAATGATTCAGCTTACAGGTTAATGACACTTCCTGAATAATGCGCCATGTAAACTAGTAAAGTCCACAGTTGGAGGATTGGAAAGTTAGTAGAGGAATAAAACACACAACCTTTATGACCATTTTCAGTAACTGTGCAGTTAAAGGGGAAAATGCTTAGAAAAATGACTTTAAATGTCACCCTGAGTGTGGAAATATGACACACCGACTCCCAATAACAGGACGACTTGAGAGTGAGTGTTTTATTTGACGAGAAAACCAGTATCATTTCCCAAAATTTCTTAACTGTTCCTTTTAAGCTGAATTTCTAATGGAAATCAGTCATGCGGTCTTTTATTTTGCATAAATATGTGCCTGATTTTATACAGATCAGTCAAGTGTACAATCCAAACCAATCGTTCTAGAAGCAACAAATAACTAAATGTGTGCCTCTAGACTTGTCCAGTAGAATTAAACTGCATTTCTGTCACTGATGGTTAGATTGTGAACACTAATAAATGAACTTGTCTCTGATAGAGGAGCATGATGTCTCTGCATGATGATTGACAGATCTTTGTTATGTTGCATGCCCGGTTAAGTGTTGCATGCTGATACAGGGAGAAAGGGTAAGGTTGCCATGGTGACCTATGGTATTGTGTTTGATTTGGTTCATGTGCAGTGAATCCTGACCTCAAGTGTGTAGCTCCAGCAGTTACATCCTGTAACGCCATCTCAGAAAGATCCAGGAGCAGGCCTTCACCTCTTCAGTCCACACAGGCTAAAACAATGTCCAGTAATTACTGCATTTAGATATAACCGGGTTTTATATGACATAAATTGAGGTTTAAAGTTAATAGATCCCTCTTTTTTTTTTTTAGATTTGTTTTGTGTTTTTCTCAGGGTTCAGAAAGATTTTACATCCAGCCACAGAAGTTGAAGACAAACAGAAAGTTTAAGAGACTGCAGAGCAGCATGACTCATTCACTGGAAACAGTCTCATCAGGAAATCTCACACTCACACAACCTCCATTTCAAGAACACACATTGCTGTCAGATATCAGTCAGGCAGACCCATTAGCAAGCTCACACTGACACTCTATACAAGCAGTAATAGGGAACAGGGATTCTTTATTACATTTCCGATGCATTCACAGAGGGGGGCTAGTTTAGGTGGCGCGACTGAATAGGTGAAAGGCCTCAAGTGTTTCTACAGACAAACGCTTTAGCCCACAGTGAGTGTGTTAGAGTGCAGCTGCAGTATCTCCTTGAGATGAATTTTGTGGTTGGAACGTAACACAAGCTGATGATTTGAGCTGTTGTCTATTTGATGAACAGGTAAACAGAGATACTGCACCTAACTAGAAATGGTTCCTTAAAAACAGCAGCATGATAATGAATGATCGGCATTAACTGTTTTCTTACAGATTTTCTGTCTCTTCCTTTGTTTTTTGTCTCTTTTTTTCCCCCTTTCTGTCGCTTGTTTTGGTGCTCTCAGGGTTCAGGACCAGAGGACTTCAGCCACCTGCCACCAGAGCAGAGGAGGAAGAAGCTGCAGGGCAAGATTGACGAACTGAATAAAGACATTCAAAAAGAAATGGACCAGAGGTATCCTCATCAAGGCTAAAGGCAACATTTCATAATATGCCTTAAAGACTTGTATTGACTTTAATTACGTTTTGTCTCAGGGACGCCCTAACTAAGATGAAAGATGTGTATGTGAAGAATCCTCAGATGGGAGACCCAGCCAGCGTGGACCCCCGATTATCAGAAATAAGCCAGAATATTGAGAAGCTCCAGTCTGAAGTTCAGAAATTTGAGGTTAGCTCACTTTCAAAGTGTTACTGTTGGCAAAGCTGTGTTGTTTGGTCAACCCAAAACAGTAAATAATGAGGAGTTTAAACACACATCTCCAGTTGGGATATGTCCAAAGGGGCCCGTCGCTGATCCATATTAGGAGAAGAAGTGATGCATCTGGAGGGACTGGCTGCTCTGTCCTGCTCTGTGCAGGCAGAGAAGAGTCCCATATTAATTCTATGCAAGTTCTTGCCAAAAGCAAACTCTTGTAACTCATGGATAAACAGAGTTCCTTGAAACATTTTAAACATGAGCTCTGCATGTGTTTCAGGGCTGGTTAGCTGAAGTGGAGGAGAAGATGCCTTCTAAGAGTGACACACACCGAAGAAGTGGACTCTATGAGACCCAGAATAACACAACAGTGAGCAACAACTGTGCACAGGACAGAGAGAGGTATGGTATACTCTGACGAACACCAGCCCCAAACAAAAAGTTGTTATCCACCTTGTCTTTTTGGAAGAAAACTACGTATGTTTTCACAGTATATTTACTGTATGTGTTGGCCCCTGAGCAGCCCGGATGGCAGCTACACAGAGGAGCAGAATTCAGAGATTCAGGTCAAAGCCAACCTCAACCCCACCTCCACCACGCCAGAGTTTGATGATGAGTTTGACGACGAGGAGACCCTGCCTACCATCGGCACCTGCAAAGCCTTGTACCCCTTTGAAGGTAACCGCAGCCGTAGATGTTTGAGATAAGTGTTGGCACTGATATGAATCTCCACACACATACTAAATGTGTTGGCAGCCGCTGACGGTGTCCTGTTATCTCTGTAAGCAGTTTTGGATCCAGAGCGGAGGAAGTTTGAGGAATGAGGAGGAGTAGGGGTGTGATGTTTCTATGGAAATGTGTGGAGTAGGAGTCATTTCTCCCCTGCAGTGTTTGAAAACCAAATTTGGCTTATTTTCCTAAGCTGTGCAGAGTAAAGGACTTGCTGTAAATCACAACAAAAGGAGCTCTGATCAATCTGCAGGGTGATTAATGTTGCTGTTGAAGGCTTGTTGAATCCTTCTCTAGAAGAAAATAAGGGTTTTACTAACAGTTTCTGTATGAATTATATCCACTGGGTTGTACTGTATTTTAGATGTACTGGTAGCCAAAGAATGGACATACAGTAACATCTATTCTTCAAAACAATGCAAAACCTTTTGTATGTTCTTAACTATATGAATTACAACTCTATAATAACGCTGCAATCATTTTGCAATCTTTTTTTTTTTTTTAGATTAGCCAGTTTTATATAATAACCAGGACAGCTTTGACTGCTGAGGCTGATACAGAAGAAAGGGAAAACCAACCAATCAGCAACAGGAAAATCAGAGTACAGCTCCAGTATTAAGTACAATCCTAGCGGTAGAGAATTAGGCCCATTTAACTGAGTTAAAGGGCAGCATATTACACCACCATCAGAAAGACTAGCCCTGGTTCCCGGCTTAGATCACCAAAAGGGTTTGAGTAAAAAGGAAAGCATGAACAAGAACAGAAAGAGATCCCAACAGAAGTAAAGCTTCTGTACAACTTTTACTTTATTTTACAGTTTGCTGCTTCCCAACCTTCACTTCCTTTTTAAGCCTTACACTAATAAAAAGTCTAATTGTGACTTAGAGAAATCTTTCCCATGAATAAAGTCACCTTGAGCCTTAAGATGGTTCAGACGTTACATCATTTTTACACCGTTACTGACTAAATATACGTGGATCTTTGAATGTGTGAGCAGCATAACGAGTCAAACTTGAGTTTTTTTTATCTAACATTATCTGGTTTTACTTCCTTTTTCTTGAAAATCTGATTCACATGTAAAATTCCTAATCAACGTACAGTGAGTTGAGGTTCGTTCCTCTAAGTGGCTTTTCCTCACTTCTGCAGGTCATAATGAGGGCACCATCTCAGTGGCCGAGGGTGAGCTGCTGTACGTCATAGAAGAAGACAAAGGAGACGGTTGGACACGAGTGCGGAGGAACGAGGACGAGGAGGGATACGTCCCTACTTCTTACGTTGAAGTCCTTTTGGAAACAAATGCCAAAGGTGCTATGACATACATATAATTCAGCAAGTAGAAGCGCTGATAATGATCTTTTGTTGCTGCGAGTTAGTTTCCATCCACATGCTAAATGACCAGAACAGAGATTAGAGATTGTTACCGGTTGCTCAGATAGAGACACTTCCTGCTTCTTCAGAAGGAAGGACCAATCAGATTTGTCCATTGTGCCTCATGACATTTGGGACAGGTGTGGCAGACGGCGTGCCACTGAGCTATTCTGGAACTTGGATTTAAAGAAATGCAAGCTGATCAAATCGGAAGATGCATACATGAACTGAGTGAAGTTCATCACCTCTTCTTCTCTGTAGTGCCCCCCAGTGGTCATCCGAGATAAATGACAGTCAAAGCTCAGCGTAATCTGAATTTCTTTGTTAATATCCCCGATGAAAATATTCCATTTGAAGATGAAAATATTCAATTTTGACAATGAAGTGTTAATGAACTGCAGCCTCAAATATTTGAGTCAGCTATGTGAATGTATGCACCATCTGAAGTGACGACTGAAAGCTCAAACATTGTGCAGAGTTATCGTGTTTTGTCACTTGTAGCTAAAGCGAAAGCATGCTCAATGTGCAGTCATGAAAAATTGATGTAATTGACATTTGCTGTAAAATATGATTACATATTCAGAGTTATTTTTTTAGGCTAAACGGGTAAAATCTGAAAATAAAATGTAGGAGCTGCGCCTCAAGTGTTGCATGCTGTTGATGAATCATGGTGATGTCACAACATTACCAAGTTGTTAAAGTAATTATTCTTCCCTGTCAGGGTTCATTTTATAAGATTATTAATCAAGTTAGTAAATGCAATATCCTCTTTAAAATGCTGTTTTCCCCTCTTTTAAATCAGCTTTTGATAATGAAAGTGTCGGCCTGTTCTGATCCCTTTTTCCAGGCCAGTGGTGAAGGAATTAGCTGTGCTAAGCTTTATGGTGAGACTGGACTGAGATGTGGACCTGGTCATGAATTTAAAGCTTTGTGGTGTCTTGCATGGGTCTTTAAACATCTGTGAGTGTTCACATTCACCCCAAAAGCATTGACCCGATGTCATTCCACGTTACCGCTGCCAGACAATTCAGTGTTTCTTTTCAAGACTGATTGGTTCAGAAATTGTCTCTGTCATAGATCAGTAATCAGGCCTTTGTTTAGCCTCCTTTCTTTGTCTATGATCAGCTTTGACGGCTTATTACAGGCACAGCATGGGGCTGTAACGTTACATCAGTGCTGTAGATACATGTTTAAGTCGTATTTTTGTCGGAGGGCGTCTAAAGTGGGGTGCATGCTGCAGGAGTTGTGGGTGTTTTGCCATGTTCGAGCATGTGGTGACAAAGTGCAGCAGCTGCTCTCTGACGTGCATTAAAGCCAGATGAAAGTAGAATAAGCTGAGGAGCTCCAAGCTAAACAGATATATCGCTGGGTTGACGTGCAGATTGCCTTCATGCTGACGGTGTTGTATTAAAACAGTCTCACGTGTGCAACAACCGTCTCTCCATCTCTGAATATTTGGGTTTTCACTTGTATTTTTCTTTAAAACTAACTTTTACTTGTTATTTTTTGTTTGTCTGTATTTCCCCTCTGAATTGCAGATTCCTAAATGTGCGAGGCTGGCTGAGGAATGGCAGGGCAAGCAGCCTCGGAGAAACCACCGTGTGAGAAAGAGAAAGATGACCTGAATCTAAAAGAGAGAGAGAGAGAGATGGCCGATAAGAACGCAGCTGAATTTTTCCAAACGTTATGATTAAAGAAAAACACAAAAAACTTAGCAGCGTCGCGCTTCCTCTGCAGAACGATGTGAAATCCATCTAAATTGTAGCGATCGTAACCTTTTCCATTCTTAACACCCACTCCGTTGACAGAACGCAGTTTGCTTTGTGTTGTTTTTGGGCAAAGCTTTGCTTTTTAATGGAACTAACTGCGCTTGCACCTGCGCGCGGTCATGAACGAGGCTTTTGGCTTCCTCGCTCTCAGCTGCCCCCTGTTCTACTTTACTTCTGCCCCCGTGACACACATACAGGAGAGGGTGTGGTCAGAAAGAGGACTGAGACGGGAAGAGAAACCAACTGGGTGTTAGAGAGCCATAAAATCCTGACTCATTCATTGACACGAGAGAGACTCATCCCAAGCTCATCTTTACGAACATCTCCTCCACTCCTACCTTAAAATCAGCTCCACATTTGCAGGTTTCACCCAACTGGAAACAGAAGAAGGTGCTAATCATCTTTCTCTATGTTAATGTGCTTCTTGTTTGTTTGTTTGTTTAACCAAAATAACTGTGTGATGTAATGTCCAGTTTTCTCCTCTTCATAATCAATCACACTTCCAGGATCAGCTGGAGGGAAAAGCCACAGATGATGGGTCATCCATTCCACCTTCACACTCATCCAGTAGATATTGTTTTGTCACTGGTGTCTTTTCCTCTCTCTGACCACACCCTCCACCCCCCACCCCCCCTCACATCCTCAGACAGCTCAGGCTATCTATCCCACAGCTGCTTTGAGGCTCTTTGTTTTTTTTTTTGTTTTTTTTTTCTTCTTTTTTGGTTGTTTTTGCTCCAGCTCGAGGCGTTGTGGTGCGCTGCATGCTTGCCCTGTCTTCCTCCTCGCCCCCCTCTGCTGGTGGCTCAGAGATGCGGTGTTGGCGTTAAGTCAGCTTACGCCACTCCCCCCCCCCCCCCCCCCCCCCCCCCCCCCCCCTCCAGCCTTTCTGTTAAGTTAACCCTCATTGCCTGGTCATACTTTTAAAATTAACCTGAATGCTACTGTTTGGGTTCGGTGCCTGTGTTTTATTTTGTTTCTTTTTTTTTCTTTTTTATATTGCATTTCTTTTCTGTTTTTGGTTGAGAAAGCATGTTTCCCTGTTTTTAACAGCAATTGTGTGATCTCCTCCTCCTCCCGCGTTCCTTAAAAAGGATAACAGGGACTTGAAATGTTGTTTTTCTGAATGATCTTCTCCTTAGTTACAGTAGGTTATGGATGTCCATCTTTTTCTGTATGTATGTAAAAATGTTAGTTTTTTTAAGTTTAGTTTTTTTGTCTAACGCAAGTTGTGGTTAGTTTACAATAAATCACCGTGTGGGAACGCCCCCACTCGATCCAAGCAACACAAAAATAAAACCCTCTGTCTACTGTATATGAAAATATACTGTGATAAACATTTTCCTGTGACTGACATGTGACAACACGCAGATGATCACTTGATTTGGGCCTTAAACGGGTTTCTATTCTCACTGAGAGAAAGACTGATGCTGATGTGAGCTGCAGCGAGGTGAGAGGATTAAGATGTGATTAGATTTTTATAATCATGAAACTGTCAGACAAGAGAACTGAAGTCCACTTTTTCCCCACGCTCAACGGCACATAATGTACATGATTTTACTTTTATTTTTTATTTGATTATGTTGAGTGGAGATTCTTCTTCTTCTTCTTTTTTTTTTTTTTTTTTTAGCTGGAAAGTTGTTGCTTACTCTACTTATTCTTTGGATGAAGCCATTGTTGATATTCATCTAATGCAAAGTTTTATGAACATTTCCCATGTGGAGGAACGACGGAAGTGATGTCAACTTGGACTCATGTTGGAGGAAGTCACAAATTCCTGCTGGATCAAGTTGAAGAGATCCACAAATGCTTTGTCCCTACTGTCACTTCACACATCAAAATACAATTTCTTTTTTTCTTCTTCTGTAAAACTGTTGATGACAAGTCCGGCAGGAGCTTTAAGGTAGCCACCTGCCTGCTATTGCTCTTACATTAAACCACAAATCTTTCAGCCCCAGAATCACCTGCCTGTACAGAGGAAATGACCTGTTGGAATTAGAGAGAATATATAAGACTATATAAATAAAATTTAAAAAGGAAACATCTATTTTAACTATTGAGAGTCTTACCATGACTGCTTTGCTAAAGTAAGACTTCTTTTCCTTTTTAAGGTCTACCAAATGGTGTGTTTTGCACTTTTTCGTTTGTGTTCCATTTGGTGACCCATGCTTGTGTTTTGGAGCACTGAATACTTCGTATTGTGTTTACTGTGCCAATAAATCTGCCTGAAAAAAAAATGTTTATGTTTGTCTTCTCTGGGGAATTCAGACACAATCAGGAATAATCACCAACTGCAGCAGTAATGCTATTTATTTATGATTAGATGTTTATTAAATCACGTTGTAGAGGTTTACACATGGATCAAGTCAAATCAGGGTGCTTTATGATTTAATAAGATGGTAATTAATCTAAACAGCCCACAGCTATGGTAGTTAATTGCTCTTTTTTATCATGGATTAATATTGTATGACAGATATAATCAGTTTGAGTTTGTATGAAACAAAAGGACCAAATTCTCACGTTTTAGAAGAAACATTTGAGATTTTTTGCTTAAATTCAAAAACAAATTTTCAGTTGATTTCCTTTCTCTTTTACCTCCATTTTTACATTGATGGAGACAGGTCTACTTATTCACCCACATTATGAATTCCTTTATTTGCCTTTCTAAACCTGCTCATCTATATGAAAGCTCCCTTTTAATATTTGAGTCTTGGTTTGTTTGTTTTTTTGGTTACTGCTGAGCAAGTTAATGCTGAACCTGATGGGGGGACAAAAGAAAGGGGGAGGGTGAACGAAAGAGAAAAGGAGACAGTGAATAGAAAAAAAAGACAAAAACTAAAATTGGAGATGGATAGCAACAGCTGGATATTTAAAGCCAGACAACCAGCTGATGCAGCTGTTGAGAAACTTGACAGAAAACGTCCTCTGCAAGAAAACAAAGCATAGACTCTTCAGGAGCACATATGGGGAGACAAATTGAAAGCAAACAAACAGAAACAAGTAGGCTATAGGAAAACACAGTAAAGGAATTAATGTATATGTGTGGGGGTGTGTTGGTGTTCGTGTGTGAAAACAAAATGTAAAGAGTGAGTTTTGTTTATAATAGGTGCAACCACAGTCCTTCAAAGGACCAGAAGCACACAAAGAGGTCAGCTCGACCCAGACAACCAGCGGCCACCACGGAGCATGGAATCTAAACAATCCACCTCTCGGGTGGCCATGCATCCACTTTAGACGACAAATGAAGCACCCCACAGATTATTGTTCTACAATAATCAGCATAAAGCTCTTTTTTTGTTTGTTTGTTTTGTTACAAAATCGTTTGTAAGAGCTTCATCACTGTATTAATCTTTTTTTTCTTTTTTTGGACACCGTGACTAAATGATTAAGACTGCCAACCAAAAGGTTACTTTATCAGAGGAGACATTTCCTGGGTACAGTTCCTCTTATGACCAGCAGGGGGGAGTCGTGCTCTATCTGAAAGACAAGATTGAGGATGTTCCTTGTCAAAATGCAGCACCTTGAACCATGCAACCAGATTCTTTTAATGTCTCTTTCAACACAAAGAGATTCAGATAAGAACTTTTTAAAGTGCAAAACAATGGGAATCATTTGACTAAAGAAAAAGCTTTAAAGTAAAGTACAATGTACTTTATGAAAACATCGTGGGAGTCTGTGAACACAACACTAAACTACCTCATTAGATCAACTTAGACACAGTGAAGTGTCCAAAAGTGTTTTTTTTCTCTTGTGTTCTGTTATTCTTTTATTCTTCAATGGCTCAACAGAAATACAAAGCAGGGTTGTCACTAATTTAGGTGGGACAGAGTTAATAATTGAATTCTGACCTGCATCTCGACATCGGGGCTAGTCTTGACAATGGTGGTGAAAGTTTACATACTTTTTTTTTAAATGATTTGTATTTTTGCACGAGTGCGACCTAAAACATAATTTACAGTCTATGAAGTAGATAAAGAAAAAAAAAACATTCAAACAAATGAGACCCATAAATGATCCCTGGTCATTCATTAATTTGTAAATGATCCAGTGTTATATTCATGAGGGACACCTTTAGGACTACAAATTAATTGTAAAGGGGAGATAATGTTTTGTCTGTTTTTAATTAGCTGGATGACAATCAGGTGGATGAGTTCCTTCTTTTAAATGTTTCATTTTAAGGAATAGAAAGCTAATATATATATATACTCCTTGGTTTCCTTTTCACTTGGCCAGATCAATGTCATTGTTTCTCCTGGTGGCCTCCCTGTATTAAG
>JAOXYM010000020.1:6123157-6138539 GCA_028567055.1 Leptatherina wallacei
AAATGAGGATTTGGCTGGAAAATGAAAACAGCTTTTATACATTTCATAAAGTCAACTACAATAAAAATGTTTAACTTACTATATGCCAAAATGTTTATATGAAATTTTTGAACTGAGAAAGAAAATCGAGATTCACATTTGCTTAAGTTCATTATGGTTGCTTATTCAGTCATCTGCTACTGATTGGTCTGTGATCTGTTATGGCAGAAAAAGCACAGATGGGTTTAATTATCAGTAATTGCTTGCTAGGACACCAACATGGAGGAGCTCCATCATTAACACTATTAGCTGCACCTGTGTTTGTTCTTCTATGACATGTAAGAATGCCCCAGAATTGTTTTCACAGGCAGTCAACGGAAAATCTGTTTCACATCAACAGCATCAAATGTTGGTCAGTGGCCTGGCTGCTTTATGTAAAGATTAATCTAACTTCTTGTTTCATCTTTTGAATGGTTGTGTTTTTTGTTTTTTTAATTTTCATACAGATGACACAATTTCACAATGCAAGAAAAAAAGGTCAAATACCTCCAATCCCTGAGAAAAATGTGAAAACAAATACTTATTTCCATCATCAAGCACTTCCATCGAAGAAGCATTTCCATGATTCTGTTTTCCTTACTTCACTGACCCAGAAAAACAGATTCATGATTTTGTTTCCTCCAGAATTGTCCTCCGCTGGGTGTGGCTGAGTCATTTTCTGTCGCAAATGTCAGATTTAGTTGGGATTTACTGATAGTGCTGGATTAAAAATGCAGGAAAGGTATTTCATCAGTAGACCAAAACAAACCTTTTCTCCACTTCAGCAGCGGGTGTATCCCAATCTGTTGCTTCCAACTGTCTTTCCTTGAGCTTTCATCAGGTGCCCTTGCAGCGCCTCAAACATGGGCAGCCATACACAATGGCCCAGGCTCAAGTATTACCAAATAATTGGAATCATTATTTAAGGGCAAGGTAACTATAGGACATGCCTATAAAAAGAGGGAACTTGTGTTAATAACCCTTCATTCATATTGGATCTGAATGTTTTCATAAAACAGTGAGATTAGGCTATGTTTTATTTACATTTTTTGTAAATTATCAAGTTTTTTTGATTTCAAAATGTAACCCTTACATACTGTTTGGGTCAGATTTGACCTGCTTTGACATTTATTACATTATTATGACTTATGTTTTATTAAAACAGGACATAATACTGTGTAATAGCTATGTTTTCTATCAAAACGAGTGTCGTAAAACCTAAACAACACACTCTTTTTGCTCTCTGAAACATTTATTTAGGATCATGTATTTATTTGTGTGAAAAAATCTGTTTAGACATTCTAAATAGATCTGTAGTTTAAAATTTGGTTGGCTATAGACCCATGTAATTGGCTGTAGCCTGCTTTTAGCTTGTAATTTCCAAATCAATCCAATATTTAAATCTAATATTTCAGCTGTCTATAAACAATGTAATTTCAAAATTAACTTAAAAGATACTGGTAACAAACTTGCCTGTCATTAAATGCTCTCTGAGTCATTTGTTTACAATATTCTTATTACCACATGGCTTCCTATTTTAGTTTCTGGAAAGAACTTCAGATGATGCATTTACTAACAAAATGAAACATTTTATTTTTTAAACCTATATTCATAAAAGCAGCCATGATAACACTATGGAATTAATATGATCTTTGTTAAATGTTTTTCAAAAAAGGACATTTTAGAAAAACTAGGAGAATTATTAATACTGAGCAGTGTTGTAATGGTCAATTTTAAAACAACATTTCAACATTAATTTTATTTTCTCCTCTTTAAAAACAAACAAATATTTAAATGGACAAACTGTGTTTTTGGAATTGTTTTTCTTTTTTTTTATAAAGTTCAAATAGACTTATCTAATAGGTCTTTATTTTAAAAATCCATCACTTACATGGAGCTTTTTGTGATGCTGTTTACTTTAGAGGATACAAGCACCTCGCTGGTTCTCCATCTCATGGTGGATGCAATAGCCAGTGTTGAAGTGATTTTTTTCCCCCTCTCAGCTTGACTCCATAGGGTTTGAACTTCAAAGGCACACATTGGCAAATGCTTCAATTCATGGCTCACTATCTTACGAAACCAAAGCCAGGTGGGGAATTCTTCTCATTTTCTCATCTCTGAAACTTGCCCGATAACCTGGAGTTGAGCACAGAAATAGTACCTTAAATCAATTAATTACCGTGAGTTGATTATAAGGAGTAACAGGGAAACACAGATGTGAAAAGATTGGACTCAGCTGGGTCATTGGTCACACTGACTTTGCAGTGAAACCACCAGAGGTAATTAGGAGGAGTAGGGCCAAAGTTTGATCTTTTTAAAGTCACAACATAGTTTGAATTTTTATATCCTCACAAAAAGTTTTTGCAAATAAAGAAGACTGGAATTTTAGACTCAAAGACAGTTGTTGTATGTGGGTGTGCTGGAGGTCAAAGTTTCACGTATAAAGTAAAGTGACCTGATTAGAATCAGTTGTCAAACTGATCTACATTGCTGTTTCAAAGACATGTTCTCTGGAAAATGTCATGTTACATTTGCTTGTTAACACCATGGTTTGAAAAATGATACAACCTTTGATTTTCCTGTGAAATTGGAAGATTTTTTATGGCTTAAACACAGGAGTATCAAAACTGTTTAAGACTTTTTTTTTGCATATATTGATGATCCTCTGTTCCAGCCGATACCACAAAACCATCATGCACAATATCAGACTTCAAGAACTGAAACTCTTAGATGGACTGCAGCTATTGTAAATGGTATTGGCTATATCACTGCTAAACAAATCAAGATGTTCCTGATAGGATTTTATGCTGTGTTCCAATGTGCACAGCATACTGGCTGTACACATATGTGCTTATAGTAATGGGATGTTTTTTATTGCTTTGACATGTAAGTTAAGCTTCAGTGAGGTATCACTAATTAAATTTCCCACAGAACGAGCAAAAATAATTTTTGACATTTAATAGTACTTTTTGTTTTTTCTGTGGCTTTTCTAAACCATTGTTTTTAATTATTTTCAACCATAAGCAGTTCTGCAAGATCCTTTGTGGATTATGGGGATCACATACTTAATACTTTTTTTTTTTTTTTTTGTAAGTGCTTTTGAGCAGTGGAAACAAGTTGCACACACAACACTGACATCAACTTGTAAGCTGACATGGTGAACTCGTTGGCCAACAACAACTTATTTAAACAACCTGGCAACACGATGAAAGTAAGTGAGAGGAAAATCTGCTTCGTTAACCACCATATTCCTAACTGGTCAATAACGTCTTTCACATGGTCACGTTTGTAAATGTTAGTGTCAGTTTCCAGCGTACATAACCCACCAAAAATTGTTTCTCTTTTTTTGCTTTGGTACAAGCAAAATGACTTTATGATAAGTAATAAATAGAATGTTATGAAGGTGTTGATTAATTTTGGCCTCAATCAGTTTTGCACATAACGATGTAAAGTTAGCTCCAGTGTCTGTTTGCAGAGGCACAAAAGGAGCTGAAATCCTTTTGTACAGGATGGTAGGTGAGATTCCTCATTACAGCTGGTGTCTGAGGCCCAGATTCCGGTCCAGCTGTGGTGTGTAATAAGGTTAGAGCCAACTCATGTTATTCCTAGCTAGTCAGCCCCCTTTTCATGATCCCCAAGAGCTCTCAGACAGGCCTCATGCTGTCAACTGTAAGTTTACATGCCCCTTTTTTTCCTCTTGCAATTTATTTGCACTACAGTTGTCTAGCAACCAAAACAACACTCACTAACTCTTCCTCCTCTTATTCTCCCGTGTCACTCGTAGTTAACCCCCTTCTCTACAAAGCCTCGGCTGCTGAGAACTGATAAACAGATATATCAGGATGTTCAGGTACCACTGGTAGTCCAAGGGTTTCATGTGTGCCAAAGTGAAAGAAATCACATTCAAACACATTTTCTCTCCACGGGGCAGTATGCTCTGATGATTAATAACCCTGGAGAATTTATGACAAACAGGCTGTGAATCAGACCTCCCTCCTTTAGTTAATCAGAGAGATATCCTTGATTCAAGCATTGTTCACTAGCAGCGTTGTCTGGGAACTTATCAAAGCTTTGCGCTTCCTCCTCGTGCTGCCTCGTCTGAATGTTTTCTGGAGAAAAAGAGAGGGATAAGAGCCCAGTGCCTCCGGTCTGCCATGACATCATCCCTGCACACATCTGGAAAGGCTGGAGCCAAAGTGTGTGTGTTTGTGTGTGGGTGTGTGTCTATCTGTGTTTGTGTGAATGAGAAGGGGGAGCTGCCAAAGAGGAATAGGGGAGCTGGTGACACATCAGCAATATGGAGTAAAAGAAGGGAAGGGAAAACAGACAAAGAAAATATGTAAAACCAAACAGTGTAAACACATAATTTTCTGCCAGAACTCTTATGGACCACAAACCATTACCTATGCACAGAAACTTAGCAACATATTCTAGTTATTCAGATATCTACATATAACATATTTCAAAGCTAATGCAGAATAAACTCAAGTAGTTGCCTATAAATAGATTTTCCTTAAAAAAACAACAACAAACAAAAACATGTTTGGAACTGTCTGAGCATTCAGTGAAAAAGTGAAAAAAACTGAAGCCGCTTTGGCACTGCTAAAAAAGAAAATCCTTCTCACCACTAGAGGGCGACACTTCACTTACACTTCGTCCCATTGGATTACTTGAGATCATGTAAGTAACTGCCTGTCAAATCCTAAGAACTGGAGCCTTTAATGATGGTTATAAAACTGCTACAGGAGACAAAGGCATTATTAATCAGACATCCTGATTTATATCGTTTTATTTCATGTACTGTTTGATAAGATTACATTTATTGGATCATACTACTGTATCACATGAAAGCAAACATAAAGGGAGTTTGCTATGTATAGTTGGATACACATAATTTCTAATTAACACTGTGAAGATGTGACATGTTAAAAGAGGTAAGCGGAGGCAAAATGAGAGACAAGTCATGGCTAAAGGGAAAGCTGCTCGCCAGATGTTTGTTCCAACATGCTCTAGCAAACAAAATTTGAGCCTAACCTCTTGTTTAGAATTGTATGACCAGCTTCCACATTTCCTTGATGAAAATTACTCTGGTTCGAAATTTCCCCATCATCTTGTACCCCTTTATTTTTTTCATCCTGCTTTTGTCTGGTGTTGTGCTCCATTTTCTTGACTGACAGCAGATAGTTTATGGTAAGTTGATTTGAAGAGAAACAGTGGAAGCATGTCCAAATATGTTATGCAATAGACTATGAAATCGAGGCGATAGAGAGAAGAGGGAGAGGAAAGTGTTTAGATATCCTCTCTAGAGTCGATGTGTATTGTGAGTTCAGTAGAGCAGAGTCTCTGCTGAAACTGATTGCAGTGTGACCCGCTCCTCCAACCACAGGAGCCTGTAATGTTGTTGTCTCCAGCAGGGCCTGCGGAGCACAGCGGACCGCAGCAGAGCAGTGCTCTCCAGAACCCTGATCCTGAACTCCGCTACGTTAGGATACATTACAGCCACAGACACTGCTCACTCAGTCTGCCTGTGATCCTCTCCAGATCTCTCCTCTTCTTCTTCTTCTTCTTCTTCTTCTCATCTCTCCTCCTCCTTCCCATCTTGTTTGGGGTACCACTGCAGCAGGTCCTAGCTTAACTCATGACAAACTTGTATACAATGATAATGTGACACAGCAGAGGTACTCCAACCTTTGATACACTCGTTTTTTCCCCATGATCATAATCTGCCCCACATGATCATGAATCTCTCCCGGGGAGAGGAAAGGTTGATGTAGCTCTGTGAGAGGTAATTGTGGTGAACCAGCCAACTCCTACCCCCATCTGTCAGAACAAGGCCTCCACCCCCATGGGGTTATCCTTTCTGCAGTCTGGAAAAGTGGAAAATGATCTGACTCACAGGGTGATAAATTCCTTTCCTATGTTGAAGGATTCCCCAAGGAAACCGTTACAGGCATGAGTTACCGTAAGATGCAAACTTAGTAATCAGCAAATGCACTCGTGTAATATCTGGGCATGTTGACTACCACGTTGTAGAGCTCAAAGATAGAGAATGTTGTCTGACTTGGCTGAAAACAATGGAATCAATCTTTTCTAAATATGTCATGGAGATTTTTTTTACACCTTCTTGCATTTTCCAGGATATTAGATTTAATTACAGATTTATTTCTCTTGGGTCTGTTTTGCAGATTTTAAAACATTTGTGTTAGTGCTTGGCTTCTGGAGAGGCTCCACACAGTTGTGTCATGCTGGGTACTTTCTGCTGCTTGTCTTGAACTTTCACTTGTTGATAGTGATCGACTGACTGGTTCTGGCACCTCGAATTACATATGTAAAGCAAAAAAAGTTCTTATTTGTAATTGATTTTTTTGTTTAGGTGATTAAGCAAGTGATGTCTTGAACATGACAGAGCTGTCCATCCTATAAAGAAACACATCCAGTGATGAGTGAGTTGTGCACATACAGCTGCAAGTTTATAAATCATCTCTGTGAATATCAGCAAAGACTTGGGAACAAAATAATTCCCCAGCTGCAGTCTCGCTGTTTTCATGTTCCTTCATTCATATGGAGGGATTGCAATTTGTAAAAACTACATTTCTAAAAGTGGAGGAAATGTGCCGAGTCTGTGCAGACTTGAAGTTGATATAAGTCAAGAATGAGCAGGACAGAGGGGTCTGCCAAGACTTGTGAGGTTATGCAATCAGGTTTGGCAGAAGGGGGAGCCCTAAACTGGAGAGGAGGACTTGTGAACATTGACATCCGGTTGTTGTGTTTCTTCATTTCAGTAAAAAAGATGCAACAGTTGGTAACAGCATCAGCCTGTCTGTGCTGAAGATGGATTTACAACTATAAGCATAATCATATTAGTGCACATCTGTTGCACGCTTGGCTGTGATACTGATATTTTCTGTGCTTGTTTGGTTAGATTGAAGCACTGAAACGACTTGGTTAGGTTTGGGAATAAAACAATCATTATTGGGGTTGAAATTTTTCTGAGGTCACGTAGGCAATAGTTGTTTTTAGAGGTTTATAAACCACTGAACAGTGGTGTTCTGTTCTCTAATTAGATCTGGCAGTGGGGTGTAGTTTTCATGCCTGGGTGATGCAAAATGTGACACAATCTCCTGTAATTTACTTGTGAGGGTATTATGCTTGGTGTGTTACTGGGTTTTGCGGTTACTACTTTGTCAATATCTACAGACAAGATCTGCAACTTTCTGGTTTGCTTTAGAACAAATAAAAACCACTTCAAAAAATCTTATAGAAAATGGCCCATTGGATAACGAGAAATTAACAAAAGTTCGGGAACCAGGTCGATGGAAGCATAACATCCTCATATTCCTAAACTTATCCAAAACCATTATTGCACTCCTTTGCACAGAAAATGTTTGCCTATTTATATGACAATATAAATGGAAAAAATAAGCAGTTGCACTTGTATACGTTTAAAAGACAATAGTTTTCTTCAGTAGACTAAATAGCCAAACAGAAATATCTCTCCAAATGATAGACCTGATGCTGCTTTGCAATGCTGAAGATGTTGAAAAGTGTGACAATGTTGTGATATGCAGCAAAAAGACGAGAGAATCAGATGTTTACTCATGTTCCCAACAGAGGGAAAGAGTCTCTACATGGATAGAATAGTTCAGAGTATCAGCATTGATTTTAACATTGACTATCAGCTCTGCGGTCTATCCAGGGTATATCACACCTCTCACTCTATGACAGCGACCATGACCAGACTAAAGAGGGTATGATAAATTAATGGTTGGAGCAATAATTACCAGCATTTTGTCAATCAGACACCATCATATATTTCAGTTCTTTCTGGACCCGTTTTGTCACAAAATGACAGACGAGCCTTAGCCTAGCTTTACTTTATTAACATAAAGCAGCATATCTGAAAATCAAGCATTATTTTTCTTAAATCTTTTTATGTAGGTGTTCAAATAAAAGTTAACACCTTGTCCATTTGTTTTAGATGCCAACAAATAATGGCACATCAACAATATCTAATCCTGGAATGAAGAGAATGAACTGAGCCATCAGAAAGCTCTTGTAAAATGACAAATGTGAATTTTTCTGGATCTTGCCAGTACATTAGCTGTAGATGAATATATAACTTATGACTGCAACAACACAAACTTACTTGTAAAGAATTAGGTGATCTATAAATAAAAGGCAAGAAATATGTGAAAGTGATCGAACTACATAGTTAGTGGTATTTTTAACAAAACTAAACTGAATGCAACAAGGCTGCCGCAGTTAAAATACACATCATGCCTTAGGAGATCACCTTAAAACCCTCATTATCATCATGATCACCTTTCTTGTGCAAAGATAAAGCTCATAATGTTAGCTATTCCATGCCTAGAAAAAGTTTTAAATGACAAATATGGGAGCAACAGATGTCTACATTTTATTTTAGGCGTCATTAGCATAACATTCAAGATAGAATAAAATTATAGTATTTTAGTTAAAGTTACCAGGAGTCTTTCCAGGATTTAATGGAAAATTTGACCTTCACTGAGTTGTAATAAAGGATCAGGTGTATTCATTAGTTCATTTACATCACCTACATCTAGATTAGCATGAAACAAATACCATTTTAACATTTTCAATGCATTTCCCTTCTCCCTGCACAATGACATTTTGGTGATAATGTGTGAGAACCCCCTCCTCTCCTTCTACAGTAATCTTTTCTGCATGCAGCAGAGAACAGAAAGGTGCTGATGAATAGAAACTGATTACTCAGTCTGGATGCATGTCATGTGGGTTTTGGGGGCTGAAGTTAATCTTGTGTTTATAATGCCACTTGGCAACTTGACCTTATGTCGGTTGTGCTGTTATTGGTGAGAAGCAGCACCGCTGCTGGGCATACAATAAAAGGTGTTGGCAAAATGGTATTTTTGTTCAGGTTATCTCTGTGCTATCAATAAAGTTAAAAAGTTGGTTGCAACATAGGAGTGTTGATGTTTTAGCCGTGCTTGTTTGTTGCTTTTCTCTGGTACCTCTGGCACAGAAATTCAGATGGCAGTCATTATCAATCAACACGCATGTGGAGGGAACAGAATTCTGTAGGCAGCCAAAGTTTTATAAAATTACCCCTCTCTCCTGTTTCAGGGACTTTTGTTTTTCTTTGCTATGCCGACTCCCCCGCAAATCTGTAGGACCCCTTAGCTCTGAGACATCTGACCCAGTGCGTTGGGTCTTTCAAGCAAAACTTTTTGTTGAGCCTGGATTTAATTTCTTTTTAAAATAAACAAAAGCACAATATACCTAGTCTTGAAGGAGAACTAGCATTTTAGCTTCTCTGTGTCCTACAATCACAGCTTGCTCACTTACTTTAAACAATTCTGGTCAGAAGTTAGATGCATTTCATTCAACTGGTATGTGTTATTATAGCAAATGAAATGTGTGTTTGACTGAGTTTATGTCTGGGGGTAGATTGTAAAGACACAATAGTGTACTAGTTTTCCTGTGACTGAGATAGAAAGCAGCAAAAGGAACTCAGCACTTTCTCATTACCTGCTGATTTGGGTAAATGCTTGTCATTCTCCCTTCACTACTTTACTTTCAACAATCTCCTTTTCACTTGACAGGACAGACCCCCCCCCCCCTTGCCCCAGAACCATCTAGGACCTCAAGTAAAAACAAATGAGCTCACACTGTCTCCTCTCCCCTGTTCCTCACTTCTTTCAGATTTAGGGCATTTGTGTGGGTGAAGTTTAAGTTACCTCAGATATCAGTCAAAAGATCTAAAACAGCGCCTAACCTCAAAACCCCAACCTTCTGACCCACGCAAACAAACCATCTCCATCTAGCTTTGGACTCTTATCCCAAACACATGTTCCTCTCGGGTCCTTAAAGTTGGGTAAATGACCTTTACTCTGAATTGGAATCGCATATTCTGAGACATTCTCGTTCTTGGGACGGAAGCACAAAATAAAACACGACAAATATTTTGAATATGCTTTTGAAACCTTTCCTTTTTGGGGCTTCGCAATCAAAGTATACATTTAATTTCATTTTGTTGCCACTTGAGGGCAGTCTCAGAATCATGTGGACCAATCTGAGCTGTGGGCTGCTCTTGCTTACCTTGGTGGCAAGCAAGAGCAGGACAGAAGTCAAGTTGGACAAAGATCTGCTTTATTATGGCGAAAAACTACGTTTTTGATGTAATATAGGTTGTCCAATGCAGTTCTCGTTGCTGATTTTCACCTGCACTTTTTTGCTATTCATCATTTTTGTGATGACTTTCAATCATCAACGATCATCTGTTTTTCAGCTTTGGGCATCATGGGACAGCCATGCTTGCTTTACAGCACCCTGTAAATGATATCAACAACTGGATATCAACAAGCTGCCCATTTTGGACACTTAACCATGACTGATTTAGCAAAGAAATGTAAGAGGCAAGGAAAAGAAGACAGCTTGAGCGAGCTCAGAAAAGAGACAGGATGCAAGACGGATGCTGAATTAGCCTTCATTAGGGGGTGCCAAAGTGGGAAAATCTGCAAAAGTTTAGTTGTGCTGTTTTAAAAAAGCTCTTGTGCCCTTTTACGTTGTGTGAAAAATGGGCACGCTAGAATACCAGTTGTCTCACAGCGGCAGCACAGCTCGAGCTGAGGAAGAGATGTGTGTCTCATGTAGCTGTTGTATATGCTCTAATCTGTTGACATTTGAGGCAAAATGAATATCTGGAATCCCGCACATGTGACATTTTGGGTGTGAAGCGGGCCTAAGACTTAACAGCAAAAATAAACACGCAATTGAATACCAGTGAATAACATAATGAGTACATGTTAAGTTGTGTAACTGCAGTTCATGCTGCTGTCTAACTTGGTTGGGATAGGCTTGTAAAGAGATAACAAAAGTTTTCAAAGTCCCCCTCCAGCAATTTTCTCCTGCTAAGGGCAAGCTGCCCCAGGTCTCTCTTACTAACTGCAGCACTGAGTGACTCCCCACTTGAGAATTGTGAATGAGAACAGGACAGAGAATAAAACACAAAAGTGGGGGAAAAAAAGACAAAACCCAGGTGTATTGGGTCAAATCTGAACCAAGACCAGCTGCCTGAAAAATGAAGACTTAATACTATTGACCCCTGTAGTATTTGGGTATTGGGACAAAACAAAATCTCCAATTAAAATTAATTCACTCTTGTTTTAGTTTAACATCTAAGACATAAAACCTGACAGAATCTGATTTGTGCTGTCACGGCCTTAAACGGAGCATGTCCAGTCAGCCATCTGCACAACAAAAGAACTCACCAAGAAGCTTCTCCTCCCTACTTCTACTGTTTTTCTCCAACTAACCTTTGCTAACTTATCCTTATAACTTGCTAGCTTCTCATTGAACCAAACCCCTCACTGTGCATGCAAATCAGCTGTAAATGCTGGTCCTCAAATCTTCGGTGAATACAGGACCAGTTTCCTGGTCCTGAAAATGAAGGTGAAAGAAGCTTGATTTTATCAGATGACTTTGACATTCACTGTTTTTTTTCTGAAATGTATAAAATGTGTTTGCTGTTTTGCTGTGTGTGTTTTCTCTTGTTTGGCTTTCTCACATGTTGTTTTTGCTTCTTCATATTTGTGTCTTCTAAAATTTGTTCAGTTTTTCTTTTGTTCCCCCAGTGCAATTGTGTTTTGCATCTCTAACTCACCACTCAAACCTACAAGGGCGATTATCCCCTCCTCCAGGTTTGATGGACCAATTCCTGATATATTGTGTCACGACTTCACCACCTTGCCACATCACAGATTCCTGACCACTCACTTTTGTCCAAAACCTTATTCAAACCAGTTTTCTGAAAATGCAGAATGGAGAAGAGGGTGTATTTCTCCCACATTTTCAACTAAGTGGGATTTAGGTTCCCCAGTTGTTCTGATGTCTTCTGTGCAACAGCTGTTAAATCACCTTTCGTCGGGATTAGTCAGTGTCTGTGCTCGGTCATTACTGGGGGGTGATAGACTGTAAAAACCCACAATGAGGGAAATTACTCTGTAAGCACTCTATGACTCACTCCTGTTGTACTTCTCTTCAGAATGTCTCTGTTTGCTGCCTGTCTTATGACAGATCTGCGTTCTCTCCAGTTGTGTGTGTGCTAAAGAGAAAGGCAAGGAGATATCCGACTTTGAATAAAATAAACAAACTGGCTGCACAGACTTCACAGATGTTTAAAGATGACGACAACAGAGATACTATCCAGATCTTGTCTTAGCATATCGTTCAGCTGTTAGAGGATTTGTGAGCATGTGTTTGTGCATGTCTTTGAGTGACAGAAAGAGACATGTTTTAGAAAAGCTTGCATTTAATAAGCGTTCTACATCTTCTTCTTCTTCATCCTCAGTCTTTCCATTCTGACCACGTCCATCTCTTCCACCCCCTCCTCTTTATCCTGTGTCATGTGTTTTCGCTGGCAGACATAAATCAAGTGTCTGGAATGGAAACACTCACATTACCAGTGTGCCACATATGTTTATATTTAAGGTCTTTTCCTCTTTTTTTTCCTCTTCTTTTTTGTTAACCCTTTTTTGCAAAAAGAGAGGGAGCACCTGAAAAACATCAGAGGGGGAAACCTTTGGAAAGTGTGATTCAACCAAAAAAGCCCCCCCCCCCCCCCCCTCACTCCCATACTCCTCTGGAGCTCTCACTGTAGCAGCTTAGCAATCGCATCAGTGTATTAACCAGGAGAAAGGGGGAGGATGAGAGAAGTAGAGGCGGTATGGTTTTGCTTGACCCATGAGGCCGACAGAGGTGGAAAGAATGTGCTGTCCAGCCGGTGAACACGTTAACACAGAGGGGGAAAAAAACTTCCTACAAGCAGCTTTCCCACCATCCCAAACCCCCTCGCTGAGAGTTTACACATGAAGGGATGGAGGAAGGAGAGGAGACCAGAAGAGAAGAGAAGAGAAGGGAGGAGGGGAATGGAAATGCAAACTGCAGAGGAATGAAAATGATCCTGAGTGGCAAAAAAAAAAAAAAAAGCACAAGCGGCTCAACAAATAAAGGGAAAAAAACGTTGAAAATGTATTTTTACTTTAAATTTCAGACACAAAGACACGTGGAGGCGAAAAAAGCACACATTGGTACAACAATGCAGTAATATGGCAAAGCTGGGGAGCATCGCAGCCAGGTTGCTGCACAGCTCGGGAGGTTTCTGCACACATGCCAGCGTCAGCTCTTTTCCAAGACACAAGGAGTTAGGTAAAACTTTAAAAGAGCATTCCCACAATTTGGAAAATACACAACTCTCATGACTAGATAGAAAGATCAGCTTTCCTCATTCTCAAGGCACTTTAGCTCCCCTGGAAATGGGTGTTGACCTTGAGTTTGAAGGTTGTCTGAGAGATACCTCAAAGAGGGTCAGTTTTTTTAATTTTCACATAAATATGATCTTACAGTAAATATAAAAGAAAATCTCAGAGCTGCTAAAACAGACTTAAGCAAACAAATGACAAAAAAAAAGGATATTTGATATATCTTATTTGTAGAAGATAATTCAATGATCTTTGAAATAAAATTGGGCTGCAAAATTATCATAAATAAAAAAAACATTCTCTGCTTTGAGATCTTGGAGGCTCAGCACATTCATAGACAGATCTTTTTTACAACTTTTTTACTCTTTTTTACAACTGTTGCATCCCTAACACAGCTTAATGTGCTTATGCAGCAAAAGCATACCGTATATATTTGATGTAAGACTTAGTCATCATCAAATTTATGGCAAAATCAAACTGAAAAATGGAGCAGGTTGGAGGAATCCCTCTGAATGAGAAATTTGAAAGTCCTCTTGGATATGGAAAACTGGTCCCTGCCAATACTTGAAAGATTTACTGAAGCTTTAACAATGTCCACATATCAGGGAAAGTGTTTCTGGACTGACA
Source organism: Leptatherina wallacei (assembly GCA_028567055.1). Lineage (NCBI taxonomy): Eukaryota > Metazoa > Chordata > Actinopteri > Atheriniformes > Atherinidae > Leptatherina > Leptatherina wallacei. The sequence goes on from JAOXYM010000020.1 coordinate 6,137,059, forward strand.
CAATGATCTATTGATTTTATTATTTTTGTTTTTTCTTATGCATTGGCCACGATACACTCTCCAAATTCTTTCAAGCTCTATTGTCGAGCCAGGGATTTTAGAGATGGCTATATCAAAATACCTGCAGATGAGTCTGAAACTGTCCACGACTGGATTCTGCTGCATACGAGTGTTTGTTTTGTTTCGAATGAAATGGCTGCTTTAAAAGAAAAGGGGCTGATGCAAATTAAAGAGAAACAGCAGAAAGAAATCAGGGTGCTGAAATCTTGCTGTTTCCTGTTGTTTCTGCAAACAGCGGGCCCACCCAGCCAGCCTTCAGTCTGTCTTGTGTGTGACATGTGCATGCGTGTTTGCCTGCATTAACACACACATGCGTAAGTGTCAGGCCTCCTCTGGGGGTCTGTGGCCCTGTTAGAAGCAGTTTATAGGAAACAGACCCACACCTGTTTGCCAGTCTGCTGGTTCTAGCAGCAGCCAGTGGTCGGCCTCTGTCTTCGGGAGGGGAGATCCTCTCAAGTTCCATGTGGAGAGCCAACATCCTATTGGGGGGGGGTCCTCGTCATGATTTTGGATGACCTCCCAGAAGGGGGTCATCTAGTGACTCAGCCAAGGGTCCCTTTGGAAACATGGTGTTCAGTAGAGGCAGAGAGGAGGATGTCCAGAGGAGAACCAGGGAGGGATCAGAGGAAACCGGTTGCCAAAGATATGGCTCCTTCTGCCTGGGATGACTCAACTCAAAAGCATCTCTTTTCAGGCAAAGCATCCACGTCAGCACTCTCCCACAAGCCCATTGGGCACTTAAAGTCTGGACTGGCTTTCCTGATTCACATGCCTATTTATTTTCTCGCCAGTTTTTCTATATGTCATCATATTTTTGATGCATGTTGCTGCCAATGTGGCATTTTCATGCTGGTGAGTGTGTGTGAGAAAGCATTAATCTGGGTTGGCATGACAGACATTTGTGTAAATGTTCTTGGATGTGTTGATAACAGAGGGGGGAGGGCTCTAATGTCTTTCGCAGATTGTGGATTCTGTAAACAAGGCCTTTCAGCCCCCTGAGCTGCTCAGCTCTGCATCCCACATCACACAGCTTCCTGTCTTCCTGAGCAGTCTTCATCATCACAATCCCACCCGGTCATCAAAATCCATCTTGATCCCTGTTTCCATTCTTCTGTTGCAAAATCTGAATTTTAAGCCATGACCACTGACCAAAAGAGATTACACTTCTAGCGATCAACAGAGATTTCTCTGCTTTCTTTATTTTCTTTCTTTCTTGGACAACAGAATGAAATTGACTCTTTCAGAAATCATTTAATCCATGTTTGTATAAGAATTCTTACACTGATGAGAAGCTACAGGAATTATCTTTATATTCATGAATGAATATATTCCCTAAATTTTATAAAACGTTAGAGAATTGATCCTGACAACCAGGCAGAGCTTGTTCAGGACTTTTGCTACGATTAAACAAAATATTAACA
>JAOXYM010000020.1:6160657-6174254 GCA_028567055.1 Leptatherina wallacei
CCTTAGCTAGGCTATTTGTTATGAATTGGCTTGTATGAATCAATGAATGACAATCAGATTGGCTCAAACTGATTGTCAAGCGCCCTGAGATGGCATTTTTGTGAATTGGCGCTATACAAATAAAGCTGAATTGAATTGAATTTAAACCAATCAGAGTAGACTTCACCATTCAGGAGACAGGGCTTAAAGAGATATAAACTTTCAGAGGAAAGTGTTCCATCAACATTTTACCATAGATCCCCAAAATAGAATTATATACTTGTAGATAATTACATAATGGTCTCTTTAAGGATTAATTCATAATCTTACAATTTACTGAAGCCTGCATCAAGCTTAATGGCAATGCATTCAATAGGCGTGTAGACATTTATCCCAAAGCTAATAAACGTCAACCAGTTGAAAGGACTTCAGTAAAAAAAAATTAAGCTATCTCCAAAGCCAGTGATCTTTATGGAACCAGCTCTTGTTGATTTGATCACAAAAAAGAAAAGAAACACACACAAAAAAAAATCCCCCAGAAAAATACAGAGAACCTTAGGTGGGGATAAGACAGAATCTTAGGAATTTAGGAGTACTCAAGTATTTAGATGACAAAACAAAGGTGCTGATTAGATGGAACATAAGAATGATTTATTCTCTGGGGAAAAATTTTATTTTAAAAACCAAAGTACATTCTCCCTTCAACAAAAGTTTATGTGACCAGACTTTTAGTTTTAAGCATTTTTGTAAGAAATTAGATGAGTCACCTTAACCACAGTGTTCTCCTTTGGGTTTTGTGTTTATAAGGGACAACATCTGCTTTATCATCTGGCAGACCAGCTGGGCGTAGGAACTCAATCATCAAAGTTACAACAAACCAACAGAAATTTAGATACACGAAACGAAAGATTTGATCCAGATTTTGGGATAACCCCTTGCTACCCTTGGTGACATCACTGATGTTTCAAGAAGACCACTTCAGTTGTAATGTGGGCATCTTTCCCTTCAACTGAGACACACCCACCCTGGCTGCCGCTGGCATGTCCTCTATCTCTTAGACTTAACTTCTCACTTGGAGTCTGTGATTAGCATATACTGCTGGCCCTTAATTATTACAGCCTGTATGTGATGTTTAATTTATGACATCAGCTCTCCAAAGAACACAAAAAATAACTGAGTAGGACTGAGAACAGCAGGACCAACGTGAGCCAAGAACAGGGACTGCATGCCACATGTGAGACCAAGGTAGTGTATCTCAGTGGTTCCCTGCCTGAGTTGAGTGTACAGTCAGCCTCCAGGCGAGGAGCAATCCAAGGTTTTTCTCAGCTGCTGACAGAGTCAATGGGGTCATCCAATTACATGAAAAAAAGTACCTCTAAGGCAGGGTTACATGTTGCAGGTGGTCACAAAAAAAAACATGTGACATGAATTTTACTTTTCTGATGTGCAATGGGAGCGTGTCCTTTTTTTTTAATTTTTTTTTTTATTGGTACTGTTATTCATTAAAATGTCATGCATGTTTAAAACAAATGCCCACCCCACAATGACTAGAATTATTGCACTTATAAAACGCAGGTTGTCATACAGGGATGTAATCACATTAAACATTACTATGTGAACAAAGAATTTTCCCTAAAAGCTCAGTCGTTTCCAAAAACTATTGGACTGAAAAAGATGAGCTTATTTGAAAAGGGTTACAATCTTTTAAAGCATTCCTGCGACTAAAACGTTTTACTAAAATGTATGCCTTACAGATTTATATGAATATAAACTGGGGCGTAGCATTGTGCCACGCAATGATAAAGGCTGGTGGAACACAACTGGTTGCCATTTGACATTTTGCCACCAGATTTCATTAAATCTAAGATAGTGCTGCTATCATGCGGAGAACATAACTATGTGTGTACATAAATTCAGAGGCAGAGGAGCATGAAAGTTATTCAACTATATATACACTTTTTAACATTATTTTGATGCACCTTGACACTATTCTTTCATGGGGTCAGGGATGAAGAGCTCACCTATACAGGCCTTCACTTACCACTCTGAGAGGATGGTATGAACTCTATAGTTTAAACCATGTCTTCAAAACTTATTCTTTAAAATGTTTTCATAGTTCTGGAGTCCGTTTAATGTATGCTTAAGATATCAGCTTCTTCACTGGCTAGGTAGGCTACTTTATGCTCCTTCTATTGTTGGCATCCTGAATGTTGTACTCCCATTAATGGTGCATTCTATAAAGATAATTTGTTTGGAGGCTTCTGTGATCAGCACCATGTCTAACAGCCTTTATATGAACTTGGTCAGTTCATATAGAGCTTTTACATAGTGGTTGATGATGTGCTCCAGGTAAGTAAAGGGTAATGTAATTACCTTCAGAACAAGTGGAATGGGATTAGTAGAATTTCATAGCCTATATTTAATGGGGCTGGCTTCCAGACCCTGCCTCATGAGATCTTTAACTGAAGTGCTTGTGCCCACTTCCTCCAGGCTCCTTTCTGCTGCATACCAACCATTCCCTACCTTACTTCTACTCCACTTCTGCTTGCACCTCATCCTGGATCAATAATCACCTGCCATTAACCTGCACGCTTTTGTGGTGAGATTTGGGTCAGAGAACACACACTAAAGTAATTATTCTGTAGCAAATAAAAACATTACTAAATTTGATAAAGATAGTATGTGTTACAGGCCTCTGATGGGTCCTGTATTTTTGCAGGAAAGAATACAGAAGACCTGTGAGCTGTGGTCTATCGGCAGGCAGGCTATGGTCTGAGCTAGAGATGGGCATATCGATACTTGGAAGCCAGTCAAAGTATCGGATTCAATACCTTTTTGAATATCAAGAAACCCCTCTGCTGAAACAAAACATGGAATTTGTTTTCAATTCCGAGAGTTTCAAGCAATAAAACCACATGCGAGGTCAGAATGTTTTCCTTCTGTGTCACATGATTATGGTAGCCTATCAGACGCATGATGACATGATGCTGCAGCTGTTAGTGATGATGTTTTGTTTCGATATTTTACTGGTTTAATGCAGGTTACAGCGCATTATGTTTTATTTTATTCATCATATTACTATTACATATTATAATTAATTTTTAATCAAACAAATGTGAATAATCTTAAACTGATGTAGTTTAATTATTTTATCATTTAAAAAGATTTATTTTTTATAAAGCTTAGTTTCTATCGTCTTTGTTTTTATTTGGTCATCAAAATAATTGATAATTCATTTTAAAAGAATTTCTTTTAAGCGTTTATGTTCTTGAGTTGTATTGATATTTGATATTGATCTTGCAATAAAGATACCAATGCACACTGTACAATCGTGATTATCCATTATGGGGTAAAAAAGCATTGATATCGTTATCAATATCAATGAAAAAGTACCCTATTGTATTAACAGGAAAAATGTAGGTATCACCCATTCCTCGTCTGAGCATCTCAACGCAAACTACCACACTCAGGGCTCACCTAGGGAGTAACTCTCTCTGCTCACGAACTATATCTATTACACTTACAATCAGAAACTTAAAATAAGTGCATTATTTATGGAGATGGGATGTTCTTAATCAATAAAACAAAAATTAAACTAAAATTGTGACCCTATATTTGTAGGTTTCACACATGCTGCAGTTCAGAGTGGTTAATTTAGCCTGTGTTCTCTGTATTACTGCATGTTTGCACAAGAGTGCAACTAAGTTATTTGCACTGAAGACTGCAGAGTCAATGAAACATACTTTTGAGTATTCAAACCTTAAGCCAATGAAGTTGATGCTTGATATCTTTAATGACACAAAATCTGTCTGTGAGACAAACACCTGCTGAACAAGCAGAAAGTAAACTTGCAGATATGTGCCACTTTGGATCAATCTGTAATTCAAATCACAGCTATATCTTCAGCTAGCTTTTTCTTTCTTCTAGACTGCCAATAGACTTTGAGAGTGAGGTCATTAGTCCCACCTCAGAGAGTGGAAACAGAGTAGAAGCTGAATGATAACTGAGCCCTCTATGAGAAATCAAATACACCATAACTTGTGATACACAGAAGAAGAAATACAAGTAGAAGATAACATGTTACAATTTCCCATTTCATTCTGAAAAAGTTTTATGCACTGCAATTATTTCCGTGGATTAGAGCCACTCTTGAGAAAAGTATTCCTCAGGCCATGGGACACTGCCAGTGTGGGAATTGCACTTGGTTGATCACTGGCAGCTGGAGAGTTCATGACAACGTGTCAAGTGTGTGTGTGTGTGTGTAGAAGAGGGTGCATGTATGTGTTTGTGTTCATCAAGAGAGTGTAAGCTGGAGTGTGTTTGCATATTCATGCTTTCATGGTCTAATCTGATGTATTGCTCTCTTGGGGGCTGCCGCTGAACACTTTCATATGCGCACAGGCATTATGCACTCATGATGATATTTATATGAGCTAAGTTTCAACTACAGGCCAATGGAAACTCTCTGTGTATTGTACAGTCATACCATTATGATCAAAACAAACTCCAAAAGAAATGGGTGTATATGAGTTTATTTTTGTCTGTCTAGGTGTCTTGAAGTATCAGAAACCTTGTGCAGGAAAACGCAAAATAAACAGATTTAGCTAAATTCCTACTCTGACACTTGCCACCCTCTCCTCCTATTTATCTAAAAAAGTAAACATTCTGAAATAGAGAAGGCCCTGTCTAATTATGCAGTAACATAAAGAAGAAGCTTTCAATTTATAGACATAAACCTGCGACAAAGTGCAAAGGTTTATTTATCTAAAGGCTCATGACTCACATGAGACATTTTCAGGGTTAAACAAGGTAACACAGTGAATGTAATAGGTTAGATTCCATTTATGACTAAAAAGAAAAGATCTGAGATTCATAAAAGTTTTAGAAAGGCCTTTTGAAGATGTATCACACTGTTTTAATGCAGCAGGTTTGTATATTTAATGTTTTGCTCAACTTAGCCAGACATACAGTCATATCTCCACCCATAACAATTCCTGCTCCATGTGTGTGGTTGATATTCTGAGATGGATGGAATCATGCAAAAATCTGCAGTAAATTTCATTCATTACGTCAACTGGTGTTACAGAGACCTAATTTCTTGATAAGAAAAGCTCATCAAACTTATCAACCTTGTAAACATGTTGTCACTGTTCTCATAAATTTACTTTGGTGCAAATCACTTTTCCTAAGGCTACACAGTGGTGTGGTGGTTAGCACTGCTGCCTCACACCAAGAAAGTCACAGGTTTGAGCTTTGGCTGGGGAGGGGTTCAAACAGGGGCATTTATGTGCAGAGTATGTATTTGTGGGTACTCTGGCTTCCCCACAGTCCAAAGACATGCATGTTAGGTTATATCATTGGGGCAGTGTGAAAGAGCAGCCCAGGCCCTGTCACATTTCTCCCAGGCTGCCACTTATTAGGAATCCATGGACTCACCACACATGGATCCTTCTGACAATGCCAGAATGTGGCAATGTGAAGGAGTGGCCCGGGCTGGGACTTGAACCCACAACTTCCCAGATGAAAGTCATGTGTGCTGACCAGTCAGCCAAAGGGATATCCCTGTGGCCAAGTAGCCAGGGCACATGATCAGTCGGAGCAGACGGGATCCCCCTGTCACATTATAAATTCTCTTGGATTATTGTTTCTGTGTTGGCACTTCAGTAGCCTGGCTACCTGTCCAGGGTGTGACCTGACATACATTAATTAGAGATTAATTAGAGATTAATTTTAGGGGTTTAAATTAATGTCAGGTGACAGGTGTGTAAGCACTGTGGAATTCTCTCTTTCCATGGAGTGTAGCTTTTATGTTGCCTATACAAACTCTTTGCTTTTAAGAAGCAACATGGCCTTATAAAATATGACCCTGACCCCAAGCTGTTTCTTTTAAATGCATGAACGACACCCACATCTTGCAAACAGAAAGGGAAAGGTATGATGATATGTCAGGGCACCTGGTTATGTTACAATTCAAAACTTTTTAATTATCAAAAGGTACAATATGTTTATATTTTATCAGCAATGCTGCTCTCAGCTGTATACTGAAAAAAAGGAACAATCCTGAGTTTTAAAGAAAGAAAGAAAAATGTTTTTAGCAAGGGGAGAGTGACAAGATTTGTTTGCAATCTGGAATTTCACCATTAGATGTCACAAAATCTGTCACACTGTTGCTTTTAAGGTTATAATGTTTGTGTGAATCAGAAGAGCTTGCATAGATACAGTAGCTATATATGTCAGTGGTAACAATTTTTCAGTCATTTTTTTAGCTATACTTTTTACTGTGGAATTTAAAAAAGATTGAAATTGACTCTAAGAGGTATTTTTTTCATATCTTTTTGTTCAGATTGGATTGAAATGCTTTTTAGCTATGATAAGTTGGACAAAAACTGATTCTGTATGATTTAATCACTTAAAAAAATAATGATATTTGATGCAGCATGTTTATTCATCTTGTTGATAGCAAGTCCATTTGATTTCAGGTCTTCTTTTACAGTCTTGCATTGAGCTCTGATGCAAGAAGTGAGGGAGAAATGAGCTGCCAGCCCTCTGCTTCTCTGAGTTCAATAGGATGGAAAATGGTCCGAAGAACTGAGTAAAATAAAAACTGGTCGGCATTCTTCTGATTCTCCTGGGTCAAATTTTGGCCTTCTTGAGCAGAACCGAGCTTCTTTCCACATTTAAAATGTAGGCACATGGTTTTAGTTTCATAAAAGCTTTGAGAATGTCTGAATTCTGCCTAAAAATGTAACTAAAGATGATTTACTTCAGCTCAATATTCATTTTTACATAAATCCTCCTGTTTATTCTTGAGAAACTCTGAATAAAAATTGATTCGGAAAACATCAGTTCACATTACAAAACTTACACTACAAAATATTTATTGCAAAGATGTCATATGATACACCTGGATCATTACATGGACATAAACTGCTAACTCGTCTGTGCTTTGTTTCCCCCTTTCCACTTATGTGACAAGCCGCCCACAACCGTGAGAGAAGAGCACAACAAATGCATCTCGTTAAAATACATGGGTATGAACTGCCTTCCATAATTACAGTCACCACTACAAACAGCCGACAGGGCGGAGCTGGGCTTGTGGGGCAGGGGACGGAGACGTGGTAAGTTAATTTCTTAGATGATGGGCGACAGCTCTGGCACTTTTATTCTCACAGCTTTGGGTGGAAGATTTTTTTCAAGGGAGATGTTAAATCTTCAAATCTAAACAGACCTTGTAAGATATTGTAGATTACAGAAAATACAGCAATTTACTAAAAAGATAAATGCTCTAGCTTTAGAAATGTTATGGATAGCATATACTACTGTGTGTAACTTCAGCAAATTAAACCTGAAATGAACACTCTTGAGCTGTTTTAACAAGTAGTCAGCCACAAAATAATCCAGGTCACAGCAGGCTATTCATGATGTTTGACAGCTTCAAATAGGCTAATTTACATCTACATCAAACCAAGTGCAAAATTCAACCCATCCATCTGTTCTTCTTACTCTTCAGAAACCAAAAAAACTTGAATAGGCTTGTCCCCCCCCCCCCTCCCCCCTTATTGTCTTGTTGAAAATTTGGCTGCTCAATTTACACCTCTTTTTGCTCATCATCCCCCTGCACTCCATGTATCAGTGCGTAAGATATGTGGAAAACATTTTTTACTTTTGCTGCTGAATAGACAACAACCTAAATGTGATTGACACCATTTCTTGTTTCGGTTGTATCTCACTCATCTGACACCATGCCTCATCTGCCATCCTCTAACTGCCAACAACCTCGCCCCCCAACCTGCCCCCCCTCAACTTTTGTTGTTAAATTATACTTGTAAATATACTGTAAATATACTGTATATCCAAAAGCCTCTCATAGCATTGAAATAAAACATTCAAAAACATAGTTACAGCCCTCCATCAAACCGTGTCTGACTCCCCGTCACAGATATGTTGGAGACAGTCTGTCTGCAACCCGGCAGACAGGAGAAACTTTCACCAGGCAGAGTCTGTTTCTACAGGTAATGTTTTACCACTCAAAGTTCAAGCTTAATTAAATGTGTGATGAACAGAATGTTGCTGTTCAGAACAGCTCTGGGATGGCCCAGTACAGTCAAGCCAAAATAGATGCAAGCTGACGTCAGATCGAGGAACATCCATCATTGCATCCGGTATTACTTCTGTCATGTCTGACAAAGACTGAATTTGCAATGTGTCTTAAGTTTTACCTTCACTCATTCACAGAATTACACGTGACTGTAGCCCCGCCTTCCAATTAATTTTGAGCCCATCTTAATCATCTTGTTATCTCAAGAACACAAACTTTGTTTTCTCGAGATAGTGAGATAAATCATCACTTTATAATGAAAAAACGGTTCTTGCTATCTTCAGATAACAAGAAAGTAACTTGTTATCTCAAGATAGTGATTAGAAAATAATAATAGTGGATGACGGCCACTCTCGGCTTCCGTAGCTGAAGGTGATGCAGTTTAAAACATCCATAAACCCTTAAGTGGCATTGAAAGCATGGCCTTCAGGAGGTCAAAGTTGATTTCCATCCATGCTCTTGCCCTGGCATGGGTATCATTATATCCCTAATGTGCTTCCTGAGGGTCTGAAAACAGTGTCAGAAAAAAAGGCAGTCAGGTATACCCTCTGTCCAATGGCAAAACACTAGATAATTTACCTGTGAATGCAACATTTTATTATCACAACCTCATAAATAGAGGGACATCCTTGATCCAACCATGATGTTAAGTGGTTATTAATATAGGTTGAGTGGCTCACCTTGTGACAGGCGCTGATAGATTGCAGAGGTCTGAAAGACTCGGTAGTCATGTACCGAGCCTGACCACCACAACATGGCTGTTTTGCCAGTCATCATTGCTGACCATCTATGATAAGTTGTAGACTATTAAACCAATCAATGCACATCACAAGCTATGTACAGTGTTCAATAGTGGACAATATCAAAAACTCCTGTTTACCTGAACATTAATGCTGTGAGAGAATTTCCTATTCACCCCTCATGGGCACCTGAGGGTGATTTTATTTTTATTTTCTCTTACCTGCAATCCCATAAGAATCCTCTTTGATGTGGGAGAGTCTTCTGTGGCCAGGAAAGGAGATGAAGACATCTGATCATGCTTTAATAGCCACAGACATTTACATAATTTCACTCACATCTGTAGTTAGTTCACCTGCAATTTTAACGGCTTCATAATCATAGGACAACTATGTTTTCAGAGATGTTTATGTGGATTGTAATTGTGATGGTTTCAGCAGAGTAATGAGTGTGTAATTCTTGCACACATTCAGGCAGTCTGCAATACTTTTCCACGCTTTCTCTCTTTGTTTTCTAACCGTGGCTGTGTTTCCCTTTGTTTTATTTGGTCCTTGACTTCTTCATACGCTTCTATGAGGATTTCCTGCTCCAACAGAGAGAAATAAAGCGTTCTTATTGCCATGGTTGATTCTGTGATTCTGGGATCGCTGGATGAATCTGTGTCTGCTCATCCGGGCTTGCTCTTTGTGCAACTAGTTAAACCTGGACGCTCTTGTTTTGGATTCGATGATCCCAGCATAATTATTTACTCTGGATATCTGAATGCAACTTTTGTGCAAAGAGCTCTGCACATCTGACTGACTGGGAAAATAACAAACAGGTTTTGATAATAATAAGTAGTCTAAATGGATCCATCTTTTATTCCATCTGGACCACATGGTATGTTTTTATTCTCTGTATAAATTCCAGTGCAGACATTAGATGCTACACAATGATATAACATGTTTTCAATAAAAACCTACAGGTGTGTTGTACGGTTAGATATGTGAAGCTTAATGTAGCTAATTAATTTAATAAGTGATTATGATCAAAACTAAATAGGATTCAGATCTTATAACAGAGAAACAATGTGAAACTCTATGAGATAATTCTGTCACTATATTTTTTGGATGCCTATCAAAATGTAATCATGATCATCTGAGCAATTTAGTTGTCAGCAGTGTTGCAAAGGCTCTGGGTTTTAATGTTTGTGACTGTCTTCAGTTCTCCTAAAAGAGATGCTGATATTTGTCCTGTACTTTAAGTTCTTTTTCTGAACTTATTTTGAGGTATCTTTTTTGAATATCAGCCTATTGTCTTTCTTTTCTTAGAAGAATAATGATAGAGTACATTGTTCAAAAGTGTATTTGTGTATCTTGTTTTGACTGCATGTACATCTAGAGGAATTTTTCCCATACTGCACTGAGGATGAACAATAACTACATTTACATGGACAAATATTGCTTCTAACTGACTGAAATTAATCTGATCAGAAACTCCAGCTCATATGTTTACATGTGTGGCAGAACAACAAGGTGGGGTCTTGAACCCACAACCTCCTGGGTGAAAGTCATGTGCGCTGACCAGTCAGTCAAAGTGGCCAAGTAGCCAGAGCGCATGATCAATCGGAGGCACAGTGACAGGACCACACTGTCATACATGGATGCTGGATAAAGTGATTTGATCAGTTGTGTAGAAAGATTTAAAACGATCTCAACACTTTAAACACTCGCAATGTGAACTGATTTGGAGGAAGAAAAAGGTATTTGATCAAATACCTGCTTGAACAACTCGTTTTGAGTCTTTCAACCGTTGAGATGCTCAATAACCTATAACTCTTTCCAACTAACTATCAGATTGTTACAGGTTTAATCCGCCCCTTTTGATTGGATTGAATATTCATTCCGTTCGAAGCCGATTGGTGTTTACATGACACATTTTATTCTGACTGAGCGTTTGATCATCAAAAATGCTCTATGTAAATGGAACTAATACCACCTTGCCTAGATATCTTTCCCCTCCTTTGCCACCCCATGTAAAAATTTCTATATCTGCCACTGATGAAAGATATTAAGCAAGTCCAATTAAAACCAAATGTAATCCAGTTTGTAATAAAACCAGTTAGAATTCAATTTAATCCAAATCATTGTCTTCCAGTTCTGTTCCAACCAGTCCTGTTCATTTTAGTTGAGTTCATATAACGCCAATTCATGAAAATAGCCAAGATTGGGTAGCAAACAGATCACATCAAGCGATGCTATTGCCTATTGCCTATATGACGTTTTATTGCCTGAAGTGAAAGACAGTTGTTGTATCTTGGTCCTGAGTTCAACTCCAATGGTTGAAAGTGACAGATGTAATGGCACCATTCTGCATACTGGTTCTTCCTTCAGAAGACTTTGTGATTTATTAAAGAAAAAGAGTTTAAAATTACCAAAAAGGTGACAATTGCTAAATTTTATGAATATTTAGATTGTTAATTAAGTAATGCTTGCCTTGTTTTTTCTGAATGGTTCCAAAGATCTGCAAAAACGGATTTTACCATATCTGATGTCTTACAGGAATATTTTTGTTTCTTTGCCAATAAGTTAAATCAGGAAATGTTTCACTATTCTGCAGGACCAACAAGCAAAATGATTATCATATGTTTAAAGAAAAACAAACATGACAAGACAGATGTTTGACCAACAGTGAAGAGCATTCTGCAGGTAACAGTTCTCACTAAGGCAGATTATGACTCTCAACTTCAAGCTAATTTCTGCAGAATACTCAAGCACTTCACCAACATCTATTTCCATTTTTAGAAAAAATCATATGCACTTAACCAGCTGAGCCCATTAATGCTCGGCCAACAACACACAAACAATGAAAAACCAACTGTTTAACTTTCATCACAGAACTCATGAGCTATTGAATGTTTAAAGCAGCAGATGTGTGTTAATATTGGTGGATGGATTTAGAAAAAAATGAATCAAACTATTAATAAAACTAAAAATGTAACCGGGACCACCTAAACACTGAAAAAAAAACTGGCTGATGGTAGCATTAGTTTTCAGAGGCTAACACTTTTGAGGTGTGTAAGCAGATGTTTTGCTTTTCTTGGACGGCATATGCTGGATCAACTTCAGTATTGTTGAAAGAGGAAAAATGCAGCCCTATTGAACTCATGGATGGTGTTAAACACAAGAGTTTGCCACATGGCAGGTGAACTTAAATACTTGTTGCTCTCTCTAAAAATGAAAACACACACAATATCTGTTCAGGAGTTTTTTTATGACGATCTATGAGCTTACCTGTTTGACACATGCTGGCACGTTTAAGCAAGTCATACAAGGCCGTACATGCATCAGGGTTTTGTTATGTTTAATTTAGTTTATCCCCTCTGACTGATTCATGAGTTGTGTCCATATTTTTGGCCAGGTTCTTCCTCCTCAAGAGGATTTCAGTGCTTACATTTTTTTCCAATTGTGGTGAAGTAGATAAGCAGCAGCTGGTAGTGTGTGCAGATAGGTGAGAATGAGTCATTCAATTCAAGAGTTTTTCCCCTCTGATGGCAGGCGTCATTTTGTCAAAACCCAAGTGTTTGTGGAAGTTTAAGACTTTTCTTTCTCCCTGCAGCAGATTTCCTCTCAGTGATGAGGTCTGCCATGATAAAATCTGGCAGGGGAAAGGGTCACACATTCTGGAATGGAAAATATGGTGTCCTGCCATGGTGCATCATGCCAAACAGGCCTTAACAATGCAAAACAACAACACTTGCAGCTGACAAAGAAAGCACTGGATTCAGATTTTGGATATGCGTCTTTAGTTACCTTGAAGAAAATAATTTTTAAATAGATTTAGAATAAATATCATGTTCTGTAACAACACCACAATGAAGTAGCTAATGCAACACAAACCACAAACTGAAAAAAACATCTGCAATTTAACTTGAAGTGACTCATTTGTGCTTTTGTGGCCTTTCTAAATGAATTTTCCTTCATTGAGAAAAAAAGCAAAAAATATAGAAAAAAAAAAGAAAAGAAAAAATAGTTACGTCTAGATCAGAACCCTTTTTTATTCTTGCGTCATGTATTGCATTGAAAAATCAAGTGTGTGTTTGGAGCGGCCAGGAGTTCACTTCCAGAAGTCACAGTTTGTGCACTGAGTTTCATTTTTTTTTCTTTCCAGCTCCTTAAGAAACTGTGATTAAAGCACAACCACACTATCAGTTGCATTCTGTAATTAATCTTCATCACAACACCTAAGAGCAATGTTTTGACATGCCTGTGCAAAATTATTGCTTGTTGTTGAAAAGACTGAGCAGATCTAAAATACAGGTTTGAATAGATGCAATTCAACTTGTACAAAGTTTACAAGTTTTTAAACAAACAAAATGCTGGTTTATAGAGAATCTGAATGAGAAGATTTGCAGATTATATAGTCATAAAGGACCATATGTAGATTCAATATAATTACATATGTAGATGTTGTAATGCACTTAAAGTTGTCCTCTGCATGAAATATGCTATACAAAAAGTCTGTCTTGCCTTGCCTTCAAAGCAGCTAAGACTAGTAAAATGTTAAAATGTTCAGTTGCAGTGTAAGGTTATCTCCTCACATGGACACACAGTGGTGCAAAAGAAAAATTCATTTCCATGTAGACTACATAAACAACCTGCTCTATGTCTATCTGTGTAAAATACTGCAGACACATCAATGCAGAGAGAAGCCTTCAGGTGAACATAGCAAAACAGGGGATTTCTGGATCATTATCCAAATAAATGTTATCAAGCAGTGCCTTCTAAACAAAGATCATTTCTT
>JAOXYM010000020.1:6174354-6186901 GCA_028567055.1 Leptatherina wallacei
AGCAAAACAGGGGATTTCTGGATCATTATCCAAATAAATGTTATCAAGCAGTGCCTTCTAAACAAAGATCATTTCTTAACCAAATAAGCAACCATGTCATTTTGATGCCTAAAACTGATCAAACAATGTGTGGAAATAAAAAAGGACCAAAAATACCAACAAGAAAACTATTAGTCCCAAACAGGTCTGAAACTCTGATCAATTCATTGTCCTGTGCTATCAGCCACCATCTTTCTAACCTCAAGAGGACTTCAAAATGATGATGCAGTGTGGATCTCATATAACAGGGATTGGTGTGTCAGGGCATTAATGCCAAAGGGGACAAAAGGGGACCTGATAATTGTTTTTTTTTTAACTGGCTTTTCTAATGCCTTGTTTCCACTGAGAGTTACAGTTTGGGTCTGTATGGTACTCAATTTTTTATCCATTATAAAATGTTCCCATACAACCAAACTCAACTGTACCATTTCTGAGTCCCCTTCAGTTGTAAGTTAAGGAGAAAGTAGAGTACAGTTTGGGTGAATCTACTGTTGTTACACAGTACAGTCCAGTGATAAGGGGACAGAAAATGGCACTTCTTGTGACAAAGTGAGTATGAGAGATACCCCCCCCCCCACACACACACACGGATAACTGTACTATACCGTACCAACCTGAACCGTACCACTCAGTGGAAACTGGGTATAAATGGCTTTATGGATGCATTTGTCTGTGTTCTGAGCTATAAAGGTAAACAGAGTAGAATCTGATGCTCAGGACAGAGACATAATTTGTAAGGCTTAAATAAAGATTATGATTAAGTTGAGTTTCATAAGACACAAGGTTAAGGGAAAGAGAAACACTGCAGTTTGTAGGTGGAAGACAAGCCACATGCAGGACATAAAAGGAGTAGTTGGTGAGCTTTAAGTCTAGTGTGGTGTAGACACAAACTCACCCTAAATATAGGGCTTGGACCATAATTTGACCCTTATATTTGACCACTTAACGGATATATGTCAAAGATTTAAGCTAAGAAGTGTTGCTTTCATTCTTGATGTTATTTTCTGGCCCCTTTTTCAAGAATACATTCATTTGACACAGCTGAGTGTTAGACTTTAAGTCTTTAAATCCATAGATCAAAGGAGCTCCAGTCCTACTCGATGATATCTAAGACAGAATTTAAGGTACTGTATGCTGTGCTCTTTACTAAATGCCTCTCTTTGTCAATGTAAGATGCAACCAATCCAGTCTCAAATTAAACAGTTTGAAAGTTATTTTTTCCACAGCCCAAGATGAATTAGTTTTAATGTAAAAGCTTTCAAATTGGAGAGCTCTTACATTTTCCTTTTGGCCTATTTTTTTTGTGCTTTTGTTTCTTCACATCATGTGGCGGTCAGCTCTTGTCAGATAGATAAAAACACAAAGTCACCTTTTTGAGGTGGAGGAGGTAGTGGAGGCTAAATAGGACTTTCACCCAGGAAACCACTATGTTTTTAGGTTATTGCTAGATATTCTTTTCAAATTTTTCTTCTTGTTTTGTGGAAAAATTCATATGACCACATGTTCAAACTTCATAAAAAACAAAATGCGCAAAGTTAGGTCTGAAAACTTCCTGCTATTTCCACCACATTGCCATCCATTAAAGAACAAGTTTCATCAGCCAATACAACTCTTTGTTGACTGTACAGACAATCCTGGGGCGGCGAACTGGAGTTCCTCACAGTTTGAGAACCTTTGAGTGTTTCATTGCTTTATAATGCGGTTAACTGTATGGTTTTAGGAAAAAAAATCAATTGTTGGCCATAATGTGAATTTTTGGAAGCAATTTGATTAGACAGGCAGAAATATGCTCTGCAATGAAATTATAAACAGAAAGGAAGGAAAAATAAATAGCATTTTGCATGCTCTCACTCCGGCATGTTGTTAAAACAGATTGATCAAACACCTGAAAAACGGATTATATACAAAGGCTATTCTTGTAGCATAGTTGTCTCCAAAATATATAAAAAAAGAGCATGGCTCAAATTAGAAGGTTACTGTGGTGCACACCTGTTGTGATGCATCACAATTTCATCAAGACTCCCTGGAGTCCCGACAGTCATATCCAGCTTTTAGAATAACAACAGACAGGAGCAGATGAAACACCACGACTCTCTAATTTGTTTCAAAAACGATTTGCTTTTCCCGCTCTGACCCTCTCCTCTTGAAAAAAAAAAAAAAGTACAAAAAACGGACTCCATGTAAAAGAAGTTGTAGGCGTGAAACTTTCCCCTCAACTTTTCCTCTCTCCCCCGGCCAATAACAGGGGAGGCTGTAATATACGGACTCCTCTGATTTGCCCGTGTCTCCAGTCCGTGAAGTGAGTGACAGCCTGGGGGAAGACTTTTTCTTGCGTGTTGCTCCGTTGGGTTGACGGGGCTCTGCGTGACGACTGGAAGAAGGGGCAACACTTCAGCTCCGAGGGGCCAGCGGTGCGGGACAGTTCAGAAGAGCAGAGAGGAGAGGAGCAGTGCGGGAGTGACGGTGCTCATCCGTCAACCAGCTGGAGGATCCCACACTAACAAAACCCTTATGGCTGCTTGATAAATAACGATACACCCCCCCTCCCCCTTTTTTCTCTTTCTCTGGGACTTTTGACTTTTAGTTTTGTCCTGACCAGAAGTTGTTGCAAGTCCAATCAGTTGCTCCAAGCTGAGAAGTGAATCCACTTGCCGTGGACGGCGCAGGCGGTCATGGATACGCATATAAGATGGAAAGTTAAACGGAGGATAAGGGACGCCCAAATCACTTTAGCGGTGATTCTGCTTTTTGTCACATCGCGTGCAAGTTCAGGTAAGATGCAGCAGCCGCGTGATGCGTGGAAACACTTTGAAGAATAGCTGCGCTGAAAAGTTTTTCTCCCGTTTGTGGTGGATCACTGATGCCTGGCCCTCCTCCTTTATTGCTGCATTAATGTATTCAGCCTGGTCGGTCCGAAACTATGGGACTTGTCAAAGTATGAAAAGGCTGCTTTTGAGAGTTTTTGAGAGAAAGCTTTTTCTTTTCAGAAAACCTGTTGATGCGGTCCCTTTTCTCTCCCTCATCTGCGACTATTGGGAGTGATCTGAAGTGAAGTTGTGAAAATAACATCTGGATGATCATTATGAGTCATGTCTATGCATTTTATTTAAGATCTTAATTAGTTCCCCCCCATATGTTATGATACATGCCTACAAATAAAACTTCTAACTTTGAGGGGGAAAAAAAGTTTTGAAGACTTATTGGAGTGTTGCAAAATTGCTGCTGTGCAGTTTAAGAGAGCTCAAAAAAGATTTTATTGCTTTCTTTTTTCCAATGGATGAGAAGGATGAGCACGATTTTCACAAGAGGGAGGAGCTGGAGCTGACTGAAGTGGTAGGGTGGAGCCGCCTGAAGGACTCAGACATCAGGGGACACAGTTTCTAAAGTACTGGGGGGCTGCTGTGGCTCAATGAAAGCCATATTTCACTGACTGCATTTTGCAAAGTCTTCTCATGCCTCTCAGTGGTGGTTATACAACACTGAGTCTGAAATTATCGCAGTAAATTCTGGCATTTCAATTAAATATCACTCATAGGTCGGCTGATTTATCAGCTTGATGGAAAAGGTGATATTTATGACTGGTTTGTCCCAGGGGGATCAGAGGCCAGGCAGCGGGGCTTGGGTCTGGCCTTTATGTATTATTAGCACCCTAAAATTGCCTGGCATGGCTGGTGGTCTGCTGTCTGCTATGCTACAGGCCTTTGAGGTGAACAGGTGGTATCTTCTGTCTGCTTTGGACACTTAGAAAGTTTCAAGGATTGTGCTGATGGTGGAATTTTGTGCAGATCCTGGATAATCAAAAAAGCTAATTCCACTGCAGAGATTAAGTCATTTTGTTCACAAAGACGGATTAAATGAAAGTGGTTTTGTTGGCTCATATATGGCTCACTATAAAATAATTACTTTGGCTTGTTTAGTTTCATGTTCATCATTAAGATGGCTTGTTAACTATTCTCAACCCTAGGTCAATGCATGATGTATCAAGTCTGGGTCAGTTTTGATGACAGAGGAGGAATTGAGTTTTGGTGGGGTGTTGACAACTCAGAAGTCATTTTGATGCTGCAGGCTGGATTTAATCATCTCTCAAAACTGACAGAGAGGAACCAGATTCATGTATGGGATCCTCAAGGGTACTAGGGCACTTCCTGAAATCTGACACCTGACACATTCCAAATGAGAAACACTTGATGATTGGGTGTGAGCAACATGCCAAATGCATGCAAAATGTGTGTAAACCAACTATCTCCTTCATCAAATTTAATTTCCCTTTTCAATCAGCTGCTTTGCTTTTTCGGCTGTAAGATAAAGATAAAAAATGAAAAAGTAAATACTCTTTTTTTTTTTTTTTTTTACCACCAACACAGTTTACAAACAGTAATTACATGCTGTTAGGAGTTTTTGGGCTTAAAAAAAATCTTAAACAAAAGTTCGTGACCTCATGGCCTCAGGGGTTGACCTTAGTGTACATTAGCTAAAGCCTTTCAGAGGCCTATCCATACATTTTAAGAGACTTGTGAGGGCCGTATCCAGTACCTTTGGAGAAAATTGGAGACAATACAGCATAGGAAAAATAAACAGATAAATAAAGCATGTTGTTAGGAAATGTTTTCAATATTTTTCACTAGTCTGGAGTACGATGTTACTTATTATATCAATTTGATTATGTAGGCAAAATATTTTTGTAAATTATAGAAACACATTTAGATTTAACACTGATGTTTGCCCCTTAGGTTTCCCAGTGTATATTTATTTAATTTAGTTTCTTTTGATTAGACTACAGCAATTTCTGATTATTAAACATGCTTCCCCATTTATTTGGTCAATGTCTCACTAAATCATAGATCATTTCACGTAGATACCCAATTTTTATGTAAAATAATTGTTTTAAAACAATCTTTAACCTGTTTTGCAGATATAGGTCAACTTAAAATTAACTTGAAACTGTCTATTGGTTGAGTTAGTGAGCATAATATCAGTGTTGAGGAAAATGTCCTGGTGACTAGCTTGTTAAATGCCCTATTGTGCTAACTAGCTTGCTGCTAATTTGGTGATTAACATTTAGTGTTACGCAGGTAGCATAGAGTTAGTCTAACTGGAATTCTACCACATGCTGCAGTTGCATTTAATAAAAGCTGACAGGTTTGGTTGAACTGAAGATAAACTTTAAATAACCAGAGAAGTCAGGGGAAACATGCTAAAATACACTTTAGCTAAGCTAATATTGTAGCATTATCAGTGTACTGGTGAATTTTACCCAATAAGCATTTAGTGTAAAGATGTACACTAGTTTAGATTCTACTGGTGTTGTAAACCTTGAGAATGTAAGAAGTCAGTTTGGGAGCTTGATTGCCAGTAAAAATGTTGACTAGTTAGCCTTCATGGTTAATTTGTTAGTTAAAGCAGTTAAACCATTAGTTAAATGGTTCATTTGTTGGTTAAAGCAGGACAACTTCTGTTTCCACCAGATAAGAGCAAAACACGGAGCTGCATCAAATTCTACTGGTCCTGGGTTGACCATATTCCACCAGAACTTTTACTGCGTTCTTCCACATCTGGGCCATTTTTCCTGGCCAGAGCCAACCCTCATCCTGCACATGCATATGTTTTGGTTGTGTTTACCCGCAATGCCCTGCATTAAACCCACAATGCCTTTTGCATTGTAGTCTGCTTTCTGCATCTGGTTCTCTTGAAACAAACTGCCATTTCTTTGATCTGCATCAGAGTTATTTTGCCCATTCACATCTCCGCAAACTTACCAGACTTTCTGTGTACTTCCACACGCTAGCCCTTAAAGTGAAGGGTAATGGTCTGATTTCACGTTCAGCCATCATGTCTGTTATGTGCCCACCATAGTACGTCCGGACGCTGCACTTCTGCAATTTAAAGTTCCACCTTTTGAGTTCCTCAACATTGTGTTATCAATTAACGGTTAAAGAATAGTTTTTTTCTCTAAGTTGGAACATTGATTCAGAATTGTCCACGTCACAATGCATCTAAAGAACTACTTTTTTTCCTCACCCCTGATTTATTGTCTAATAACATGCAACAAACTTTTTTTTAATTTATTATTTTGAGTTTATAGCAAAGTTTGCATCGAAGATGATCACAGTGCATTGGATTGGAGGTATGTTGGTAGGCCTAGTCCACAGTGTTTGTGAGGTCATATTTTCCTGTTATTAGTGAGGACACATTAAAGCGATGTGAAAAGTGGTAATAACAGAGGCCTTGTAAGACATAAAGGCTAAGAATGAGAAGAGGGATCAGAGTTCAGAGGTGAAGGTCAGGACTTTCAGCATGTCTGTCAGGTTTACAGTTTCATTGCCTGAAGAGAGGAATTCTTTCTGTTGTAGGTCCATTTGTCCTCATTTCAGTAAATTCTCCATTGGCTTTTTCCGGAAGTGAAACAAGACGACAAACAGCATGCATGCTCTGATTCAAACAAGCTGCAGAGCAGTTATTTGTGGTTTCTTTGACTCTCACTCTGTTCTTCAATCCAGTCTTTTGCCTGAGATGCAAATTTTGAAGTGAAACTGGTCCAGACTATAAAGGTGTTTTAGGCAATCTAGGTTGCAGTTAAAGGATATTTTAAGTGGTCCGTAGGACAGCATAGTTGCTGTATAACACATTTAGCTTATCATTCATCAGGTTTCTGTTGCATTTCTGCTGAGTTGCTTTATCACTACGTCTTGTTAATGGTTTCTTTTCACAAGTCGCAGAAAAGGTTTTGATTATTTTCATTGAAGTTTGTTTTTGTTAATTAACCACGTCTTTTTGGAGGGTCTTTATTCATAACAGACATTCACACAGGACCACAACCCAATTGTACAGAGTATTTTAGTCATCAGAAATACTAAAATAACATTCTTTGAATACCTTGTGCAAATGAAAACAAGGATGGATTTTGGCCAAAGCCCCTGTTGGTAATATATCACAGTACTGAATGGAGCAATTGTTATGCCAAGACATCACAAAATATATTCATGATTTAAGAATTATGCCATGAGTTGATTTTTGTCTAATCCTAATGGAAGTTTTAAAGGGATAAGCAGAAAAAAAGGCCTTGCTGTTTCACTGAGCGGCTTCCCATCTGGATTCGATAAGTTCCATTGTGCTGTCTGCTAAGCCCTCCAAAAAGCCAGAAAAAATGTCTTCCAGATGTTTTCTTCCCATTCTTGGTGGAACAGGGACCATGAAAAAAAAAATACTGCTGCATTTTTTTTTTCAAGAGAAAATAAACCATTCTGTACTGGTTTTAGAAAAGCACTCCTAATCAAATGATATCGGCAGACTTATAAAGGTTTTTGTAAGTATAATCGCAACTTGCCTTTTGTTTCAACTACGTATACATTCAGGGTCATTAAAAGGTTCTTTTTGTTTATGTGGGCCAACTTTATGACAGGGTTAAAGGTTGACTACAGCTGGTCCACAGCTGTTTTTCATCTACAGTCCCTTTAAATATGTGGACAATCTTCTTCAAAAGGAATTTTATGGATTGATCAAATTTGCCTTTTTGTCCCTGTACAAAAGGTTTTTCATGTGCTAGTTGTAAGAGTTCAAAGAAGTGACTGAATCGAGTCAGAACTGGAGAAACGACATACCTCTCTGGGTTTTATTTGTGGATTTTACTGTATGCTAACAGCTGTTTGCCCTGAAGGATGCTATATAATTAAGCTCACTTTACTTATGAAATGATGTCCATTCATGTTTGTGACTCTATTAGAGTTATTCAGAGGGCAAAGATACAGTTTTTCTTGCAAAAAAAAATCTGTCCTTAAAATTGAATGTGAGACAGGCACCGATTTGCATAACCATGACTCATTCATTCCCCTGAGTAATCATTTTTCAGTGAGACATGCAACCATAATCTTTTACATGGGATTTGAGCAGAGTTTTCCTTTACTCATCTTTAAGTAGCAGCCCTGAGGTCATGTCCTACTCAATCAGATAAGCAGCAATGAGAGAAAGTGACTTCTTGTGTGTGCCTATTACCATGGCACTGAGGAAGGAATCTGGGCTGTGGAGAGAAGCAGTGACCCCACAACTGCATGTGCCACTTCTGCCTGTAAATGCAGCCTTTGTGGAAAGGACGCTGTAAATCAACTCTAATGCCTGATAATAACATGGCAGATAAAACAAAATATGTGGGACACGTTTTTGACCCAATGTCAGAGTTAAGGCGATCCTTTGTGCAGCACAAACAGTGCATTATTTGCCATATCCTGAACAGTATATCGTCTAGTCCTTTCCAGACTAATTAAGAGTCAAATGATTGTTTTGAACTGCTCAATGGTGCTCTGTGCTCACGACACAATGTACTTGATTTGAAGCCAGTTGCAGATTTTCTCTAAAGGTGTTTTTTTTTCTTTCCCAAACCTGCTATCTGTTTAAAACACACAGAGATCATTCCAAGCTACAAAGGAAAGGGACAACGTGTTCTCCTCAACCAAAAGGAAAATAAAGTGGAGACAGTGCTGGTTTGGGATGTCATCATGAAAACATCAGTCATTTAAAAGTTGGATTTGTTACTCCACAATTCAGCCCTCACTTCTTGCATTTGGTTTTTATAAAGATGCTATGTTGCAGGATGTGGTGCATGGTAAAAAAGCCTGGTCCAGGCTTACAAGTCGAGTACTCACTTTAACTGGGAAACAGTGCTTTTCTCTGTAATGGAGTATTATAATCATTGAGCATGGAAAGCAATGTATGACTCATCCTTTCCAACCCCATTCCCCCCTCTCCAGCCTGAGCTTAGCCACAGCCTTGGTAGCAGAAATGTCAAGTCTAAGCATTTTTTCCCCCAATGAGGGAAAACACAATGGTTTCTGGTCAGTTGAAAAACTTTACTGTAGTCATATGTATTCTATTTTAATTCATTAGCTGATGAAATTAGCAAATGCTAGAATGGAAAAAGTAGTATTGAATAGGAAATGTTTTTGCATATTTTGTTATTACGCCAGAGGCTTAATTAAGTCTTGTTACAACAAGGGATTGCAGTAGTTTTTCCACCATAAACTCCAGTATGTGCTGAAGCAAGCATGTAGAGATGTGTTAGACACAAGAAAGCAGTCAGTGCCAGCTCAAGTCAGCTGTCTCTGGAATGTAAATTTCATTCTTTTTTCAGATTGTCAACCTTGCAATCAGAAATTGAGTCCTGTATGTGATTACAAAAATCCTTGAAATACAGTTTGCATGCAATTCCCTGACTGGCCACTTGGGGTTGTCTCCATAAATGAGCCAACCTCCATGGACCTCCATGCTAAAATGACAAGCTTCACAGCAAAAATAAACATGTTTACGTGTACAAAATGGTTTTGATCTCTAAAGCTTGTAAAATGGTAAATGGTCTAGACTTATAGGGTACCTTTTAACCTCATCTAAGGCCTACGATGTACTTTACAATATGTTTGTAATTCACTCAGTCATCACACAGACTCAAACAGAGCTTTTTTATTTTATTGAGACACTTTATTACACTGCTTTTTTTCTTTACAGTCACATATGTATTGAACATATCTGTAAACCAACAATCTTCTGATTTGGCATGTGGCTGGTATGCCTTTTCATGACAACAGGTAGTAAATTTATTTGTAACTCCCTCATTTAGACAGCAAAGTCTCATTCCCATCTTGTCACATACTGTTGTTAGTCAAGACCTCTTCATGCCAGTTTTCAACACCCTGGGTATTACTTTACTGTCTGGAAAGTGCTCTATTGCTGCATATTGCCAGTAATCTTTCTGTGGCATAAAGTAATGCACCGGCTGCACATTTTAAGTGATGATAGGACATGTAACACAGATTGCGTAAGGAGATTAGAGAGGAAAAGGGCAGATGGACTCCCAAAAATGAGAATAGAAACTGATGTTGCGATTGTAATGTCCAGTCTTTATTTGGACTGCTCTACTTCGTTAAGATTGGGCATAAAGTCCCCTGGTCAAATACATAATGAAAAAAAAAACTTTGGCAGCATTTTTCATGTTGCCATGGAGATGCATCACACCAATGTTATGTTAGCATCATGGGAAACCCTGCAAATTGAAAAATCTATACAGCAAGCTAGATGAACACTGTTATATATTGGACCAATATAGATCACATAATGGATTTGTTTGAATTTGAGCTCCCTGATAGATGTCCCTGGGTTCTGCCTCAGATCTATCCTCTTCAATAATTTCTGACTGCAACAACTGGTGATGGCAGTTACTAAATGGCTTAAGAAGCAGTCCACAAACCAATGGATACCTGGATAGACATCTGTGTGGGCTGTGTGGTTTAATGAGTGAGCAGTATCAGACAGGCTCACTCAAAGAGTGAATGGAGCTGCAGTCGCAGCACAGCAGCTGACAGATCTCTATATTTCAGATAATACCTTATATTAGATATTCTGCCAATTCAAACTTCCTCTCATTAACTACTGTAGCTGTAGCC
This sequence comes from Leptatherina wallacei, assembly GCA_028567055.1. NCBI lineage: Eukaryota > Metazoa > Chordata > Actinopteri > Atheriniformes > Atherinidae > Leptatherina > Leptatherina wallacei. The sequence goes on from JAOXYM010000020.1 coordinate 6,184,821, forward strand.
ATAGCATAAATCACTGCACAAGTTGTCTTTAATTCTGTTGGACGGTGGCTTTGTAAAAATCAAGAATTTTTAAGAGCGTAGAAGAAAGCTTTGCAATGCTTTTAGATGGATTGCTGCTAAACTTGGTTGTAATGGGTCATAAGAATATAGAAATAAGAGTCCTTTTATTTGGAATTTGGCTGATTTTAAATGTTGTACCTGGGCAGAAAGTAGCAGAGGAGAAAAAGGCATAAAGAGCTGGAAACGGGCAGAACGTGACATGATGACGCCAATGATAATGTAATTAGCATATATCTAGTCACATTTAGTGACTTTTGGAATTAGAAATTGTTGGCAACACTGAAGCCACACATGTTTTAGTATTTCTTATAAAGTCTAATGAACTAAATAAAGATAGTAGCTGGGGTGGCCAAAAGACATTTGACTGTCTTTTGGAATTGGATCCCAATTTAGTATCTGAATGACAATCTTACTGTAAGATTAGTTCAACTCTTATTTGCCTGGAGCTCAAGTCTAAAAGCATAACTCAAAAATATCTGCATCGAGCCGTTAATATCTGTGCCTGTATAATATTTACATTTGACTGCTCCTCTATATCTTCCATGTTGATTTCCATTTTTTGTTATAAGTGTCGCCTATGAGATGAGTAGTGCATTGAGTACACTGTCATAACAACTTCAAGACAACTCATTTTTTGCAAAGTTTATGTGTTTAAAGTTTAGAGTCATTATGATTTCTCTGAAAAGTGCATTGATTTATTTCTCCTTTTGATTTCAGCAAAAAAAAACGAATTTGATTCCAATTGGGACAAGAAGTTGGTAGCAGATTTTGATTTATTGTGGATGATTCAGGCAAAGCGAGTTGTCTCATTCACAAAGTTTATTTGTTCAGCCACGGGGTTGATGTTGCTCAAGGACGACACTGGTTAAAATGTCAGTTGGAGATGAATTGATGAGATGGGTGTTACTGCATTTTGTTATTTGGCACCTCATGACAAGGAAAGCTTGCCTTTCCTCGGGCTTCAGTTTTAGTTTGTGCTATGGCTACTACAGAAACAATCACTGGTAATAAATATTCCTATTGTTTTCTATCCCCTACTTTGTCACACCTCACTGAATTACCTTCATTTCTCAGAATTCTCCTTTGGCTTAAAAAACCGTTGACAAAATTGCTAGTGAATCATGAAATGATTCTGTTTGTGTTGCACATAGTTCTTTTCTCTGTCATGCTCCAAGTATTAAAGTCTCTCTTCTAATGTGAATAAGGAAGCTTCAGCTGCCCTTCTTTTCTAGGTTTACTGTAATTTGTGGGTCATTGGGTTCACTAATGATGATGTAACTCTTCTTTTTTGGGAAAAAAAAATCATATTTGGGTTGATTCCCATCATAAGAGGCACAGCATGAGGATATTAAAAGCTCTTATTGTGTCAGTGCTGGATAGTCCCTAACAAAGAGAAAAGCCTCATTACTGTGTGGAATTTGGTACATAGTAGATTCTTTTTCATTGTTTCGTGTCATTGTGTTGGTGCTGCGATAGTGGTGATGCATAAATGAGACTGAGGAGTAATGGTTCGTAATATCAGTGCTGCAATGCCTTCTCTTTATCATAAATACCGTAGCAGTCAGCCATTAAAACCATATTTGCTGGGGAGAAGAAACAGTATGTGTGTAAATGCGTACTAAAAAACCAAACTGAATGTAACAGGTAAGGAAGAGGACGATCACTGCTGCAAAGATGGAATAAGAGGCCCTGATAATAAGATAGAGAGATAACAATGATTACATATGTGCCTCAGAATGACTATTCCTGTACTTTCTTGCTGTAAAATGAGCATTCAGAGGTGCACCGTGGAATCTTGACTCAGTTTTTCCATCTCAGTCTGTGGTGGGCGGCAGACAGTGATTTATCTCTGCTGCTGTGAGCTGCAGCACGGAGACAGTGAAGTAAAGCATCTGGTATTCCCACTGTTAAAGCAATAAGAGGCCGTTTAAAGCAGCAAGCCTCAGAGAACACAGGAGACATTTGGTCAGAAAAACTCTCTGTTCCTTGGATCACTTTTCAGGTGTGTGTGTGTGTGTGTG
>JAOXYM010000020.1:6187001-6226420 GCA_028567055.1 Leptatherina wallacei
AGAGAACACAGGAGACATTTGGTCAGAAAAACTCTCTGTTCCTTGGATCACTTTTCAGGTGTGTGTGTGTGTGTGTGAATCACTTGTCTGTGGGTGTAGCTTTAAACATACAGGACTGCAGATTCTGTTCTGATTTTGTGGAGTTTGTGCACGTGTTTCACACTTACTTGGTGCCATGTTTTTGTATTTTTTCTTCGTAAACTGAGGATGAAAATAGTTTAGAATCATTAGCATAAGTTTGTGAAAGCCAGGAGATGAATACATGTATCAATAAAAGGATCTCACTTGTATACGTTCCTTCTCTGCCCCTTCCACCCTGCTGCTTTTTTCATGTGCACCTTTCAGTCCAGGTCACTGGGTCAGTGTATTGAAAGGCCTGAAGCTGGGTGATGAAATGAAACTGATCTGCTATTTAAATCTCAGCTCCATCACAGACTTGCTTTTGCTCCTGCCAGTGCAAACACCGACCCCCCTCTTGTTTTTGATAGCTCTCAGCTAAGATAATATTCTAAGATGATGTAGTCAAGATACTTTCAGCTACTTTGCATTCATACTACATCTTTGGTTAAAAGATTGCATTAGGATACATGGTGTTTACTGCCATTTGACTGTTAAATTCAAGTACTGTGCAAGCATAGCACATAAGGTTTTGAATTAAATTGCAGAAAGTTTGCACAAATTAGCTTAAAGCTACTAATCATATCGGGCCAATTAAGGCAACAAATAACTGTGTGTTCCATCAAGCATAGAGGACATCTCTTTGCATTGGCTCAGTTTGCTTTCTCATGCATTTCTGATTTTATATATATATATATATATATATATATATATATATATATATACAGTATATCAATATTTATATGTATGCCTTGATTGCATAGCATAGTATTTTGAACAGGTTACTACTATGATAAGGTTTTTGTCAAGTCTTATAGCACTTGTAAGATTTTTGGAAGTGTCTTTAGGGAATAAATGTCTCGCACTCGTCACAAGAAGTGACATTTTTCTGTCCCCCAGTCACTGTAATGTGTGATGCTAATAGCTCTGCCCTACCATACTGTATTATTGTCTAATGGACTTACTGCTGAAGCAGACCCAAGACTGGTGTGGTTCGGTTTGGTTGTAAGGGTCCCTTTAATAATAGAAACACACAAAATAGTGAACAGAACTATAGTGACCTGAACTGTAGCACTCAGTGGAATTGGGGCTTAACATCCAGGGCTTTTTCCTGCTTCTGAAATGTTGTGTTATTTGTCTATAAATACTGCAGGATAGGTGCAAGGTTTGCTAATATCCCAACTGTAAGTTTTCAGTGTGCAATAAAGCAGCTGGATGGTTTATCTTTGATATAAAGGCAAGATACTGTCTGGAAGTGTGGTCTTGTCTTTTTGTGTTTATAATTGTTTGAGTGCTTGCCATCTTTCTTGCTAGTATTAGAATTTTCTAGGTGTTTTCATTAGTTTACTTAAGTGTTGTATGTGTGCATTTATGTGTGTCAACATGTGATGTGCTTAGTCTAGCATAAGCATAATGCCAGCAGTATGATTCCCATGTCTAGTCACATGAAATCCTAAAACAGAATTTAACATCATTGCTCATGGAGATGTGTCTCAGACCCCCATCTTGAGATTTAGTATTTTACAAGACTTACTTTTAATCAAGATTTATTGCTGTTTTACAGAGTTGGACTGCCTCAGCTGTAGCCCATCTCTAAAAACATGTTAAAAGCAAACCACTTACACCAAAAGTAAAGAGTCAAAGTTGGTCTGTAAATGCAGGTACATCCTCTAAAACCACATGACTCTTATTGTTTACCCTCAGATCACTGAGGTGTAAAAAAGCTATGGCTTTAGAAAGGATGGCCGCTGTATCCTGTAGACTCTGTTGGACAAAACCTTCAGATAATTATGACTTTTTGGATAATTAACACTAGTTTATCATTGCTGACTGGACAACAGATGTAAGCCCACAGGAATGAAGGGGGCTGCCAGCTGTCTAGCAATATTGTAGAATTGTTCAATCTTATTTCTTCTTTCATCCGTGAGATATTGGCGTCAGTTCCAGAGTCTTTATGTGAGACGTTATTGTTGATAGATGGGTTTCTGGAAAGAATACGGGAATTGCCCCCACTCTTGCAGCTCTGAGTGCAGCACCCTCATTGATAGCAATATTGTCCCAGGTAAGGATGGGCATAATTAATTGAAAATCAATTAATCGATCATTAAGAATTTAATCATTGAAATAATTTTTTCATTGATTAAACTAATGCGTCTTTAGACTGGTGCTGAGGTTGTATGTGAGCGCATATTTTTAGGGGGAACCATTGAATGAATCCTGTTTAACTACCACGAGTTGTTCATCTTGTAATAAAAATCTAAATGAGGAGACACACTGTGTTTTTTCTACTTTCACTTCATTTTAATATAGCATATAAATATTGAATTTTAATATAAAGATATTAATGATTAATCTATAATCGATTGTTAATTCTCCTGATGATCAATTAAGACAATTTAACCGAAAATGCCCATCCCTAGTCCCAGGTGTTGTGTTCCCATCAATGCTGATTGAACCCAGAGCCAATAAATATCTATAACCTCAGCAGAGTCATTTAAAGCTGGACTGAATTTTGATTAAACTCTATCCCATTTTTCTCTTTGATTGATATTTGTAAATATTAGATTAAGTTGTGTCAGCTATAATATAGATTTAACAGTACAGAAGAGTTAGTAGCACAGTAATACCTGCTGTCAGTTCGATAACATTAGTTAATATTATGAAGCATGAGGTAAAGGTCCTATTAGACCGAGTGAAGTATAGGTGAATTGGCAATAAAGGCTTTTATTTGCTATGAATTCCACTTTTCCACTTTTTATACACAAGGATAACAACATCTGACTTCCATGTTTAACTTACATAGTTTTGCTTAAAGTAATTAAGGCAAGGACCATAATTGCAACCTGCTGCACTCACAGCGAGACTCCAGCTTCATAACATTTGGCTTCAAGTTTTATAACAAAATCAGGTGAGATAAAAAAAAAAAAGACTCTTACACCCTTCCTGTCTGTGATGCGCTCTAGGAGGGGGAAGTCTCTCTTTGGGAATTCTTGTATTCAGCTGTGCTGGTTTCCAGAAGAGGAAGGGTCCTCTTTACAGCTGCTAATTACTCCTTGTCCTCAGCACCAGGTCAAGCATGTGCCTGGAGAGTTAGGCCTCACTTCAGGAAGGGCTAGAGGAGGATAGGGGGCAGCGAATCAGGGAAGAATGTTAATTCCCCCCCCATGAAAAGGTCCTAATTCACTGGTCCGGCACCCCTCCTCCTGTCAAATGAAATGGTGCCGTCTGGAGACATGGAGAGTTGTTACAGAGGCTGTGTGTATAAGAACGCGTGCAATTGTGAAAATAGACGTTAGATGGATACTTAGGAGAATGGGATCCACCACAGTCTTGGCAATGAGCCGAAAGTTGGATTATGAATCTGGCACTCCAGCTCCTACTCACATACAGAGGGGAAAAAGGTGGAAAAAAAACAGATAAGGAGAGGGTGGAATTTATAAACACACATCATGCCTCCTTCTTTCTGCAACAGAAAGCTGTAATATAATCACCCCACCCTTTAAATTAACTCACACTTAAACAATACTTTTATGAATTCATTATCCTTTACTATGCTGCAGGCTCACCCAGCCCCATGTTTGACAAACAATCCTATAAAAAGTAAAGTTAGGCACTCATATTTTAGCATGTTAAAGTGAAGATGCAGCGGTTTTCTGAGTAATTTATACATTTAATTTACAAGTTTTCCATTGCAGACTGCTCACTATGACCCATCTGTAGGAGTGGGAGCGAATACCCTGTTTAATGATGGTCATGTCAAATGAATAAAACTTGAACACGAGAGCTTTCAAGTTGGATTTTGCAGTTTTTATGAACTCATGTAACATGAATAAATCCTGTCAGTGCTAATGGTTGCTAACCGCATTCACACTTCACAAATTAATTTGACGTGGGATGTCCTTGGTTGCACTATTTTGTAACTGCTGTGATTGCATTTACTTGTTTACAGCTGAGGCCTTGTGGCTGAGTCAAGCACCACATCTGGAAAAAGTATTCATGTGTGTTGATGAAAGCGACGCATGAATAATATGAGAGGCAAAAGAAAACAAAAAGGTCCTTTTATTTACATATGAAGAGGTTTCCTTGGAATGCCGAAGCTTAAAGGCTGCACTGTGTTTACTTTCCTCCTTATTTATGTCATATTTCCTCAGATGAAAGTAGTTAAAGCAGCGTAGGAGGGACGGCAGACTGGCCGCGAGCAAATGTACACAAGACCGTGTCAAATAAACAGTTTCTGTGTATTTGTGGTGAACTCTCCTCTTGGATGTGAGGGACTGTGGTCACAGGGGAAAGTATTTTTAGCATCCAGTGGCAGAGGTGTTGGTCTCTCAAGGGACCTGCCATGCTAAGTGTTTAAACATCGCAGTTTAACAAGGTGGGATTGAGACCCATACCTGCGGCTTAGGATGTGGTCAGGACGGCCTCCGTTGGCAGGTCGACAGAAATCCAGTGACAGAAATCCATGAATGAAGGTGTGTGAAAATATGTAAATGAGGGAGGAGGGATAATGTTTGCGCTTGCACGTTTCTGAAGTGCCTAAGTTTGTTTTATCGCAGAGGATTATGTTTTTTTCCCTCTTTGCATCACCTGCATTATTCCTTAAGATGCTTCTCTCCACGGGGGATCCAAATCCCGGGGAATTTTGGGGTAAATAAAGGGAAATGAAAAGGTGGAGGAGTTTGACTGGTTGTAAATAGTGGTCACCTGATGAGGAATGAAAGGAATCCCGATGACAGTTGTTTCCTTCCCCTTTAAGCTACTGATCTTTCCCAGGATTGAATCGTGTCAGTGTCGATTAGCAATGGCACCACACACTCAGCAGGGGTCATGACACAGTTAACATCGGCTGGATGCTCTTTACAAACCTCCCCTTTTTCCCCCCTCCTCAGCTGTGGTACTGAGCTGAATGTTATTATGTTTCTGTTATTGCTGCTGTGACAGAGAGATTGTAATGATGCATTGTGAGCGTGGGGTTTTTCTCTTGCCCAAAGATATTTTATTGAATCATTTAGCAATATGTGCGTGTTGTTGCGATCTGTAAACTAATAAAATGTCTTATGGTGTGGCGGATTTGTCTGATGAGTGGAGATAGTTTGCCAACAGCTACAGCTGGTTAATGTTGTGATAGTTTTATTTCAAGAAAACAAACCTTAAAACAAATGGAAAAAAGGTGAAGGTGATAGAAGATGTAATGATGGTTAATAGCTAATGTAGATTCATGTTGACATGGATGGTTTTGAAATACTTTGACAATACATTTGTGTCCAAATAAGGACGTAAGGATACTGCTTATATGAAGATGGATAAAGGGGAAATGGCAGCCATGCCTGTTAGGTTAAATGCACCTGAATGTCACGATCAGATTGTAACGCCATAGTTAAGCTCTATTATTTAGACAAAAGGTTACAGAGTTCAATAACACAGTTATTTCCTTGCCTTGTATGGATGGCCTTGGTGCAACTGTTAGTGATGGATTGATATATTTCCAAAGGGATAATGTGCTCCTGGATCTTGGCAGGTTAGAGGGAATTAGTGTGGTCAAAACAAACTTTTGTCCCTTTTAGTAGAGAACATCGGACGCTGTGTGAGAAAATATTTGCCTTTAGATAACACTGGTCCTCACTATTTTTTAAATGAAAGTGCTTTGTATGTCCGTCTGAGTGTGATTTTGCTGTCAGTTTTAGTGGCTGGGAGGGACTGTGTGTGTTTGTCAAAGAATCATTTAATGTTTTTCTGGGGGATTTTCAATTTTGATTGCTGACATGATTTAAGAAGTGTATCGAGTATGCTATATGATGCTGGTTTGCGAAACCTTGACACGAAACCTTATTTTGGAGTGCAGGAGTGTTGAAAGACTGCAGCTATCTTGTTGTGGAGAGTTCCTGCACAGTTTAGCAAAGGATTGAAAAGAAATTGGTGGTAAAATGCAGTAAAAATGGCTATCATATTTAAGTTAATTGCTACAATGGTCGGCATTAACTTTTACCACAGACATTTGAGTGCTCAAAATGTATAGAAATACCACTACAGCTAAATTATGTTTACATTTTGTGAATCAGTTATTGACCTGTTTGTGTCATAAAGATCCATACAAACTGTAGAAGTCAATTAATTACAGATTCATGGGGACATTTGTAACTGGAGTAAGGTTCCCATCAGATGACTGTCCGACATTCTATTTCATTGCTCCGCTGCAGAGCTTCGAGAGCCAGTCTCATTAAATGAAGCTCTGTCATCATGGTGAATGATAGACATTTTCCGGCTGGTGGGCTATATTCTGTCTGTCTCTTCATTGTGAGGTGATGACAGATGAAGCTGTCATTTTGTTGAGACTTTTTACCCACTTAGAAGCTCTGTCATCTTGTGGGACTGATGGAAGGGAGTTTAACTGTAGTTGTATCTTTGGCTGGAATGCTGGACTCGGTGGATCTTCAAGCAGATGGGTGTGGCGCTTCAGTTGATAGATTTCTTTACAAATACATGTTCTTCTGCTTAATGCAACTCCCAAAGAATTACTACGATCAGAATTAGGGTATCACCCCACACCTAATGTATCTGGCATTTTTTCCACTGTGGTCCATGATGTACGCCTTTCATTTATTGGGTGACAAGATGTTCAATAGTTGGTGACTTTCAGCTTTCTTTAGTTGAGAAATATGCAATCAGACTTCAGCAGATGAGGAGGAAATTTCTTTTTTTTTTTTTACTGTCCAGCTGTCGAGAAACACATGCAGCCAAACTGTTCTTAAATGGAAACCTCTGTTAAAAAACGTTGAGTTTTTTTTGTTTTTTTCTAAATTGATCTCCGCTGCACGTGAGTCATGCATAATGACATCCAGCTGGAAGTTGTAGCAGGGCAGTGCAGACGGCACTAAAGCAACAATCTCTACGTGCCCCTTCATCTTTTCACCTTTTGAGGAACCATTTTGCTCTTTAATGGATGTGGCTATTATAAGACAACTTTTGGAACAGTGTGTGGTCTTTTTATATCGACACAGGAGTTCCTTTACCTGTGCAGCGATGTGTTTTTGCTTCTCATCAAAGGGGCCACCTTTGATGCTTGCTTTTTATGTGTCATATTAGAATCTATGTACCAAAAAAATTCCTTTGTAGTCCTCCTTAGCCATCCTTAGCTGTGGACCATCCCTGATGACCAAATGCCCGCTTTCTGTTTAGATCTGTGCACGGGCAAAGCTTTGTGTCATCATGTAGCTTGTCATGTGTGCAGCTGGCTGCAGAAACAGCTGTTTGTCCTGGGTGGTTTTGGCATGTGACGGTGCGGTCCAGGGTCAAATTCAATATCACATTGTTGTGACCCAGTGTACTTCTGTGGTGGCCTGGTTACAGCCAAGACGACCGGCTTGAAAGTGTGCTAATTGCATGGTTGTGGTCGACGAGTGGCAGCGGTGGACTCAGCATTGCAGCGAAATGGATGGAAGTACTGGTTTTTGTGCAGCTGTAACCCATGATCATGGTGATCTATAAATGGGCACATCTCTCTTTAGCGCTTAAATGGATAACATAAATCTTCTTTGAACCTCAGCTGTGTGTCCTGCTGAGCAACTAGTTGTTCTGAGTCAGCAGAAGACAGAAAATGACCATAATTCAGCCATATAATGGAAAAAAAGCTATTTCAATGAATTGCTTCAATTGGTAATGAGCAAATAAATTAAGTATTTTCAAAAGAAAATTAGGCTTTGTCAACTTTTTCACTCTAAATCATATTTCAGCTATAGTTAGCTCATATGTCAAGGAGCTATTTATTTCAAGTGCCTATTCACATGACTTACACACATGACAATGTGGGATTTTTTTGGGGATTAATATAATTTATTTGCTTGTTACCAGTTAAAACAACTCATAAAACAAACCAGAAAAATATATTTGATTCATTTTAAAAAGTATCTTGTAAAAAAGGTTAAAAAAAGAGTAACAACCATAACTTTAAACTTTTTTGAGAGCTTTTATAAATGGACTGAATTCATATGGTTTTTTTTGCATAAAAAAAAACAAATACTGATTTTGAATTGAGTTATTCTGTTGATTTGTGTTTCCTATATCAATCTAACATCCATTCTCCTTTGTGTCTCTTCTCCTCTCTGTAGCGGAACCAGCTGATCTCTTGAAGATTTTAGATTTTCACAGTTTACCTGAGGGTGTTACAAAAACAACGGGTTTCTGCTCACATAGAAGGTCGACACAAGGACCTGATGTGGCTTACAGAGTATCCAAAGATGCCCAGCTCAGTGCCCCCACCAAACAACTGTACCCAGGTGAGTATCCGACTCAAAACCATCTTTAATCTGAGTTTTCCATACTACACGTCAGAGTAGTAACAGGGTACAATTGTCAGGGTTCTTCCTTGATCTTTAACTTGCTTTACATTCTTTCCATCATGTTGGTTTTGTTACCTTTAACTTGTTATATAAGACTGAAAAGTCATTTGCATTGGCTCCTTGCAGTCTGCAGGGTAACTGGCTTCTAATTTATGTCGACTTTAAAAATAGTTCGGAGATTTTTAGGCTGCTCTATTTTTCATTCTCCTCTTGATATTTACTGGTGGTGTCTCTACATCTTTATTGCCATTCTTTATTTTTTAAAAAGTCAGAGATATCTGATACCAAGCTGGTTTTGAGGCTCAGTCTTCCGTAAAAATGTTGGAGAATTAAAGATAATTCATGATCCTTGAAAAAGCAGCAGCTGTATGAGATCCAGCCCTGCAATATTTGATGCTGTAGGAGGAGCTTGAAGATGGAAAAGTGGTGAAAATAGGGGTGGTGGAGGGGAGGGAAGTCTGGAGTTCCACTTTTGCCTTGTTCTATTGTGCTGACGTGGCTCTGAGCTGCTCCTCTGGTGCACTGCAATAGTACTTTCCTCTCTTTCTCTCTCTCTCCTCCCTCTTCTGTCCTTTTTCCTTGCCTTTCTTTTGCCCTCAGGCTTCATAATTTTTCCTCTCTATCATTTCTCCATGAATGCTGCTGCCTTGCAATGCTTTGTTCTTTAATGTTTGATCTGATGTCTGTCTAGTGAAACATGCTGAACTCTGTAAAGTTACTGTATATGAAAAGCTGTGTGGTTCAGATATAGAAAAAACTGAGTGAAACAATAACCCTTCCAGTAAACTGAGCATTCTCAAAGCTTAGATTGGATGACATCCTTATTCATGGTCCTCTCAGATGCTGTGCTCTGGCCTTAGTAGACCTTTGATCCATCTTCCTTTGGGCTTAAACTAGAGCCACAAGGCTTCTGCGGCCTGCATGCCCTCACATGCTCTCCAATCAAACAAATACTGCTCACTTTGATGCTCGATGACAATGCAGCCCCATATGGGTCTTTGTTTAGACACACATTCTATAATTACACACATCCTACTCTGGATCATCCAAAATAACAGTCTACATAAAACAAACCAACTAGAGGGGGTTCATAACAGGCACCACATAGTCTTAAGGTGCAAACAGACTAACTAGCTGTCTGTGACTTGAAGGCTTCCAATCCATTCCTAGTTTTTGTGATATGGCCCTGGTCTCGCCTGGATGTTACAAGAATGTACGGCTAATAAATTCCAACAGGCAGCTAAACTTGTGAGATCATTTTATCCATCTATTTTGTTCTCCCTTTAACTAAGTTTGCTACTGAGCTATGACTTTGGCTCAAAGCCTGGCAGTAGTTTGCCTAGATTAACAACACAGCATCCCGAGTCTGAAAGGTTAGAAATAAAGTCACATACAGTATACTGTAAAAAAAAATCAAATCATGCAAACACGCTCCTTTTGTTTTGACTATAATGTTGGTAATAAAAACCACAGCAGCTCTGATTGGGAACACACTAGCCTGTGACCCCATAACCACAGACAGTCTGTGATGATGTGTTGGAAAAGAGCAAGTGCAGACATGCAATCATTAGTCAAACATGCGGAAGAGATGATTCATTTGTAACTGCTGCAGCACTGAAAACAGAGGAGACCTTTCTTACATGTGATGAGAAATGAAGAAAAAGGGAAAAAAGTGTTTCCTCAACTTCTGATGTTGCTGCTGTCCAGTTCTGTAACTTTCCAGCCATATAAGTGTATGGCAAAATGGACAACAGCCAAAAATCAGCAAAGAAAGAGCAAAGCAGCAGCTCTTGTATTAGGCTATAAATCTGTGTTCTGTTGAGAACTGGCGAAGGCACCAGCCGTTCAGTTCAGAGTTTCTCTGGTAGTATTCAGTAAAAATTTCAATGACATATCTACAATTACATGTTATTCATTATGTTTGCATGCACAATGACAGCTTAACAATTATAGCTACTGTTGTAGGATGGGCCATTTGATGGGACAACTGCCCATGTCTTCGAACAAAATCATGGAAAATATATTGATTTATTGGCCTATTTTATTGATAGTTGACGATATTCCCCTTTTTCAGCTTCGAGCTGAACGGAGGAATATCAAAACCTGGGCTGGGAACTGAGGAGGATGCACAGAGCTCCCCCTATGCTACATGAAAAATATTATTGAATTTCATTATGTTAATGATGATTTAGTGAAGAAGCTTCATGAATGTGCAATAGAAAAGAATAGAGCTTTGATAGTAAACATATTGTCTACAAAACACGCAAATAATGGCATGTCATATCGATAACAGGGCTGCTAAATCACCTCTCATTCATCTCTGTGAGAGAAATTAAAAAAATGTTTTTTTGACATCGAATTTCTGTCTTATGAGAATCATAATTCATCAATGTTGAATAATTTATTATTAGCCTTTTTTGATATGAAATGACAGTAGGTTCGGTGTTAAATGAAGAAGGAAGAGGATGGTAGATTACAGGCTGCTGCATGTCTAGTGTCTTGGTGTTGTCAATTTATTTTCTTTGCATTTAATCTAAATTGACATCTATAAAACCACAAGGAAAATAATAAAGGCCATCATTTTGATGTAAAATGTATAAGAAAAAAGAAAGCAAATCTATATTTTAAGCTGCAGACCTTTAGCTGCAAGATAGGAGTCGGTGCTTTTCACCAATTTATGTTTTATCTTTCCTTTAGAGCCACTTATACGATTGCACCTATAGCAAAATGCAGAACCACTTGAATACATATTATCTCATAGAAGGAAGGATTACTACTCAGTGATGACTGAATAACCAATTACAGGACTTTCTACCCCATTTAACTGCTTATATGCACACTGACAGATAACAGAGTGTGTCAGCTGAGGTGTTGGCACAACTCGGGCCGGTGCCTGACTTTTGGCTGTTCTTTGAAATTCTGTATGTTTCATAAATAAGGGGAAATGGCTGAAGGGTGCATGCTAACTGCCAGTAGGGTCAAACAGGGAAACACAGATTTGTCTAAGAGATACTAGAGGTATTTTATAAGAATAAACTTTGTTCAATTACTCAGAAAATGCTGAGTTATGACAGATTTTCTGGTTTAGATGTCTGGAGTTGTCATCAGGTTTCTGTCTTTCCCAGACCTCTTTTAGCTTCGCGGTGGTGGTGATGCCTCCGCAAACTCTCTGGATTTCTGGCACCACAGCGTTTGCATTCCCACTGTGTCAACACACTCACAAAATAAACTCTGATACTGAATGAAAAAGGAGGTATCTCTCCTCTGGTGGCCTGAAGTAGCAGCTTTAAAGACGCATTCCAGAGAAAACAGAGCTTTTTTGAACAACCCCCCATTTTCCCACTTTATAACTCCATCCATCCCTTTTCTCTTCTCAATATGATGGAGGTTCTTTCAGGCCATTGGTTCAACTTATGAACACAAAACCATAAATAGGAACCTTTGCCTTACACATACAACTTATAAACAGGAGAGTTTCATTTTCCAACAATTTTTTGAGTTTTTTTATATTTGTAGATTAGTTATTCTCATTTCTCTGACTCCTCCTTCTTGCTTTTCTTTGTGCACTAGTTTCTCTTTCACCCCTCTGCTGACCCTTCACCCCCACACAAACAGCCTGACCTGAACCAGTTCTGAGTCATTGTCCCTGTGATAGACTGGGCTCACATGCAAAAGGACGTAAAGTTTCTTCAGGGTTGCATTTCCTACCTTCAGCCAGCTATACACTTTTAAGCCTGTCTTCTTTTTTTTTCTCACCAAACTTCTCCACATGAAATTTTTGAAGCCTTGTCTCTCTTGTCTTCCTTGTTTTGATGTACTTTCTCTCCTGCAGTGGCGAAGCATCTGTCAATTAAAGCAATGTTTCTCATATGATGCCAAGCAGAATTCCTGAGGGAGCACACTGCCAAGGCATGTGCTCCTCGCATGATGTGATTTGATGCCTTGCATTAATGAAGGAATGATAGAAAATGGCAGGAAGGAAGACAGGAAGGCAAACAGACGTCCAGATGCTGACAGGGGGAGAGATGATGAAAAGAAGGAATAAAGCAAAAGGGTGACAGTTGCAAAATTTGTTGTTGTAGCTCTGCTTTTCTTCTTAATCCCAGGTTTCTACATCACATTCCTACTAGGGCATCTTTTCCTCCACAGCCCATTATTGGCTACATGGAACCGATTAGAATTTCCCACAATTTAGCATTTTTCCATCCTGTCTCATGTTATTCTTCTAAGTCAACAGAGTAAGGGACTTTAATGGTACTACAATGTCACATTAACCTCCAAGCCTCTCTTTTTTTCCGCTTGTCTGGAAATTTGTGGTCTGCAGATGCTATAGAGCGAAAGTTTGCTAGTAGATTTCAAGTGTTTTTTTCTGTTTATAATAACTGCTGGTATCTCATAACAATAGTAGCTTTGATATAGTTTGATGATTTCAAATTTCCCAAACTAAGAGAAGAAAGCTCAAGTGCAGTGTAAACCCTACATTAACAGTCTGCTCGGATAGCTGGAAAGTCGGCGCTCTTTCTGGGTTCCTAAGTACGGCACACTAGGGGAATTTGTCTGGCAGATGTGTTCCATACTTTGGCAAAATGGAGGAAATAGTTGAAGCTGCTCTGTGGAACCATGCAGATAGACGTTAACACATCTTTTTCATATCTTTCATGTGCTCACATACCAATATATTGTTGGTATTTCCATTTCCAAATAAATGTGTCTCTAATTATTTCTCCTGTAAAAATTCTTGCTCCTCTCCAAGCCGTCACTGGAGAGACTCGGTGTCTGCGCGATGCATCAACTGTGGGAGAGGAAAGAAGTGGAGAGGAGGAGTTTGACAGATAGTTTGACAAAGTCTCCCAGGATCACATGTTTTTGTCATTAATGCTTCCTATCCTGTGCTCCACTTTGTACTTCTTCTTCTAACTTTCAGCTCTTTTTCCTCCGACTGGCCTCTTGCCTGCGAGCCACCCCTTTCAGATTAATCTTATCCGGTTACATTTTGGGCGCTCCGCACTTCACTGTTGTTTCCTTTCTGAACTCAAAGCCCATCTTACCAATTCTTCTAATTCAACTGATCCTTGTCTGTTTGAGTAACAGTAAAACATTATACTCCCTCTTGACACAGAGGATCACAGTCTGTCTCCTGGAATGATAATACAATTACATCCAGAGCACAAACCAATATTTTATTCCTCTTATGATGAATGATTACTGCTGCTTGTAACTCTTCAAATCTTCTCTTTTTCTGTCCAACCCACCGTCCGTCCTGCCAGGTGATGTCTTCCCTGAGGATTTTTCCATCTTGGCCACAGTGAAGCCTAAGAAGGGCAGCCAGTCCTTCCTATTGTCTGTGTATAATGAACAGGGCATCCAGCAACTCGGCCTAGAAGCAGGCCGCTCGCCTGTGTTCCTGTATGAAGACCACACGGGCAAACCAGACCCTGAGGACTACCCCCTCTTCAGAGGGGTCAACCTTGCTGATGGAAAGTAGGTGCTCTCACCATCAGTCTGTCATCTTTATTGTGCAATCCAGCAAAATAAACAAGTATCAGGCTCTGCTTAATGTTTATGTTTGGGCATCCTTCCCTCTAATCAGACTCCAGGTGGATGTGCTAGTGGTTTATTGTCCTCTTCTGCAAAATACCACTTTTTCAGCATCTGTCTGATAAGTTTGCACTTTTAAATTCTCCAATATTGTAACTTCTACCTGCTGTCAGTGTGATTTCTCTTCATAGCACAAAAGCTCAAATTTAAAACTCACTTTATACAACAAGAATGGAATGTATTTGAATTTGAACAGGCTAACACAAAAGAAGCCATTAGCCCGTTAGCCCATTGTAATTTGGCTGCATGTAACCCAGTAAGTGTGCGACTTAACTCGACCTCCCATTTCAGGTGGCATCGAGTGGCCATCAGTGTGCACAAGCAGACCATCACCCTCATTTTGGACTGTAAAAAGAAGACCACCCAGAAGCTGCTCCGAAGCCCCCATCCCGTCATTGATACCAAAGGAATTATAGTGTTTGGAACTAGAATACTTGATGAAGAAGTCTTTGAGGTAGGCCTTACACTTTGTTTTTATACCTAATTTGTGCCTTTTGAATAGTTTAATCATATTGTTTAGAAGTTGATCACATCATGACTTAAAAGTTGGGACGGTTGACGCACATGCTCTTCTTTAGGTACCACATGCAGACTTCAGCCAGCCAGTTAGGCTTCGATTGTTTTTGAAAACGAGGCAAAAGCAAAGTAGAATCTTCATTTTAATGTCAGTGCAGACACATGTGGCTGTGGTGTAAGTGCTGGTCATTCCCAGTGCCCACTCTGCTCTTCAGGGCTCATAAATCGAAGGATTGTGGTGGTGGCCGCATCCTCTTTAGATGTGTGGATTTGGCTTGTGGAGCCCCCAACATCTTATCCACCGACCTCTGCCACCCACTTATATTCAAGCACACAATCACAAATCAAACTTAATTTTAGGTATTATATATTCCACATGTTCCACAAATGAACTTCATGTCAGCTAATTTTGTTCTGCTTCCAAATGTGCTGTATATGTTTGCTGCTCATCTCTGTTTATGTTGTCGCTGTTTTAAAGCTCTGGCCTCATTGTGGCTGCTAGCGGTTACAGCTTTAAGTCAAACTGTTATATTTCTGCTGCTGGTTTTATGTCTGGATTCTTTGTCTCAACAGGCTGTAGTATTCTATTTATTTTACTTGCAGTTACATGATTTTGATTATGGAATGAGAGCTTTTCATGCTTGTAAAGTGTTTGTGGCAAGATAGATTTACTGGAATCTAACTGGTGACAGGAAGCCATTTTTTTTGCATTTACAATTGAAGGAGATAGCGAAATCAGTGATGGCTGAAATGACATTTGCTTTTACCTTGTGTGACATGTATAAATTAATTTGGACAGTTTTTATAGCAAGCTTTTGTGTGAATATTTGAGGTTCTTAAACATGACCCCTGTGAGGGACACACACAGCAAAACTCCGAGAGCACAAGGCACAAGGAATAGTGTCGTCTTTGTCCCTTCAGAGTTGTGCTTGTTTAAAGGGGGATTAGTCTATGAGGCCGAGGCCCTCAATAATAATTAGTAACAGAGGCTGACTGATGTGACTGATGCCGAGCCAGCTGACCTTTCACCTTGCTGCTGAGCGAGAACAGACAAAAAAGAAAGAAATATGACGTCAATCTTTTACGTTAGTCTCTTTAGGAGTGAGACATATATGATGCGGTATAAAACCAAAGTGTAACATCTTTTTCAGAACCTTTGCTTTGCAGCATGAAAAAGGCATAAATGTAAAATGTACTTTTTTAATATTTTCTCTATAAATCAATGGTATGGGAAAATGTGGTTTATGTGTGAAACAGGAAGTACAAAGCTGTTCACAGACTGTGTTCACATTTGTAATGAAACAGTGGACTGTTTAATGAGGCATAAATACAGATGTTTTTGTTGCATGAGTGTGTTTGTTGTTTTTATTTCCCCTGATGGCTGCTGGTTAATTCCCCTAGTTTCCAACTAGATGACCACATTTACTCAGATACAATTCTGGTCTAATTCTATTCCTTGCCAACGATGACATACTTAATATGAGGCGATAAAGAAGCAATCTAAATCTCAGCCAGCTATCAGAGGCGCGGCTACAGCCCAGTGGTTACCGTGGGAGCGGACAGATAGTTTGTGAGAGATGTTTAAAGGCCTCCTGCTGTGTGTCTGCCAGTAGGGAGACAGGACAGGCTCCAGTGCATGCAGAAAATGGAAAATATGCCACATAGTTTCCAAATTATGCTCAGGCTGCGCTGCTTTCCGCCCCTTACTCCCTTTTCCTCTTTGTAGTTTAGTCTGATCCTGTGTTGACTTTTGCCAGAGTCAGTTACCACCATGAGGTGGTCAGCATGAAAACACACACACAATTTTCTGGTTGCCCTATTAAATTTCAGTTGACTGAAAGGCCTGTGATTTCCGCTCAATCTCTTTAATTTGACTATGTTTTTTTCACGGTTGATTTTTATGCATTATGGTTTCAATTTTCCCCTACAATCAAAAGTCAAATATGATTAGTGATGATCAATGTTCCAACGATGAAAATAACATTTTTATCGCACTTAAAGACAGAGGAAAATGAATGTAGCCGACTAACAGCGCATGGTTTGTTTGATCATTCTGTTAAGTTTTCACAGGAGCCTATGCCTTTTTCTTATGTGCAGCAGTCAGAGGATAAGTGGTACTTATATGCTGAGGTGGTTTGTGGTTTGGTCTCTAACAAGCTTATTGTGGTAAACGAGAGACTGTCTACCCTCTATAAGCACCATAATGTTTTTTTTTCCCTTTTGTAGCTTACATAAGAGTTGTACTTGTGATTGTGCCAGTTGGAGACAATTTAAGTGGCATTAAGGTGTTAAAGCGAGCAGACAGGTATTTTTACCCGGTAATCAATGCTCCTCTGACGTAAATGAAGTAGTAAGCTCATGTAAAAATCAACCATTATGTGCCACTGCCTGCAGCAAACTCCAGCTTCATTTTCTTCATGACTGGAGGCTGTTAAAGCCTCTGTTGCTCAGAAAGTAAAGCCTCTTTGACAGGGTTCATCTACAGATCCCCCCCCCCTCGATTTCCCTGTTCACTGTTGTTTCCGAGCGAATTTGCCAACAAAAGCAGAAATAATTTAATACCATCCTTTGCTTTCTGCTGTGAAATAGCTGTGTGTGGTTGGTCTGAGGAATCGCAAGTGGGACACACAGACCGCTTGGCCTCACTTAGAGGTTATCCACAGGGGACGGCGACTGAATTGAAGTAGCTGAGGTGGAGCTGTGCAAACACAGCACTTCTTGTCTGGCCTCTGTTATCTTAGCCGGAGCAGAGCAAAAGAATCCTCATTCTGTATGAATGTGGATATGTCTGTTTATATTTTGAACACTTAAAAAAACACCAATTTAAGGTAATTTGAGTTTAAGAAGGTTTCAGTTTTGAGAAAACAAGATGCAATGCTTAGGGATGAGAGGGTACAAAGGAGTGAAGAAGTTGGGGCAGTAGGTTCGGCAAGATGAGCCAAAAACTTTGGGTCATACTCTGGAAAGTATGAGGAGCTCTCTCCCCTTTCTGATGTCAGTCTTGGAACAGCGGCTTTACCACATGACATCATCCAGAGGTTTCCTTGTTATCCACTGATAGGCTGATGGTGTGAAGAGGAGGGAGAATGGGGCCGGGGGGTTTGGATGTGCATGTGTGTGAGTGATAAGTGTGGGAGGATGGATATGAAACTGTGATGTGGATGAGAAGATGAGGTTGAGATGATAACAGGTTAGAGATGGGATGTGTGGGGAAATAAATGATAAAAGTAGGGGAGCAGTGCAAAAAGCTGGGAAGATTTTAAGAGGACTGAGATTAAGTAAGCTGTGGGGCTCCGACGGTGCAACCAGAGCCAGGAAAAAGTAGTAAAAACGTGCAACACATGAGCTTGATGCTCGTAATGAGCTTTTATATTGTAACAGCCTCATGAGTTTTACACATCCTGTTTCCTCATCTTTACCTCAGGATGTTTCTTCATTTTTCTGACTTTCGCTCAGCCTGGCTTCTTTCAGGACATGTTTCAGTCATCTGGGATAAACGTTTGACAAAATGTGCTATATTTGCAGTAGACTTTCCAAATGGACAATATATCTAAGCTCATTCATGTTTAGTTTTCATGGCTGGTTTGATTAGGCTTGCTGGGCCTTGGCCTGGCTCATGTTTTAGTTTTTTTTTATTTGAACCTCCTAACAGTTACACTCCTTAGCTTTTGAATTGGTGTGTTTACTTTTAACAAATGCATCTGGCCCCAAATTTTTTGCGATAAAAAGCCTGCAGGGGGTCAAAAAGCAGTTACAGTTGCCTCACTGTTTAATGCATGGATAATGGCTTCTCTCCTGGAGCCCCATTAGAGGAGAGCTGGAAATTTGATGCCCTGCTTAGGCCTTCATGGCAGCTCCAGTGTGAAATTATGAGAGGGTATTAAAATAGCCCTAATATATCTTAGTTGCCTGCTATAGATGTGCTTTCAAATGGACAGTGTGAGCAGTATATACCCCGTTTAGAATGCAGTGAAGATAAACAAACCAATAAAAACAGCAATGAACAGCAACAATTGTTTGTTGAGGACCTCATTTTGTATAAAATTGAAGAACAAAGTGTCACTTTAGGCACATTTGCCCATGTAAAATGTGGTGAATCATAGCACTGCAATATAAATGAATAGTAATAACAACAGAGAGCAGCTGGTGCATTTTCTAAAGGTAATTTAATTTC
This sequence comes from Leptatherina wallacei, assembly GCA_028567055.1. NCBI lineage: Eukaryota > Metazoa > Chordata > Actinopteri > Atheriniformes > Atherinidae > Leptatherina > Leptatherina wallacei. The sequence continues at coordinate 6,205,743 of JAOXYM010000020.1, forward strand.
TTCTGAGTGGTTGGTGCATAAATGTGGGTCACACTGTATTTGACTTCAGGTTGTCTTCACACTTCCATATCAGCTGTTGTTTGTGTTCTTAGATACACTTCATGGTGCCCCTGGACACATCATCAGTGATGTAACCTGGGATCACAGGGGGTGATGATAAATGACCACATACTGACATTAAGATAAATAATCTACTTCAATGATCATACACAACCTACTGAAATCTAAAAGAAGTCTACAACATCCTAAATCTCACTCTTGTTACTTGTTGAGATTTTGATTCAGAGTAACAATCATTGGCAAGGTTGTGCTTTGTGGTGCATTTGGACTGTTTGACATGCTATATACAGATGTTTCTGCTATTTCGTCTAATTTTACTAATATATTTTGTAGACATAGTGACAAATCTGTCAGTTGAGCATGAAATGCAGAAACACCACAAAGCAAACTTTTAGATAATGTTGAAGTCCAATCAACACCCTTTTAAAACAGCTTGAGTGTATAGTTTTACTATCAATTTGTAGTTTTCCCACAGATAAAATCACATCAGTAGGGGGAAGCAACATATTTGGGATAGATTTGAGAGGAATTCTGGCTCTGTGCGTGAGCTGCTGTTTCTCCCAGCTGGATGCAGACTTACTGTAATCCAGATGTTTCTGTTTGAAGCTAACGGTGGATCATGACCAGACTCATTAAAGATTAAAGTGAAGAACTTAAACACTGTATATTTCACAGTACAGCTTCTCAACAAAGTGCAAAGCTGTCTAGTCGATAATATACTAAAAAAGAAAAAAAAAAGAATCAACCCTTTCCAAAGTATATGGCATGGTTCACCGAAAGAACACACTTCTTTTATGTATCCATGCTAGACTTCGGTAACTCCTGGGATGATTTAGTTTCCAATGTGGATAATTAGTAGAATTCCCATAACTCATGTGAAATGTTTGTCTTTCACCCCCTTCTTCTCTGTTCTATTCCTTCATTGTGTCAGCAAATCCTGAGGTGTGCCTTCAGCACCTCTAATGTAGATTGCAGCAAATGTCCAATACAAGCACTCAGAACCGACGTCTCTTAGGTGAGGGGAGTCACGTAGGTTTCCATTTTCCCAAAAGAACAGGAAATAGGAATATGGTTGCCCACACTCCTCGGAGACGTGGGGTTAAAATCTCACACAACAGGGAGTGCTGTGGGGTTAAAATTTTAGAGAAGCTCTGAAAGGGACAGTAGCAATGAGGTGAGGGAATGGTTAAGGTGGTGTACGCAGGACAAGTAGGGTGGCAGACATGCCTTGTTGCTTTTGGCTGCAGCCCTGAGCTCTAAGATTTTTCTACAGTCTGGAGGGGAAAGTCTGTTTGGGTGAAACTGTAGCTGATGTCTGCTGAAAGTTTAAATCTGTTGCCATGTCGTTTTGAATGTGCATCATTGTATGGATGCGTGGACAATATATATCTAGTCTGTTTGTGTGTCTGTCCTGATTTATAGCCCCTGTACTGCAAGCTGACCACTGCAGCGTGCTGTTTGGTTTTTTTGGTCACGTTGGACAATGCCCCGGTGCTGGGACTGTGCCGGTGTGGGCTGGCAGTGGGACTGAGGCCTGGCTCAGAGCTCATGGTTGTCTGTGTAAATATGCAGTGAAAGCAGCTCACATTAGACATACAGCAGGGGCTCAGACCCCCCACTTACCCCTTCTAGAAAACTAGACATCGTTTCTAATCTTTTAGCTGCTCTTTTAGTCTTGTGTAGGGTGTAAAAGGTCAACAGGGACTTTATCAGCTGTCTCTTAGGATGTGGAGAATTAATTTGGGCTGTTTACTTCATGGTATGAAGCTCCAGGAAATGGAAACATCATGGAGCTCTGAGACAAGCTCTGATAAACTGATCAACAGGGCTTCCCTGACATCAGCTGAAAGTCTTTCTCCAGCCAAAATAAGATGAGTATGCTCTCAGAAAGAAAAATGTTTAGAATTTTTAACCCTTATGTAGCCATTTACCTCATTTGCTCCCACTCATTGAGTCCTAATGCCTTTAAAACCAACATTACCTTTCCTCACGTGCATCATATTCTTTAATTCAGACGAGGGGACACAATGAACTCGGTCCACCCTGCATGATTGTGGGTCAAAATCAGATGGAGACAGATATTTGGCATTGTGCTCACTAGAGCACTCTCCTGCCCCCATCTGGACACAACCTAAAAGTCAAGCAGGGATTAATGTGTGGGGGGCAAAACAGGGTGAGGTTGTGGAATGAAAGCCTAAACTGTTTGTTTGTGGAGGAACAAAAGAACAAGATGAGCATTTTTAAGCTTTCTCTCCTCTCATAATCTATAAAGAATTGTGAGCATATTCTGTGTGTATCCAAGTGGTACAGTTTCTTCAATATGAAGTACGTCAAGTGAGGTCAGTTGTTATTCACAGACACAGGCAATGGTTTTTCCACCAGAGCTTATCACAGATGAGCAGTGGCCAAAAGCTGAGTCAAAATTCAATGGAGCCCACAGGGATGCTCACGACGCCATTCCTGTTATTGTCTAAAAATTCTGCCTTAAGCATCACTCTGATACGCCACATAATGCTCCAGAGTAAAAAATGTCACTGTGTATTCTAACAGAAAGGCCAGTTGCATGTATTTGGTGGTTTACACAGTTTTGGGTGTGATGCTGTAATTCCAGGGTGTGTTTTCTTTACCCCTCTGTGTGCTCTGCTTTAGTGTAGACTTGGTCAAATCTGGATTTGCATGTGATGTTGCATTGCAGTCATGTTTTATGTGGCATACTTTAGTCTGCCTCTGTTTTTATATTTAGCATAAGGGTTAAATAACCAGCCTCATCACATCCTGAATTACTCAATCTGCCAGTTTCAGAGGCAATGCAACCTCCATTTACAGTAATGGAATCAATACCGCTTCCTCCAATGGGTTGCTGAACCACTCAGTGCCAGAATACCAAATGAGAAATTTGGCCCTTAGCACACAGCTGGAGTACAGTATTATTTCCTGCATCTGTAAAACAGCAGCTTAAATAACATTTGAACATTTGGCACCAGTTTTGGTTGAGGGATGCGTGGTGAGAAGCTCAAAGATGGGAAATCTGATTCCGCTTCAGGGTCTTGTTGTTGTGGAGCAACATTTTGATAATAGTTTTACTGAGAAGGTTGACTTTTACAATATTCTGCACTATAGATTATGTGGTTTCCTCATTGAGCCAGAAAAAGAAGCATTCATATATAATGAATCACATACAGTTATCCTTTAATCTAATCCATTGGTCTGTTTTGGTGATTATTAAATAATTGAAAGATAAAAGCTCTTGCATTGATTAAATTCCTTGAAGTTTTAATTCAGAACTTTTCAAGCAGAATTGATCTTCAGATTGCTAGATGATCCAATCTGAATGCAGCGCACATTCCCAATCCAAATGCATCCCATATTTTTTCCTCTCACATACGTTGAGTTAGAGATTCAGTACCATCAGATCCAGTCATCTTCTTTTCTCGCCTCAGTAGGGCTCCTTTATCAGCACTTTCCTTTCTGCAACAGGTTTGCACAGGACTTTTTCTTTCTGTGTATTCATGTCACACATCATTAACCACGTTCTCCCATGATGCTCTCAGGGTGTTCTCATTAAATCGCAGGTATATTATTAATTATTTCATCTTGCCGAATTCAGGATGCCGCCACTTGTCAGGATAATCTACCCTGACATTCCCCTGGCTGCTCTGGGAGATGGAGAAAAAGAACGAAGGGAAAAAGAGAAGAATAAGAAAACCACAAGAATTGTAATTTGAATAGAAAAGCCGTTGCGATGTATCAGACAGACGGGCTGTTTTGTTATAGACAGGGCTTATTTCTTATTGAGTGTGACCTCATTTCAAACACTAAACACCAGTCATCCCCTTTCAGTTCAGCCCTGACATACGGTTTCACTAGAATGAGTGAGACAGAGCGTTAAACTGGTACCAAATCTAAACCATTGATGGATTGCCACTTCAGGCGAGCAGCCCACAGACAGACATCTGAAAGCTTCCCGGGAGTTTTGACTTCATATGTGAAAATATTGTGTAATGGCTACTCGTGTCTTTCCTTTTTGGAGGGAGGGGCTGATTTTCCTGCATCGGTCATAAACCCCCCTTGATAACGTAATCCAATCACAGGGCAGGAAACATCATCGTGTGAGGGCTTTGCAAAGGCTATCAAAGGTTCTGAAACAGGGACTTTAGTGTGGTATGTTTAAATGTAGTTGTGGTTTTTGCTCCTCAGTGAATTGTCACGGGCTCGACCACATATGCAAACCTTTTCTGTTTGTCAGAAAAGACAGCTATCCATGGAGAATTTCAGCTGGAAGGACATGTTTAGGGATTGCAAAGTTTTGGCAATTGGACGTTATTAAAAACTCTTTATCCTCCGAGGCGCTGTGTTCTCAGAGTTGCATCGCTCCATGAGCCCTCTGAAAATGTAGTTAGTTCAGCTATGTTGACTCTGTATTTGATTGATGTGGAGTGACATCACTGGGTTTGGAAGTGTGATCGGGACGTGTTTGGATAGATACAGTAAAGCGTTTTAGTGCCATACGCATTCTTTAAAAGAAACATGTGGCTAACACACCCAGCTCCCTATGTAGCCTGGGGATCCTGCTGAACCTTGGCTTTTTCTCTCCTGCTCCTTCTCTATCAATCTTGCCTGCTTTGTCTCCATCTTGTGAGTTTTCTCTCTTTTAATTTTCTTTTCTTCTCATATCCTTCCACCCCTCTCACCCTGACTTCGTGTATACACCTGCAGGTCTGCTCCTGTGCTTCCTGCTGCACGTGCACAGCCGATCTGCACGTCTTATGTAATTATCTTGAAAGCAAAACCACTCACGCCCCTTCCAGGTGCAACTTGCATTTTTTCTTTCAATCATTTATCAAAATCATTTATCTTATTAAAGGCACGCTCCTGGTGAATGTGTTTATGTGTGTTGTCGTCTGCAGCTACATGAAGTCAGTTGTTTTTTATTTTTTTTGTAACTCAACACTGCGTGTTGTTAGCTTTGTGTCTCAAAGCTGGTGTTTAACTCTGATGCAAAACGGCACTCTTGGACCCGAGACAAAGTTCCTCATCATTTAGTCACCTTCTGCTTGACCTAGTTTCAGGACTGCGTGTTCTGCAACAGAAACGTATCACATGTTCGGATACAGATGATTTCATTTTGTCCCAGAATGAGCATCACCTTTGTCACTGTATCCTGTTTGTTTGTTTGCAGCCATATGTGACATTGGGCTGTTTCCAATAGTTCTCCAATTTCTTGTGCTCTCCAGGGAGAAATCCAGCAGCTAATGATTGTAGCAGACCATCGTGCTGCCTATGACTACTGTGAGCACTACAGCCCTGATTGTGAAGTGCCAATGCCAGACCAGCCGCAGAACCAGGACCCCAATACAGACGAACATGTGAGTAAAATGAACATTCTCCTCTTCACCTCTTCAGCATTTATAATCAATATGCTTACTTAAATTTTTTTTTTTTGCATATTAGATAATACATGCATTATAGAACAAAGCAAGTAGTTAGTGCTCCTCTGGCTCACCTTACATATCTTTATTTCTCTAAAATCTATAATCGCCTCCAGTACTCAAATCAGATCTCGATTGGTTCCTGTGCTAAAAGGATCCCCTTGGCTCATGCAAGAGAACTACAACCTGCCAGAGGAAAATGCTGAATGGGTAGAACAGGGTTATCAAGCTGTGCAGTTAGTCAATAAAGCTCAGAAATGATGTGGTGCCTGCCTTATCCTGCTTTCCTGCACTGTATGCTGAAAGCCATTACACTGTGTTGCATACTAATTAAAGGTTAGTCAGAGAAGTGTTACAAGATGAACTGAAAGCTCTCCCTCTTGACCTATTCCTTTGCCCGGGGCCTATAAGGTGCAGAAAATTTGATCTTCTTTGAAATGACAGACTCATTAAGAAAACTACAGGAGTAATTAGTCATTCATTTGCACCAAGTTACAAGAGGGCGTTTCTACAAGCGGAAAGCATTCCTGTGTGAGTCTGATCGATGGCCAGCCTGTCACAAATACATCAGCCAGCCAGAGGCAAAAAAGCAGTAGATCATATTTAAAAATCATGTTGTTAATCATTGATTGTTATTCTCTGTGTCTCGATCATGCCCCCACTCAATGTCAGAGTAATGCTTTTCTCTTTTAGTTTGCAGAGGAGGACAACTATTATTATGAATATCCCTATTATGATGATGTGGATGGCAAGCCTTATGAATCCACTCCGGATGCTGAGACAACTGTTAAAGAAGTCAAGGTAGTCTGCCAGTACAATCTGCTGGACTATGTTCCAAAAATAGATATTATTTAAAAAGCATCATAGCTAATAATAATAATAATGTTCCTGTACATTATAGGAAACTGGTACCGGCTCCACCTCCATCTCCACCAGCTCATCATCCTCGACATCCTCCAGCTCAAACAGCACCTCTTCGGTGAGGTCAGATACTGCCACCGGAGGAGATGACACCTACGGAGAGGACACCAACCCCTACGACAGCTATGGTGAATACACCGATTATGGGACATACTATGACGAGTCCACTCCTGCACCTGAAGGCGACACCACTCGACGCGTGACCATCAGCGGGATCGGCACAGATGGTGGGCTGGACCTGGGAGCAGGAGCAAAGATTGACCTGGAAGCAGGGACTGGAATTGAGAGCAAGGTGGTCACCACTGGTGGAGGAACTTCAATAACAATAACCAGCAATAAAACATCAGTAGGTTGACACACCATCTCAGTTATTTTCTGTTTGTGTGTGTCTTTTTCTTTACCTCTTCATCTACTTTGCACATTTAAACTATGTAAAGGACTTCCGTTTCTATTTGTGTTTTCAGTATGAAAAGTATTTAATGATTGTTTCCCCACTTATCCTGTAATATTGTATCTTGATAATGATATCTGGATGCTTCTATAGGTGGACACCTCCTACAGTGACTACGGCGATGGATTCGATTATGGAATAAATAGCTACTACTCCACTGGTGACGGTGGAGGCAGCAGTAGCTCTACCATCACCATCGGAGGTGGGTCGACTGGAGATGCTTCTGTATCTGTGGGAGGGTCTTCCACCTCTGGAAGCACATCAGTCTCCAGAGGTGGAAGCACATCAGTGTCCACTGGCACCGGAACCGGAATATCCACTGCCACCGGGACCGGCCTGGGCGTAGGAGGCGACGACGACTATGCAGATCTCGATAAGTTCAAGGAGGAGGACATCATCGACTATGGCGATCTAGATGACTATGACATATACACTGACAAAGTGTTGCCTGCCGAGACCGATGAGTACTACGGACAGGTGAAAAACACTGGCTATAGAAATTATTTTGAAGATGAGGAGGGTATTGTAATCAGGATGAGGACGTGATGTTAAAACTTGCAATTTTTATGTTTGTTCTATAGGTTGATGGAGCCCGTGGCGAGAAAGGACAGAAGGGAGAGCCTGCTGTTATTGAGCCTGTGAGTATCCCTATAGAACAACATTTTTGAACAGCGGATGCAAGCAGCACGTGTACACATTGTGAAAATGCAAGCGCATATTTGTGATCCGCTCAAAAACAAAGTTCACCCATCACTTGGGAATTAGAATATCCACAGCAAACACAGTCATAGGGCCCACTAGACCTTCCTGGTAGAATTCTTGTGCAAGTCCTCACTCCTGGCTGTTCATCAGGACTAAAGCATAAACATTTGAAGAAGGGCCATGCAGGGATTGTCAATAAACTCCAAACAGAGGGTGGTAGTGTGCAAACTCAGGGGAATGGAGAGAGGGAAGGAACAAAAGGAAGAAAAAATGGGAATAAGAAAGACTTTTCATGCTTCTCATTAGCCCTGATCCTAATTGAGATGCTAATTTGTGTTGATATTGTCAAAATGAGGATGACACTGATTTGTAAAAGTATATCGGGGACAGACAGACTTTATATCTAATACTGCAGCTGTTTCACATCAAACAAATGCCACACAGCTCTTCTAAGTATACATACTTGTGTGACAGTGTCTGTGTTTACATGTGAGAGCAAAAAGAAGTGCATGTTTCTGAGTCCACTTCCTAAATGACCCTTTGAGTGTGTGCATGTTTGTCTCTTGTAAATATGCAACATATGTTATCACACACTAACACAAACATGCACGTGCATTTTTGTTGTTTTTCTTATGGGGACATAGCCGTTTCTCCAGCACACGTTGCAGCCGAACCCCTGGTTGAAGAGGATTTCATGAAAAAGCTAATTTGCTTGTGTTCAATCTGATGAGCACTTCCCTTAGCTTGTCCGTTTGGGGGAACACCTTAGAATGTCTCTGCCTTTGTCCGCATTCATTCCCCTCCTGTTCTTTCTGGATTAATGGCAAGCATACCTAAAATGACAGGCAGGAATGTGCTCTGGGTATGGAAGGAAGGAACCTTAATAGGGAGGAGTGTTGGGACATGTTGTCATGTATATTTAACTCCTTTAACCAAAGCCGTGCGCATGCATGTGAGTGCACAATAGCACATTGTCGTGCTTATAAATGAGGTCATGAGATAGCTGTGTTGACTTCTGCAGTGTCCGATGATTTCTGTGCTTGTGTGTTTCAGGGAATGCTAGTGGAGGGCCCGCCTGGGCCTGAGGGGCCAACAGTGAGTAAAACTACCTTAAATTCTGTTTTTCACTTTTCAACTTTCTCAATCCTCTTCCTTATTATCTTTTCTTTTCCTTTTGCCAGCAATAAACGATTATAAAAGGTTTTTATCACCCCCTTTTTTTATTTAATTGAAATGAAAGTTTTAATGCCTAGCTGTGAGATGCCTAGCTGTAATCTGAAAGCAGTGGCGCTAAAGAGATTTGCATATGTGCAAATGTTGAAGAATATAGTTAAAGCAAAGTTGCTACTGACACCCTACTCACGGAGTCCTCCAGAGGCCAGTCTTCCACCCTGATGAGCGATAGTATAAACAAATAAAGAGCACCATAAAAGGATTTACAACTCAACAAGCTGTCCCATAGTGCTAGATGCATTCCTTTCTCCTGTCTAGCAATGACTTTGCTCTCTCCTGTGTACATATGGGAGTCAAGTAAGATTTTATGTTTAAAATAGGGCCTACCCGGACCCCCAGGTGCTTCCGGCCCACCAGGCAGTCCTGGAGATAGTGGAGAGAGGGTAAGTAGAAAAGCACAGATTTCTAATACCTTAGAAATGCACAAAAACACTCAAAACTCTGTCTGTGTGTGCTCACATGTATTATGTTCCATCTAAGGGTCCTCTGGGTCGTGCTGGTCTTCCTGGTGCTGATGGTCTGCCAGGACCCCCTGGAACTGTCCTGATGTTGCCGGTAAGTAAACTGCAGTTGTGATGCATCCTCTCTGATTTTATCAGTAACACAATGTGCTGGGTCACAAAGAATTTGTCGTGAAACCATCTGATAGGACAAATATAATGTGATTTATACCTTTAGCAGCTCCTAGTGTTGTGTCTCTGTGTGATATTCTCTTTGAACTCCAACACCTGGTCTATACTTTTATATTTCTAACGTACTAGACATTCTTTAGTCAGAATTTAAGCTCTCAGATGTCTCTCCAACAAGTCTCTGACTTCAGGCAGGACTCAAAGCAATGCAGCTGATTTTCACCGCTAGCCTCCGCTGCATCCATCGATCCAGCAGCCACAGTTACACGACCATCCTAACGACTTCCTATGGTGTCTTCCGTCCCCGCTCTTTTTTCCTTGTACTTGGAAGAAGATCTTGAGTCTGATTAGTTGTACAGATGTGAAGTTGTGGTTTCAATGGTCCAGAACGATGTCTGGCTGAGCCATGTGGCAAGCTCCGTCTCTATAGTGACCCAAGTTGTTCTCGTGTATCCAGTTTTAAATCCGATTTTTTAGCTCCAAGCCTAATGAGAAACATGCATTGTTGTTTTGTCATTGTTTCAGCAGATGATTTTGGGCCCTCAGTGTTAGAATTGTAAAGTCAACATGACGTGGTGAGATGGTTAATCTTACCGCTGGAGATGAAGCTTCTACTGTTTTCTTGTGCATGAACTTGTTTTCCTTTTTCTTGGCCGTTTTATTCGACAGTTCGATTCAGCAGAACATTTGGTTCTTGGTCGATGAGACTTTGCCAATGTTAATCTGTAATATCAATAAAGAAATCAATACTGGAGAAGGAATGTCAACAGGCAAAGTGAGAGAGTGTCAAGGTTGGAAGCTGAGAAAAAGATGCGAGGAAGACCAAAGGGGCTGTCAATAATCAATCCAACCAAGGAGAACAGTTGACAGCTAGACCGAAGAAGAAAGTGGATTTTTTTCATGATAAATATGAAAGTTTTGGGATGTGGAGACATTTTGTGTTTAGTGTGCAGGCTGCTGGAGATCTGACTCAGCTCTCATGTTCTTAATCAACTCTATTTCGCTGTTTTGTTGCCGTGCATCTGTAACCCAGTCAACAGTCGAGCTCTTTAGAACTCTGCCATGTACTCTGATCCATCCCAAAATGTCTGGCCCAAATTAACACAATTTGCATCACAAAAAAACGTTTTCAGCCATGGTGTAATGCAGGCTTATGACCACCAGATGGCAGTATAATTTGAACTTTGCAGCCTGCCCACAGCCACTGATGGTGCTGGCTTAACAGCTGGAGCTGCTGCATCTGTTGGGCTTTTCCAAAATGGAAAGGCTGTATAAAAGAGATACTTAAGATTGTGTTGGGAATGGAAGTGAAATGTTTATATCTCTGCAAGAACATGCTTGACTGGGTTTTCCTTTCTATATCTTGTGTGATACATTAATCTTTTTCTTGAAACAAATCTTAGAAAAATCTGTTATCCCCTCCATAGTTCAGATTCAGTTCTGGAGGTGACTCTGGACAGAAGGGACCAGCTGTATCAGCGCAGGAGGCCCAGATGCAAGCCATCATGCAGCAGGCCAGGGTAATGATTCAAAATCAAACATGCAGTGCCATCGGAGGAAAACAGTCAAGCCAATACTTCTATAATTGTTCTTCTAATTCTTTTTCACTTTATTCATTTCAGTGAACATATTTCTGTATTTATAGCATATCTAATGCAATGTTATGCTTTTTATCATTATTGTTGCTACATTTTACTACATATGAGTTGCTTACGATATATTTATCATTTACATAAAAACTAAAACGCACATTCTTGTAAATTCTTTATTTAATCACACATCAGACAGAGTGAAATCAGCTGATTGACTTCTGTCCCACTTCAGTTTCTTTTTTAATATATTATTTTAGCTATTTTCAACATTTGTCTTTTTTGTGTTCAGCTGGCCATGCGTGGTTCCACTGGTCCAATGGGTTTGACTGGAAGACCTGGTCCTCTGGTATGCATTTCTAAACCACCTCACAGAAAAACACTTAGAAATCAATAGAAATGTAATCATGCAGCGCACACTGCACAAAACTAATACAGACAGATTGAATATGTCGGGAAACCTAAATTTGCTTGGCGTATATCTGTTCTTAATCAATGCTTTTTCTTTCCAAGGGTCCTCCTGGTGTACCGGGACTGAAGGGAGAATCTGGAGAGGGGGGACATCAGGTACAAAATGCCAATGTTTCACTTTTAAGATGCTTTTCTGTTCAGCTAAATCTAAGCACACCCAATCTTTATAGCTAAACTAATATTAATACATTGTTGGGTTATATTAGCCATGACCTTTGCCCTTTTATATCAGATTTAAGACAACGTGGTTGTTTTGTTTCAGGGTCCACGTGGACCTATGGGATCAGCTGGACCCCCTGGAAAGCCTGGTAGAAGGGTAAGTTTAAACTAGAAAACTGAGCAACAAATATGAATGTCAAAGTTTTAAGTCATTTACATTTCAAAGTGTGCATGTATGAACTGAAACCTGGGCACTAATTGTCTACACAGTAGAACAGTTCTCTTCTGGAAATCTGTAATGAGCATTGTGGACAACTGCTGTTGTTTTTATAGGGTCGTTCTGGAGCTGATGGTGCCAGGGGAATGCCAGGACAGACTGGACCCAAGGTATCTTGGCTTCTGTATTCATGGAGGTGTTCTATTCAGTGCATCAAATTTCAAAACACCAGTTTAAAAGCATTTTCTTCTAAGTGTGCACAAGATTGAACTTGTTTTGCTCTTCAGGGAGACAGAGGCTTTGATGGTCTGGCTGGACTACCAGGTGAAAAAGGACACAGAGTAAGTTGTTTCTTTTGTTTTTTTTTAAAAGGTGGATTTTTTTTTTGACATGAACAGCTGTTTAACTCACTGATGTTAATTTTCATAGGGTGAATCTGGTCCGTCTGGACCTCCTGGTGGTCCTGGAGAGGATGGAGAGAGGGTAACGCAAGAAAAAAAATATATCACACCTGACACCTCATTATACTCGATTAGGCTGATGCATCCCATCCTCTTTTGTAACTGTTATGCTTCTTCAGAATAAAAAGCCTCATATTACTCCTGGGTTGAACTTCCTCTTCCCAAACTGCCTCCCTGAATCTCACATCCACTTCTTTCCTCACTGAATTTCCTATTTGATTTGTTTGTTTTTCCTTTTCTCTGAACACCTTGATGAATGTCCAATCTACCTCTCTTTCCTCATCATACACAGCTTATGCAACCTGATCTCCTTTTCACTTCCTTTTTCATCCTGCCCTCCCATTATTTCCCACTCTCTTAGACCCAAACATCCTCACTTTCTCCTCCATTATCATTCAGTGTCTGCTCCACACTCTAACCCGGTCTGTCTCTTTCGCAGGGAGATGACGGCGAGATCGGACCCAGGGGACTTCCTGGTGAACCAGTGAGTGTTCGCATGCATTATCGTTCAGTCTTCCACTGAGAGATTGTATCATAGAGGAGAAAGCTCAGAGCCCGCTGTCATCTTGTAATTGTGTTAGTGATCATATGATCTGATAGTGTCATATATCATCTGCAGACTTCACAGACTTTTCATGTCCTCAAACACTTAGATTTTTAGCCTTATGGAATCTGTATGTTGATCAGACTTCAGTTGGGTCTCATTCTTATCTAGAGGTGAGAACATTCAGCAATTCCCATCACAGTCATTATAATATGAAGGGCATTTGCTACGAAAGGTGGAAAAGACAGGACAGGTGTAACCATTAGAAAGCATTTGACATATCCTGCTATGATTCATTGTGTCCACCAGGGTGTGCTGCATTGGTTTGGATTCTCATTGCCAGGGTTAGGTAACTGCGGCTGTGAGGTGTAGCACAAAAATTCAAAGCATTGTTTGATAGGCGTAGCTGTGGGGAATGGATGTGTAGAGACAGAGAGAGAAAAAGAAGTGTTTTTATCCCACTATCAGATTCTATACAACATCCTTAAAGACATGTGGGAAGGGAAGTTATTTCCAGAAGTACAAATTTAAAACTTGATTTAGCTGAAGATGTTTAATAATTCAAAAGTCTTCTTACAGGTGTGATATCACTCTCAATCTCATTTCCCTTCTTTCTTCTAAGGGGCCACGTGGTTTGCTGGGACCAAAAGGACCTCAGGGACCTCCTGGACCACCTGTGAGTCCCCTGTAACATCCTCAGATTTTATTTAATTTTTTTCAAATTTAACTTGTTGCTATAGATTTAATGTTTTGAGAGCAGAATGCAGCAAGACCACAGGACACAGCAAACAACACCCACAGGGAAATACAAAACTCAATATATATCTCAGACAGAATGTACAAGAAGGAATATGTTATTGAGTCTCACTTCAGCATTTCTTGAAAATGTCTGCAACTGAGAGAAGCCTAAACTGAATATTTATCTGTGTACGGTGTAGAGATAGATTTTAAACACACTTTCATTAGCTAAGAAAGTCATTATAATAGATGAAATGCATTTGAATTACAATACATTTTAGTTTATCACAGATTTTCAACTTTTCCCCTTTTTTTGTGCTTAATTTCCCTGTTCATCACTTGTGCGCCAGGGTGTGACTGGAATGGATGGCCACCCTGGACCCAAAGGAAATATTGTAAGTGAAGATTATACAGATTGAATTGCATATGCTACTATGAAAATGTCAAAAAGCACAACAGGTTAATCTGTTTTGGTTTATTTAACCCCACAATCCACAAAAAAGCCTCACAGGCCCTGTTTTGCCACTTTGCTCACTCAAACACACACACACACACACATATGAACCAGTACAATCAGAGGATGCAACCATGGCCAGTTGTACAATTCCAGCTCAATTTCTTGCTGCGCCTGGCCGTAATGAGAGAATATCTAACTGGAGCAGCTTGTCTGCTCTTTTGGGAATCTTCCAACAAGGTAGAGATGGAAGATCAACAACTTTCCCAGACTTTTAGATTGAGGCAATGTAATTGATTGCCAGTTATCCCAGAGGGAAGTCATTTTGTGTTTGTGGTTGTGTAGTTTCTTTCATTAGGGTAGGAGATGGGAGAATGAGTTCTGTGTATGTGTATGCGTATGTGTATGTCGTTTACCTTGCGTGAGAGCAAAATATTGAGTTGTATCCATAAATTATGGTCAATTTTGTTGTAGAAAGGTAGTAATTTGTTCATGTGCATTTGAGCATCTTCTAATTTATATCTGTTTTGTGCAAAATTTAGAGCAACAGATTACGTTTACATTCACATGCACTGTTTATTTCAAATAAATTACATTATCAGTTTTCCTGTTTGTAATGAGATTTCTAAAGCTAAGTTTTGTGGGGGGTTTTTTCTAGGGACCTCAAGGAGAGCCAGGTCCACCTGGACAGCAAGGCAACCCAGGTGCTCAGGTAAGTGACGAACATGTAATCTCACTTAGATTTTCTCACATTTTAAAGAAGAGGCTCTAAACATTTTCTGTCCCCGCCCCCACAGGGACTCGCGGGGCCTCAAGGAGCTATCGGACCACCAGGAGAGAAGGTAGGATATCACAAATGCTGAATGCACAATTCCTACAGCTCTACGGGTAAAAAAAGAAAAGAGAAAAAAACATTAAATAAATTAAAAAGAAAATACTGCCAGCTCCATAAAATGTTAATAAATCCAGACCCAGAATCTGTAAAATTGCAGAAATTGGCCTAATTCATTTGCATGAGGAGAAAAGCCAAGTTGCTATCTTATTCAGCTCCAAAAGCTCATCACACTATTATGCAAACACATCCTGAGCAAGGGACAGAATACTGCCTAGTAGACAGTACAGACAGTTTTTAATCCTGAATCATTTTAATCCAATTTAATCCAAAATCTCATTTACTAGCTTAGTTGGAGCATATCCTGTTTATCATTGGTATATTAAAATTAATGATGTCGGTCATAAGATTCACCTGATACTTAAAGGACTATTATGGGACTATTGTATTTGAATGAGTATGAACAGATTGAATAAAGGTTATATACTCTTTCATCTATTTAAAAAATGTTGGTTCAACTAGGTCATCAGTAGCTCTGGATTTATATGCAAATTGACCTACAGTCTTGAAATCAGTATATCAGCAGCTCTGAATGTTATTGGTATAGAATTAGCATTATCAGTCTTGTAACCTCTTTAAATACACTAATACAGGATGAATCCAATTTTAATCCATTAGCTGCTTTTTGAGGTCTTCCATGAGGTTGACATGTGGATTTTAGGGAGATTTTCATTTAACTCAGTCAGACCATCATTATTAGTCCATCATATGATCATTTGCAAAAATAGTGTCTGTTTAAAACCTTACTAGTTTCTTATGTCTTGTATCAATGAGGAAATATCAGCATATTAACAGTCTACCAGTCTGTACTGATGTTTGTGCTCTTCGGACTTTGACATCATGTTGACTCATTGTTTTTCTGTTTGTCAAGGGTCCAACTGGAAAGCCAGGTTTGCCAGGAATGCCAGGAGCTGATGGACCACCAGTGAGTTTCCATGCCCCACATCCACAGCAGTGCATGCTCCCTTCCTGTCTGTTAATGAGACAAGTTAGAAATGTGCAAGAAAATGTTTTCCCTATCAGTTTGTCATATTTTGATGTGTAAAAATAATTAACGTATGAAGTGCAGTACACTGATATAATTATCTATAATACAACACCTTAACTGAGCTGGGTAACTGCGTAGCAACGCGGTCGTACTTTATATGCAAACACTCTCCTTCACATCCCCATGCAGACACCTGCGCTAATGACAGATGTTTCCTGGAAAGCACCAGGTGGCACCTAAGAGAAATAGGTCAATAGAGGCTGTGAGATTTGAATCAAGAAAAAGATGGTGTAAAAAGATAGAGTAAAATACAGGATCTGCTGTTGAGAAAAGCTCACACCATACAACGCCATACAATACAAAACTCATTTTCTTTCTTTTTAGAATGAAAATGACTTTCACCTCTTAACACAATCAGCTTTTATATTCATGCAGTTGTCTCATAGAAGTCCAACCACAACATCCTCAACCCCAGAGCTTTTCTCTGCCCCTAATATCTCTCGTCTTGTATCTATGTCCTTTTCCACACAAAAGACCCATCAGAGGTTTTGCAAAGCTTCTTTGTCTCATGAGAATTCAATCAATTTCCTTCCAGCCTTTCACTTTACCGGACATCCACATGTGTGTAAGATGTGGGCTTTTGTGATCTTTGCATTGTGTGTTTGTTCACATGCATGCTGTATCTGTGTAATGCATTGTGAAGTCCCAAAACAGCAGCAGTCTTGGCTTTTAGAGCTCGGTAATAGCTGCTAGTGCCTTTGTAATACTGTGCATTAAGGATAAAAAATCCCAAATGAGATTGAACTCGAAAGGGCCTTTTTCCTCTTTTCCTGTTAGGTTCGTCCTCCAGCAGTTTTACGACCTAATCCCTCAGTTATAGGGGTGTTGTAGTATTTATGATGGTAATTATCTTGAAATGCTATGCAATAATATTACTCTTAATAATTTACAGGGTCACCCTGGAAAAGAGGGTCCTTCTGGGGATAAGGGACACATGGTGAGGTTTTTTAACTCCTGTTTTTCTCCTGATTTACATTATATTTTCTCTTTTTCCATTTATTTAAGATTTTTTAGCTTTTTTTTCCTGCAGGTGTCCAAGTTTAGACATATATTTACATTAAATGTTCAGTATTAATGTCGATAGCATGCTAGTTTATGTGTATGTCCTGCAAGCTCTTATCAAGCATCTGTTTCTCATTAGGGCCCTGCTGGCCCTCAAGGACCCATTGGTTATCCTGGGCCCCGAGGTGTAAAGGTGAGTTGATTATCAATTATAAGAAATTGATTTTTGCATTGAAAGACTACAATTAGCATTTTTTATTCCAATTACTGTAGTACTGTTTAGTAAAAAGCTTAATAGCATCCGGAACACTAATCCTCAGGGAAGCCTCGAGGAACATTCCCTGGATGTTCCTTTAGGGTTATGGGCTTTGTAACATGAAAGAAACCTGTCCTTATTCCATTTGTCTGCTTTCATCACAACATAAAAACAGAAAATCTTTTGCCGCTCTGCACATCACATAATATTCTCCTAAGGCTAGTCACCAGGGTTGGTAGCGGCACAAGGCGCACAGTCCTTTGTCTTGTTTAGTGTCATTAGTGGCTGACAGCAGTGAGACAAAAGAAATCTCATCAAATATTTCTCAGTAAGAGGGTGTGACTGATCCAATCATCACAACTTCCACTGAGAGAGGGGATCACACTAGTGTCTTGACTTCTAGCCAGAAATGTTCCTCCCTTAATGGCTCAAGTCTGCTTTCTAAGAAGATTCGAAGAAGAAAGAGGAAGAAAAGAAGTGTCAGGATATTTTTCCTCTGTAGTGTAGTGACAGACAGTCCTTATCAGGTAATTATTGTAGCTTTAGAGCCCTCTTTTAGAAAAAAAAAATGATGCTGAATATTTCCTTCCATCATGGTGTATGCTCTGCAATAGAACTGCTCCCATCCATTGTTGAATATGTCCCCCATTGACCTGTAACTTCTAACTGTTGTTGCATCACAGGGAGCCGATGGCGTTCGTGGCCTTAAAGGAACTAAGGGTGAAAAGGTAAGAGAAGACAGGAAGGAAGAGACACAAATTATAGAGCTTGCATGGGTTAAACTGACTATTACCAAATAAATAACTTGATTAAATTGATTGAATTGCATAAGAATTTCCTGCTACTAAATAAAAAAGCAGCTATCAAGAGTTCCTGTTAATAATGCCTCGTGCCAAGATTTCACATATGTGTGTTTATGCGATCTTGATTGTGGTGTATTTCCTCCTTCATTGTTCCCTCAACTCTCACACTAGGGAGAAGACGGCTTCCCCGGCTTCAAGGGAGATATGGGTATCAAGGGCGATAGGGTAAGGTTTGTTTGTGTACATTTCACTCAGCTGCATCTGTCAATCACATCTTGTTGGATTCAGCGATCACATAAATCTCTCTCTTTGCACAACTTTAACTTGTGCTTTTCTGAAGTGTTTTAAGTTTTGTTGGAGGTGACCTTTACCTGCCCAGAGTGGAAGTATGTACCATTTCTGTTAGGTTAGCCTCCTACTGCCTAAGCCTTTCTGAGTGCTGAGGAATTGTTGGTAATGAGCAAACATAAGGTGTTGTTCCAGTTGCCAGATGTTCTTTTGTGTGAGTGTGTTTTAATGCGAGCGGTTTTCGATTTTCTCATCTGCCTCTTGCCCGTCAGTCTTAACCTCCCAACTGTTGGAGAAAAGAAGCAGTGGTTTGACATGTGTACTCCGCTTTCCTCTGAAGTGCATCAGGGATTTACACTGTCAAGTTCTGGGAAAGATGCCTTGTGCACTGAGAAACATAACTCACACTAGCCCATACTTCAAACATCAAATCTCCTATCCCTGACCAGGCTGTCTCTAGCTGAGCAGAGAGAGGATGGAGAAATCAATGGCACTTTAAACCCCCTTCAAACCCTTGAGAGACACAGGGCTTCATCTGAGTTTTCCTCTGGAGATGTTGCAGATCCAGATGAAAGCAAAAAATCGAGGAGGCCCTCTGCTGTGAAGATGCATACATGGACTAGACTGTAAATGACTAATTTTTGCTCAGGCCTGTGAAAAGTCTGCCTGTTTGTGTGCGTGAGAGGACTCAATTTAAAGTGGTGTCTTTGATGAGCCTTCAAGCGGGGAGTCAAGTACAGTTTGCTTGATGCCGTTTTATGTGGACTCGAGTGTGGATGTGTGTACGCACTTGCTTGCTTTGCAGTTCTGCACAGTCCTTTAATAAGATACCGTTCACAGAGCAGCGAGCCTCTGCAGCAGCGCCTGGTTGTCAGGGCGAGTTTGTACTCCGTCATTTAGTGTGTGTCCTGCTCGAATGAGAGCACACTTAGAGAGAGAGAAGCAGTAATAGGATCGCTGACTGCTTTAAAGGCGGAACACTGGTTAACCGGATTCTTTAAGCAGCTTTACACTCCAAATACCTTTAAAGAGGCAACACAAGGTACACAATAAAGATTTGCTTGCAAAACCTCATCAGTCAAAACAGAAAAATCTGTTATGTAGTTGGGGTTTTTAGCAAAAATGTTGGACTATTTCTTGAATGATGTATGAAAGCAAATAATAAGAAAGTTGCACAGAAATTGTTTTGGAGAGTTTGACATTTAGTGGAGCATACATTAAAGAACACAGAACAGTGTAGAAGGCAGTGACAAATGTTGCGTTATTCCACTACTAGACAAGGGGTGGCAGTAATGTATGAAAAACCATAAGAATTCCAAGAAATGAAATACATTCAGCATGTTTGTTCATTCTCATGGATACAAAATGGATGTTATCATAGTGGCATTAAAAAGCATAAAAGATAACAGTTAAATCTATTTGTGATATTTAGAATTCTGTTAAGCATGCCAGATTTGTAAAAAGTAAGAATGCCGTGAATGGGACAAGATTTCCAGAGTTCCTTTTCTATTTTCCTTGAAAAACCCACCATTGGTACCCACGGGGCTTGTGCTCAACTATACAGGCAATGATGTGTGGTTTTTGTGTTTTCTGTGCCATTAAGGGAGAACTTGGACCAGCAGGACCCAGAGGAGAAGACGGTCCTGAGGGGCCAAAGGGTCGCTCAGGACTCCCGGGAGATCCAGGTCCACTTGGCCCCACCGGTGAGAAGGTGAGTTTGCGTTTTGCTTTAGCTCTGCTGTTACATCCCATCATCAGATTAAAGAGAGCAAAAAGGAAAAGCGATATTTTGTATCTCCAGGCATGTTTGATGTTGTATAATAGCACAGCAAGGTTTAAAAGGAAAATGTTTTTCTCATTCGCTCTGATCTGAACAGCAACCGAGTTTTCATTGCTGCTCCCCTTCAACCTGCTGAGAGCATTAATGGATTCAGATACTGAATCAACCGAACACTGAGTGGGTTGCTGCATACAACTCTGCAGCCAATGACAGTACCGCTTTTATGTAATAAGACACTTGATTCACTGTTTTTGAAAGATGCTGAAGGAAGCTTATTGATGATCTTTGATAAAAGGCTAAAGAATAGGCCTGAACAGACAAAGATACTCCACACTCACAACTCACGCACACCTTGATTTGGCAAGTTATGACTCAGCAGGAACATGTTCATTAAAGCTTCTTCTTCCGCATGAAATTAATCTGAATAGTATACAAATTTAAATTGTAGTGGTTGCATTGCATTTTAAAAGTAGGTTTTGGTCAAGAAAAACAACCATGTTATTTTAACATTTAATTAGAACCTGTAGGGGGGGGGGGGGGGGGGGGGGGGG
>JAOXYM010000020.1:6226430-6238870 GCA_028567055.1 Leptatherina wallacei
AAGTAATTTTACTTCATTACATTGGAAACCTCCCCCATTACTGAGTAAAAAATTCAATGCAGGGGGGGGGGGGACTGTTTTAAATAGATTATGCAGTGGTGCTTGTGCACACGTGAATGTTTTTTAGACTGCCTCTATCCTGATTGTTTATATCCTCAGATGCAGCATATTGTGAGACTGAAGCAGTCTGCTTGTTTTGCACTGAAGTTGTTAACGTCTCCTGCTGATATGAGGAGATCAGCACTGTGCAGACATTCAGCAGATAATTTTAGAACCTTATCCGGACTGCGGGGCCATCGCCAAGCGAATCTGCTATTTAGGTTCATTTGGTTGCAGCAGAACTAAGTGCAAAAAGGCTGGATAAAGTTTAATATAAATCACCGGGTGTGGTTATTATATCAAGGCAGCACATCACCAGTTTCATTGTTCTGAAGCTGTGCCAGTCACAGGGAAGCTTAGCAACAACACTTCAGCAAATGGAAAAGTGCTTCCACAGGAAATCATGTTATTGTCTGGATGCTGCAGAGCAACAAGATATGAACACACGTCTGCAGCCAGAGTCAGACTGGGGGCATTTTCCTAAAGTTTATTAAATGTTGATGGAAATAGTTGATCTAAAATGATGTGACTAAACAAATAAGACAAAAGCTCCATTTTAATCTTGCTGTATCAAAAAGAGCAGTATTTGAATTTTTAGTATGAATAATAAACCATGAAGAAGCAGAAATCTGATTTATAAGAAGTGCATCTGTAAAGGTGTGATCTTACTTTTCCTTTTTGGAAAATGTATATTAGTTACACAAAGGCTTTATTAATATAAACAGAAGTAACTTATTTTAAGAAAATGGAGTGTTTGTTTAATATTTATACTTGTTCATATGAAGGAAAATTCTTCAATGATTTGCTAACAGGTTTTTTATTGAGATCATTATCAATCATTGGTATCATGACATGTTTGTTTTTTTACAACAGTAAGTCACAAGGACGTTTTGTTGTTGTGTAAGTGCATCACATTTCTGTAAGAAGTCGGCTGACGTCTTTGTTGTTATTTGTGTCACATACTGGAGAGTTTGGCTTTGATTGAAGCTGTCACTTAGAAGTATCACAGACCTCTTAGACAAATCTAAACAAGTGTTTATCTTTTGCAGGGTAAACTTGGAGTTCCTGGATTACCAGGTTACCCAGGAAGACAAGGACCAAAGGTATGTGCTTTTTTACCTCTAACTGATTTATTCAAGAATAACAGATACAGTTAACCCGGCCAAATTGTCAGTATGCTCAAGTCTTTCTGTGTTTATCTTTTTATAAAAATGGGAAAAAGTCGGCATGTGCATTTCAAGCTGTCGTGCTGAACTTTGGATGGCTCATCTTTTAGACTCTCAGAGGCAAAGCTGCAGTCTGACAAGTGGACATGCTTGAAGCTTCCTGATCAAAGTGTCCAGGATTTGAATATGCTATTTGCTGTCAGCCTTCAGTTGCTGATACGATAACAATAAAGCTTACCAATCTCATGTTGCATATACAGTTATAAGCTGGGGATATCTCATGGACTCAAATAAACAAAGGATACATGTTTACGTTTTTTCTCTGAAGATTAAATACTTTTCATTCTCACACACAGGGATCTCAGGGTTTCCAAGGTTTCCCTGGTGCCAATGGAGAGAAAGGAACTCGGGTATGTCAAATAGACTCTCTTGTTCATATCAGTCCTACAACGGCTGGACATGAACGAAACTCCAGAGACAGGCTCCTCCTCCAGATATAGTTTTATCAACCCAGTGGAAGTTGCATGGCTCTGAAAATGGATTTTTCCCAAGGACAGAAAGACAATTGCGTTCCTTCCTCATTACCACAAACACAACTCATTTCAAACTAGCAGAAACTTTGTTTATCACTTTGTGGTGCTTGAGCAATGTTTCATTTGCTTTGTTTAAGGGATGGGCCATTAGCTTGCCTGAAAGAGTAATGGTTTGTCACCACGAGTGGAGCAAGGCGCATAAAGCTTTTCATCTTCACAGAACATTTGTGAAGTTTATGAGACCAAGCCCTCACACAGAAAGGGATAATGATGCCTTTAACACAGCTTTTACGGCACTTTCTTGAAAGTTGAAAGCCACACAAAAGATGCAATTGTTTTGTCATTAAAATTGTATGTACCCACTTTAATTCTACCAATGCTGTAAAATTATTGTATTGTGCTCTACTGTTTATTGAAGTGGGCAGTAATGGGGCACATGTTACTGATGATAAATGTTGATAGTAGTTTTGAAATAGGTGACCCATAATTACTGATAACAGGCGATCTCAGAGCTTCGTAATGGCCCAATTGTGTTGAGATCTGTTTGCAAATATTGCTGTCCTCAGACATTAGATTCATTCTTGTACAAGAAGCAGCCTCTTAATAATGTGAGTGCCATTCCTTTGATCACTGTGTGTGTTCTTCGTGTCCACAGGGAACAGGAGGAAAGCCAGGCCCACGCGGACAGAGAGGACCAACGGTTAGTCTTACTCAGCAGACTTGAGCTTATCTACAGATGGTGAACTTGGCACCTGAACCTCGGCTTTCTTGAGGGAAATCCAATCGGAGCTAATAATTAATCTTGGCATTTTCAGGTCATCAATATCTCTTAGGAGCCCGTCTATGATTTTAATCACTTCTTTTTTTTACTTTAGGGGCCTCGTGGAGAGAGAGGACCGAGGGGACCGACAGGGAAAGCTGGACCAAAAGTGTGTAAAATATTTATTTTGCTAGTTTCTTGAATTTGTTTGTTAGAAGTTCATACCATACCGCTTACTTTATCATTTTAGGGTAACTCAGGAAATGACGGCCCACCAGGACCTCCCGGTGAGAGGGTATGTACCATTACTCCACCATAAGGAGATGTTTTATCCTTATGAAATGTAGATTTTTCTTGACTAGTAATCTTTTTTTTCAGGGTTTGCCAGGGCCTCAGGGACCAACAGGATTCCCAGGACCGAAGGGCCCTCCTGTGAGTTCAAACTCTCCTTTAGAAGCCCATCGTGCCTTCTTCTTTGTCAGTTCTTATTTATGAATGTTTTATGAATTTTTCAGGGACCTGCAGGGAAAGACGGACTGCCTGGACATCCTGGACAGAGAGGAGAGACTGTGAGTAAATGATTTGGTTAATAACCTGCAGATTCCACTGACCTAGTTGTGTGACTGACAATAATGTTTTTTTTTCTTTTCTTGTGTGTAGGGATTCCAAGGCAAAACAGGCCCACCTGGACCTCCAGGTGTGGTGGGACCTCAGGTTAGTCACTTACAAAGTTGCAAAGTTGAAGCGGATGTTTGAATTTTGCAAGGTTTACTCAAAAAGTTAAACTTCTGTAGATGCATTGTCCAACATTTACACACAGAAAGACACCTGAAAGTGAAATCTGAATGTGAGAATTAACAGCATTTTTTGAAAATGTTCCTCATTTATTTTGTTAGTCCAACAACAGATTTATTGTCCTACCTATGTAATGAGAGCCCTGACTGAGAGTTTTTTTTTTTTTTATTACTCTTTCATATAACCATTGTACTCTTCATCCATTATGCATGAATGTCTTTAGAACAGACTGTTGCTCCAAGCAGCTCTGCTAATGTCAGCTGAGAACATTCATGATCACAGATCTGTATGGGGCTTTAATGACTTGTAGGCCTCCCACACAGCAAATGCTTAGCTTCTCCTCGCCGTCTTAAATAAGAAATTTAAAAAACATATCTTGTCTTTAAATAGATGATTTAGCTCATTTTGTCCTCTCCGTCTTCGTCCTCTCCCCCGTTAACTTATTTAGCACTTTAGTGTCCAGGTATTTGTTTTCACTGTCCTTTTTGTTTTTTTTTAAGCATTTTTTTTTTCAAATGTAGGGACCAACAGGTGAAACTGGACCGATGGGAGATCGGGGCCACCCTGGACCCCCAGGCCCACCTGGTGAGCAGGGTTTACCTGGAGCTGCAGGGAAAGAAGGTGCTAAGGTAAAACTCAGAAAATACCCCAATCAGCTTAGTGCTAAATATAACGAGCAAGCGCACATCCATTCTTTATGACATTGAGTATTAACATTATATAAGATAAATGACTTTGTGCTTTGGCTTAAAGGGTGATCCTGGCCCTGCTGGCCCAGCAGGTAAGGATGGCCCTCCTGGACCAAGAGGTTTCCCTGGAGAGAGAGGTCTGCCTGGCCCTGTGGTTAGTATTGGCTTCTGCTCAGTGCTGTATAATACCTTCTGACAAAATCAATATTGCTCACAGCTTGGTTATTACATAATATATCTGGGCTTTTAAATTGCTTTTAGGTTGTGTGAAACCTCAAGTATCAGAGATGACATCAGATCTCTGAGTGGGCATTAGACGAGGAGCAGGATACTCTGGGCTGTTTATATTTTTCAGTTTAACTTAACCTTGTGGATTCAGGTCCTAGAGCTTACACAATTTATTATATTTTCTCACTGTGAGCATGTTAACAAGGAATCAATTGTAGAAACTGTTTGTTTTTCATAACTTGAGGAAGCTGAAATGAAATCCAATACACCAGCTGCTCTGTAATGTAAAGATAGTTTGCTGCAGTATTGGTAAATAACTGTTTCCTCTATCTGCTCAGCCTCCACTCTGGAGACTTCAGAAGGTTTTCCACCTCATGCTGAGCCAGTTTTAAGATAGGGAGTCCATTGTCAGGCAGGATGTGTGCTTCCCCAACAGATGTGTTTGTTTTCTGAAGCCTTCCATTTTATTTTGCTCTGCAGGGGGCTCACGGCCTGAAAGGGAATGAGGGGCCTCCTGGTCCATCTGGCCCTGCCGTAAGTACAATTTACTGCATCCTCATCCTCACAGTTCCTTATTTTCTCACAATCTCTGGAAATTGCCTTCATTGTGAAGTTGTCATCCTCAGGTCTTACATAATGTAATGATATGCACAGTTTGCTACTTACATAAGATGGTCTGACCTATTTGATAGGGTAGATGTGCCTGCCTGGTGTTGTGCTTTAGCTTTGATGTATATTTTTGATTTGCTGTTAGGATAACTAACATTGATGTATGGTGCTGATGCAGGGTTCTCCTGGTGAGCGGGGTCCTGCTGGCCCAGCTGGACCAACAGGTCCCCCTGGACGTTCTGGCCCTCAGGGACCTCCAGGCCCTGCCGGCGAGAAAGGTGGACCGGTAAGAACATCACATTATAGAAATAACTATGGCTTGGAAAGCGTACTGCAATCTTTGCCTGCCTGACAACGTGGTGTTACTATGTCATGAAAAAAACAATCTCAAGGGAGAAAAAGGACCTCAAGGCCCAGCTGGAAGAGACGGTATTCAGGGACCTGTGGGTCTGCCAGGACCTGGAGGACCTCCTGGACCACCAGGAGAGGACGGTGACAAGGTGAGTTTCTTTTCCACATTGAAATGAATAAAAGTGTAATGCAATTCAGCAAATCTGCTTTGAAGTTGTCTGTCTGCAGCCTGTATCTCTTTGCCTCTGTCACACAGCTTGTTTATGCAGACTGATCACATCAAACTAAACACTAAAGTTGAGATCTCAGCTGGCCATCCTTTGGTCTCTTCCTCTGTGACCTTAAACGCTCCAAGGGTACTTTGTCTGACAGAGTTTGCATCGATTAACAGATCTTTAAAAGGCTAACTGGCCTTGTTGCTGCTTTTTGCTCCTCTGTACAAACAGACAGAGGAGATTCAGTGGCACTGAAAGAATCACTGAAGTGACACTTAAGTATTCAGAAGCAAAACCAACTCTCTCCATCCCCTCCAAAAACATTTGCAGGAAGATCAGCCACAGAGATACTCAAAGGATAAGCTCTTATCCTTTGAAGAATGTCTCAGTTCTTAACTGGCCTTACAGCGGTCCCTGCAGTGTAGACGGACACGGAGAATACTGAGGGTATTTGCCATGCAGATAAAAAAGACATTGCAAGCTAATGTTTACACCCATTCATACACTTCCTCACAGACAAGTTCAGTCTCTGGGGAATGGTAGATGGCTCCATTTAAGAGACAAAGGACATTGACTGAAACCCAAAAGTAACTGCCTCCAGCTCTGATAGTTATTAGCATTATTTCTCATGGAGAGGCTTTGAAGGAAGGGCTCAGAGGTCTTTATCTTTTTATATTTTGCTACAAACTGGTTCAGATGGGAGTAATTATATTTTCTGTTTTGGCTGAGGGTACATCAGTGATTCATAAAGCCCCTTCAGATGTATTTACCAAAAAAGGCTAGATTTAAATCAAATATCCAAAGGCTGTTCTACAAAAATCTCTTTTGAAAGGTGAGATGTACAATAGTTGAGTACAGATTTGCGTGTGCTTTTGTTTGCCATCTTCTGTTTGGGAAATGCTTAATGATGTGTTAATGTATTTCACCTTTGGATTATATTTCATCTTATTATCCTTATTTTTCATAATTGTTTCTTCTCACTTTCATAGGGAGAGATCGGAGAGCCAGGACAGAAGGGAAGTAAAGGTGACAAAGGAGAACATGTAAGTTGTTTGTCTTTACAGCATCATGGAAAAGTCACTATGTATTCATCATTTCACATCCTGAGATTTGAGATTAATCAGTATTCTTGTTAAAATATTCATTTCATATGGTGAATAATTGAATTACAAGCATTTTCATGTGTTCTCTGCAGGGTCCACCAGGTCCTACCGGCCCTCAAGGACCAATTGGAGCACCGGGTCCTGCTGTAAGTCCACATTTTATGGCTATCCTACTCTTAGCTTTCTTTACTTGACTTTTACATGACATATCAACTGATTACCCTTTGCTTCCTGCAGGGTGCAGATGGTGAACCAGGTCCTAGAGGTCAGCAGGGTATGTTTGGCCAGAAGGGAGATGAAGGATCAAGAGGCTTCCCTGGACCTCCAGGGCCAGTCGGGCTGCAGGTGCGGAGTACAGTGTCTCACAGAAACCGTGACACTAGTCAAATGTTCTAATTAGTCGACACCGGAGCAACATAATTACATTTTCTGCTAACTCTTTAGGGCTTGCCTGGTCCAACTGGTGAGAAAGGTGAAACTGGAGATGTCGGTCAAATGGTAAGAGCTTACTTTATCTGCACTCACACTATTTAGTATATTAAATTAAACATAGCAAGCAAAATGTATGCATTTTAAAAGTAACTCATCCCTCATAGGGTCCACCTGGCCCCCCTGGTCCAAGAGGTCCCTCAGGACCTCCAGGTGCTGATGGCCCTCAGGGACCTCCTGGTGGAATTGGAAATCCTGGCGCTGTTGGAGAAAAGGTAGCCATCTCTTCTGTCTTTTCACTGACCACAACACAGATTTGTGGATGTAATTATAGAGTTGTGGGAACTAAAAACATTAATGGCTCATAAGAGTACTGAACTTTTACTCCTATCAAACCATATTTCTGGTGCACATGTTTGTGTTTTTGGGCACTCTTTCCAAAGAGAAGCCAGCCTTGCATCATTTTGAAAGAGAGGCATATTCATTGTTCACTGTTTTTTTCTTTTTTTGCATGTTCTTTGGTAAAGACTGCAATAGATACCTCTTTATAAGACCTTTGCATCCATTAATATTTCACATTCCCATTGAAGTGATACCTCTTTAAAATGGGGCACAATTATTTTTTACTACCGCAGAGTGAGAGATGCACAGCAAATCTAATGGACAGGGTGCCATCCCTAACAGAACAGAGAGCATGAATAAATAGTCACAGGCATTATTTTGCAATTCTAAGTTGATAAATGCATTATTAAAGGCAGCTCTCATAAAATCAGCTGCAGCTCTTATTTGTTGCTGCTGTTTTTATTATAAAAATACCCGCTTTGGTAGCTTGCTGGAATGCAGTGCAATGCGCTTTCTCATCACTTTCTGTCTGTAGTGATGCTGTGCTTTGTTTTTATCTGGATCAGTCAATAGAATCACCTTTTGCTCCTTTATAATATCCCTCAGGATAGCCTGTCCTCCCCCCATGCAAACACACACAGCACTCTTTGGGCTAATCGCACTTCAGCTGATTTGGCATTTTATTAGCCAGCCTAGAAAGCTGGCAAGGAACAGAGCTCTGGCTTCTTTTTTTTTCTTCTTTTTTTTTCTGTAAACACATCCCTCATGTATCTGTGATGAGCAGCTGTCTTTCATACTCCTGGTTTTACTGTTCTCAGCAGATTTTTCCAGCCGCCCTTTGATGGACATAAGCAGGTTGTCAGAAGGATGGAGTGGAAGCCTTCATAGTCCCAGACGCAACATGGGATAAAAACCAGTGTGGGTTGCTGAAACATGAGGATCAGTCATGCTTAAAAAAAGCATCCCAGCTGTTTAATATTTATTTCTTGACGGCAAGAAAAGAAAATCTGGAAAACAGCCCAATGCTAATTTAAAGTCAATGCTGATGTTCAAAATACAGAGCTATTCATGGTTGATGGGGTCTAGGCATGCTTATAATAACACATCACAGCACAGCCTGTCTCTGGCTCTGCAGAAAACTGTGTTACAGATTTGCTGCTCATCTTCCAAACATGACATGGGCTAATATTTTTCTGCATAACAGGTGTGGCAGACCGCATCTGCTGTAAACCCCAGCAGGGAGGACAGCAGGCTTATGTGACAATGAATAACGATAGTGAATTGTGTATAGGTGAGTCAACAGGGCAACTATTCAATAAGGCAAGAGGAACAGGGCAAGATATATGGGCAGGGTCCAGAGAGAACAGTGAGGTCAGCGCACTCTTTGCTTTAGCCACCCAATCTGCCTGCACTTGATGGATTGAAATCTCTTGTGTCATCTCTTTCTATTCCCATTTGGGTGACAAGGGCACCAGGACAGTAAGGGCTGCTGCAAATGATGGGATTTTTAGAACCACGCTGGATCAACAAATCCCCTTACTGATAATATATGTGTCTCTCCTGCCCACTCATACCTTTCCCTAACCTTTTCTTTCAGGGAGACGCTGGAGAAACAGGAGAGCCAGGACTTCAGGGAGAACTTGGCCCACCAGTGAGTTATCTGTTTCCCTTTTCTTTCATTTTATATGAGAACTTACAGAGTGTAAGGATATTCTAGATACCAACAATCTTTTCATAGCTAGAGGGAATTAATCCCTGTTGGTCAAAAGCTTAACTATTAATGAGTCTACCTACAGCGGCCATGAGAAAAGAACAGTTTGTTTATTTTTCTTTGAGGCTCCCTCTGTCATTAATCTCCCGCTTACAATTGTGCGTGTAATTCTAGGGTCCAAGAGGAGAGCGCGGAGAAAAGGGAGAAGGTGGTCCCGCTGGTGCTGCTGGACCTCCTGGCCCTAAAGGCCCCCCTGGAGATGATGGTCCCAAAGGAAGCCCAGTTAGTAACATTCCTCTTTCAGCTCCAGCAAATATATTATAGTGAAAATCAGCAGACAGATTAGTATCACAAGGATAACTGCTTGATATCCAAAAAACTAATGCAGTTCTTGTTACTTGTCAGGGTCCTAGCGGCTTCCCTGGTGACCCTGGCCCACCTGGAGAGCCTGGTCCAGCTGTAAGTTTGTTACAAATCATCATTTTATGTGTGAATATTTTTCCTCCATTTAACATATTTTAATGATAAATATTTTTGGCTGAGATTTTGCTCCATTTTAATGCAGGGCTTAGACGGTCCACCTGGTGATAAGGGAGATGATGGAGAGTCTGGTCAGGCTGTGAGTATTTGTGCTACTTTTCCACAGTCCCGTCATTACTGGAAAAAAAGTGGATTATAAATTACTGCACTTTTATTTATTTATTATACCAGGGATCACCTGGACCTACTGGAGAATCTGGTCCTTCTGGACCACCAGGAAAGAGAGTAAGTCCTGCCTCAAGTTTTTCCATCTTGTATTTGCAAAAACTTATCAGTGTCAAAGTGCTAAAAGGATTTTCTTCCATGATATTAATGATTGTCAACTATTTCTAAACAGGGGTCTCCTGGACCACCTGGGCCTGAGGGAAGACAAGGAGAAAAGGGAGCAAAGGTAACCAAACCAAACTTTTCTTTTTTTTGTTTTATTCATTTTGTACCAAAAACTATGAACATGGACAGAAATCAGGCAATTTGTGGGATTTCTGTTTTCTAAAAGGGAGAGTCTGGCTTAGAAGGACCCCAAGGAAAGACAGGCCCTGTTGGTCCTCAAGGATCCCCTGGCAAACCTGGTTCTGAGGGGCTTAGAGGCATCCCTGGTGCTGTTGTAAGTACTGTGTTTCTCTACCAAACTTTAGTCCATTACAATCATATCTTGATGCAAACCTTTTCCAGTTACATGCACCAGCTGGGCTTAACAGCAGATTGGTAATTCTTTTCAGGGAGAGCAAGGACTGCCTGGTCCTCCAGGCCCAGATGGACCTTCTGGACCTATGGTAAGTAGAATCAATCTTCGCCTTTGAACTGTCAAATGTGTTGTTATGTGTGATTTGATCTGAAAGATTGTTTGTCATGCTCTTTTTATAGGGCCCTCCTGGGTTACCTGGTTTGAAAGGAGATTCTGGTGTTAAAGGAGAAAAGGTGAGCAGCATGCATCAAAGTGAGCTGCATGAGTTAGAGTATTGACTTAATATTAAATCTAATGAACTTCTTTACTGATTGATTAAATGTGTTTGCCTCTGGCTGTTAAATCGGTACCCTAATGATTGCCTTGTGTGCCAGGTTGATGTATGCATGTTTGTGTCGGTGCATTATTGACTATTGTATTGATAATATGCTCATATGTGGTTCTCTGCCCTCAGGGTCATCCGGGTCTTATTGGTCTTATTGGGCCCCCAGGTGAACAGGGAGAAAAGGGTGATAGAGGTCTTCCAGGTCCTCCAGGATCACATGGTACCAAAGGAGACAATGTAAGCGAAAAGAAAAATGAAAAAATTGAAAAAAATAAAATAGAATAAAATAAAATAGCAGCATGGAGTGGAGTCGCCTTTTTTCTTAACTAATTTTAATTGAGCTAATTTATCAAGTAGCCACCACTGTTAATACCCCTCATGCTTATCAATACTGATCCCTCAGGGATAAACAATGCTTCTTTGCCTTTTCTCCTTTATCCTTTAGGGTATTGCTGGTCCTACAGGTCCACTTGGTCCCATCGGCCCTCCCGGATTACCTGTAAGTCTGTATCTATTGTAGGTATTGTACGACAGGCAATATGTAGTTTCTGATCCAGTATTATTTTTTTCACTTTTAGGGTCCTCCAGGCCCCAAAGGAGCCAAAGGTTCATCTGTAAGTGATTTCTTGAAAGCTATGTTGCGTTAGAAACAATAACAGTTTAACATCATGTCACACATAAACTTGGCAAAATTAAGCATTGGTTTCATTTATCTTGTTCAGGGTCAAACTGGACCAAAGGGAGAGACTGGTACACCTGGACTTCCTGGTCCTCCTGTAAGTAAATACCCTGTCTTATCTGCTTAATCCCCTTTTTTCTATGACATTTTTACAATCCCCATCTGTCTCTCTAATCGTTATTTGTCTTCTTCCATATATCCATAACAGGGTCCTCCTGGTGATGTCATCCACCCACTCCCCATCCAGGCTCCCGTCAAAGGCAGAACGCGTAGGAACATCGATGCCAGCCAGCTGGTGGATGATGCTGCTGTGGATGCCAACTATAAGGATTACGACGACGGCATGGAGGAAATCTTTGGCTCACTCAACTCACTTAAGCTGGAGATCGAGCAGATGAAGCACCCACTGGGAACTCAGAACAACCCTGCTCGTACCTGCAAGGACCTGCAGCTCTGCCACCCTGATTTCCCAGATGGTTTGTATGACATTTTGTCTAAAAAAACAAAGCCTATTTCATATTTTTTACCTTCTCTGGAATTATTAATCTCGACGCATCCAGCTAGAAATGTTTGAAGGTTCCATGTTATGCACTTTGTTCCCCGTCTGAAACAGTTTTTTGATATCTCAATGAACTGTCAGAGCGATAGTTCGATCAAATCGGCCTTTACTTTGAAGGCAGTAGCTTCTCCGTCAACCCCTTATTTTCCCTCTTCTGAGAACATCTCCTTCTGAGTGGGCGGGCTGTTCAGGGAGCCGAGCAGCTGATGGCTCCGCCCATCACTTCTCTCCGCGCACCGTTCCCGGGGTGATTGACAGCTTGCGCTTCCTCGGTCAAACAGCCCATAGTAGTTTAGTTGAGAGTAAACAAACGCTGCAGCGCCGAGAACCGGAGTTAGACCGCAAGCAAGAACCAGGTCCTGGAGAATGTCTCCGGTAATTAATGACTTTTGCATAATTCAAGGACACAAATGTTAGCAGCAGAGCAGCACTGACCGAGCTTCATTAGCTGCCGTGCTAACATGTTTACAGGCTATCAGGCTAAGCAGGCCTACACAGTAAAGCGACAACATCACTAGCAGTTCCTACCTTTACAGATGTATCACGGACAGTTGCTACCGATCCATGATTCAACTTCAGCTGTTTGGCGAAGCCTGCATTATATGCACCCAAGTTGTGAAAA
>JAOXYM010000020.1:6238970-6264259 GCA_028567055.1 Leptatherina wallacei
TTCCCTTCTCAACGTCACTTGGGGAAAGATTTCAGGCACACCTGTTTGAGCACACATTCGCTGAAAATTGGAGCAAGAAAGAGAGAAAGCGGTGACAGGATTTTCTAATTCCTGAGCCTCATACACTGTCCTGGGGACACATATGACTGTTAGAAAACCTTTAGAAACTGAATTTTGCATAAAACGGGACCTTTAAATAAACACTAGTGAGATGTGGAGTGGCTTCTCCACGTCTCAGTAATAGAAAGGCTGCTAAAACCAGGCTGGACCACAAACCCAGATACAACTCTGAATCTGAATTATGAAACAAAAACAATCTGTTTGCTTCAAATGATCTTAGCTAAAGAAAAGTGTAAATATGATGCTCTATGTGAGAAGTCCAAGAAAGAGCAAAATCCTAACACCCAAGTATTTATGAGAGGAATCTTGTCTAACTTTTGCATTATGAATTTTAACTGGAGAGGATTGAAACTATATTTTAAAGAGCAAAAAGACGACTGATCTGTATAGATCGTAATGTGGAGAATATTTTATAATAAACTAGTTAGGCATGCTAGTGATACAATTGGCAGTGTACAAAATAAGTAGAAAAGTTTGAGGTGGACCCACTTTTTGTTTGGCTGGAAGAGAAACAGTATATAATCTACTAGTATGGAAAGAACTGCAACAGTAGTTGCAATTGCTGGTGTTACTAGGACAAAACAAGCCCTTTTATAACATTCCCTAGGGCTTAAGATAATCCTCTCTGACAATTTATACACCAAAGGATCAATTGTTTTGAGAAGATAATCAACAGATTTATTTATAATGAGAATGCTAATTAGCTGCAGCCCTAAAGTCAGACATCAATCATCACAACATGCTGCATCTTAAGATATATCTGCAGTTCATCCATCATGGCTGGATTGCCAACATATGGACCAGTTCATTAGTTAGTTAGCTTAAGTATTTGTATTTCTCTTTGCATCATCTGGACAATGTTGATATCAAACAGCAGGCATGTTAATCAAAGATCAATCATCAAACATGAAACCATTCCATACTGGGGGTTTTGACATTATGAGAAGCATCAGTGAATGCCAAGTAATCACAAAATCACAGCTTTAATTTGATCAATCTGATCTTTAATAATAATGATAATAATAATGATAATGAAGTCACTGATATCTCGGTTGGGGTCTGTCATTAAATGAAGATATGCTCCTTTCTTTTAAGGAAGTTTTCAGAGATTATACTTTTTAAAACATTAAATATGTATTCAGTGTCAAGAAATAAAAATAAGATTTTTATGATTGATACCCACGCTCATGCCATTCAGCATCGGACATCATCCTAAACTATCTGACTACATTGTCAGCATCAAAAAAGCCACTCGGTAATGGTGCCTGCTTTCTCTCTGTGTTTCTGCCTCCCTTCATCTTTGTAGGTGAATACTGGATTGATCCCAACCAGGGCTGCTCGCGGGACTCCTTCAAGGTTTACTGCAACTTCACAGCAGGTGGAGAGAGCTGCATCTTCCCAGATAAGAAGTCAGAAGGGGTATGTCTGGCTGCATGCACAGTAGCACAAGCACTTGTACACACAAGAGAGGGTTCAGACTGAGAAAACAGTGTGCAGAAAGGTTTAAATATTTGGTAAAAAATGTTCATAGGGATACTGCAGATAAGTAAATTATTGATTTTTTTGCTCGTCATATATGGGACTAACTGCTGTGCATACTGAATAAATAGCCTGAACATCTTAAGATTTGTAACAGTAACTCTACCTCACTCCACTCATAAACCAACATAATTTGCCTCCGTGTGATCACGTGCTATATTGTGTTATTTTTCAAAGGGGAGTTGCAGGTTGACAGCTTCCTTGTTTAAGCGCGAACATTCAGTCTAACTCATCCACACTGTTGTTTCAGCGCTATTTTTAGATCGAACATCAAGAGCTCTATTGCATATAAAAGATTTGGCAGGTGACAGGCGCTTTGAGAAGATTTTTGGTTCATTATGCATGAGTGTAGAAGAGAGGAAAGTAGCAGAGTGGTGAAACACTGCCTCTGACAACTCAAGGGTTGTGTAATAGCACAGTGCTACAGCCATTTTAATGATCCCACTCACCAAGCCTCAGAGGAGCAGGGGTTTGCTTAAGCTTAGAATAATGAAGCCGACTTTTTATAGCGTGCTGGTGATGGGCTGCTCTCATTTGTGTCAGGGGTGGAAAGAATAGCCCATGCTGTCAGTTTTGGCTTTGAGACGAAAAACACTCCCACGTGCATTTTGAGATGGGAAGGGTTATTATAAGAGCACGTACTTAG
Organism: Leptatherina wallacei; assembly: GCA_028567055.1. NCBI lineage: Eukaryota > Metazoa > Chordata > Actinopteri > Atheriniformes > Atherinidae > Leptatherina > Leptatherina wallacei. The sequence goes on from JAOXYM010000020.1 coordinate 6,241,276, forward strand.
ACTGTCCACATGCTAGATAAACTCAAACACAAAGCCACAGATGCTGCTTTTGAGTCCGGAAAAGCAGAAAGTCAAAGCAAGGATATGTTTGCTACTCCCTGGTGGAAACAAGTGAAGGTTACCTTCAAGGCAGCATGGGTTTAATGTATGCCATCTCCTAGCGAGAAGCGATCCTTGGCCCATCCTTCATTAACGCATTAAGCTATTGATGACAGCTCCATATCAAACCCTGCTCTCTAATTATAGAGAAATTCATCACTGTCATAGCAGAGACCATTAGAGCTGTGTCCCGTAGGCCAAGACACAGCTTTTAATGGCATAACAAAGTTAGTGCACCCCGGCTGCACAGCGCTAACACTGAGCAGCAGGGACGGAGGCAGCGGTATAGGAGCTCCTTGCAGGCGATCATTTCTTAATTAATCACTGTGTACTCATGAATTTTTCAGCAGCAATTAGCTGCTAGCTACAGTTTGTACTGTACAAAATGGTATAATGGAGTTCAAAAGTCTTCTGCCCTGGTCCAGCAGGTCTGCTTGATCTCACTGAATACTGTTTCAGGTGTGGAGGATTCCTCAGAGGACAACAAGGGAGAAAGAAAAAAGCTGAGAGAGGGTGTGGGATTTATGTCAAATCTCTTTCCTTCCTTTAACACGACTTTTTTCCCCCTCCTCCTCCTCTTCCTTTGCCTTTTTGTCAATCCATGCCCCCAGGCTAGGCTCACATCCTGGGTAAAGGAGAACCCCGGTTCCTGGTTCAGTGAATTCAAACGTGGTAAATTGGTAAGCCGAACTCCCGACTTCCCTAAGTCCCTTTCCTTTCCTGAATACCTCTCATATTTTACAGAGCAAAATGGCAAAATGGCCCAAAGACTCGCCAGGCACATGGTATAGTCACTACAAGAGAGGTTCCCTGGTAAGTGGCCCTGCCTGTGGTTCCAGAGTCTCGGCTGAGGTCGGGACTCTGCGTGCCTGAGGCTCTGCATGGTTCTGGTTCTGCAGTATGAAGTATGTATTATGCCTGGCATGTTGCTTGTGGGTTGTTAAAAGATTGAGGTGCATGATTCAGCCTGATTCAAATTCAGTCCAGCAACATGCAGGTGATGCTCTTACAAGGAAATGGAGGAGAGGTTTGTGGACCATAAAGGCAAGAATGTGGTGAAGAAATGTATTTGGCATCCAATGGAGTTTGACAATTTTCAGCTCTGTCATACCTCTACTGCATTAGGAGAGCATCCCGTCAGCGTGACTGGGTGCCTTGACACTCCCATGACTCAAAAAGAATGATTATATTGAAAAATTTCATAGTGAGAACAAAAGATTTGAGTTTTCATAATTCAAAACTTCTTTCTTACACTTTTTCCCTATTAAGTTCTTGCCCCAGCAGGTCACCCATACACAGAAAAACAGATTCCCTCTCTGCTGCACTCATTTTCCCAGTGTGTCAGAGTAGCTCAGAGTCAAACAGGTCAGGCACTCAGTCACCACCCAGGGGCTTCTGGGTTCTCAGTCACTGTTGACTTGTAACTGTAATGATGAAGAGGTAATGTTTCTCTAGAGATGTGGGGCTTCATCCACTCACTGTGCGATTCAGGGAGTGAAGAGATGAAGAGTGGCGGGGAAAATGAGGAAAGCATGAGGCTGCCCAGCCACCTCTGAAGACAAACCACATCACTGACACTCAGACATAAATTATGAGACAGAGTTTTTATGTCTTGTGATTGATTAGCCAGGTAAATCAGTCCTTGGCACTAACTTGTTGCACAAACATATGAAAATGATGATTCATGCTCTGTTAATATTAAATTGAAGTGTCAGTGATGATGGTTTTTTATTTGCATGAAAGCACAAATGCAAGCTTATGTGCAAGAATGACTGGAGGAAGAACACATCCAGACTCAAAAGGTTTGCTGCTCGTGCTGCATGGCATGGATTTTGCATGCGTTCTACTCTCAGTAAGTCCTGTTTGAAAGGCGAAGCAACCGTGTGGATCTAATGGATTCTTGATGGTTGGTATGAAGATTGTCATTAATGGACATTAAAACAAACTGGGACTGGTTCCAAATGTATCTAATCAGTCAGGATTACAAAGCATTATAATCAGCTTTATGGGATATAACTCAGTTTTCTGTAATATGAGCATAAAAATCAGAATTCTAGGTTAATTATAAGGCAATTAACAAATCATTACTGCCCCATATTTCCTGTTTTGGGGATTATGTTTTCATTATTTTATGATAATTTTCTTATATTGGTTTTATAATTTACACAGTTACACAATTAGGATTTATATGAGGTGTTAAGCTCTCCTTTTTCCATGCTTTGGAAGTTTGACATGAAGTCTTGAGCATCATAATGGCTTCCAGGCATTGGGATGTGGATCTTCTCTACATCAGGTCTCCTCTTCGAGACATTATACAAACAATATGAATGTGAATGTCACTAAAGGAAAATCCTGATATTATTCAAATGTCAGCAAATTTCATAAATCTAAACTAACCCCTGAATTGATGCACTAGTAGGTGTCATGTGTGTAGAACCTGATAGAAGCCCTGATATAGTTTTATAAGTAGTCCTGTTATAAAAATTGCATTTCCTATCTGTTCCTGTTGAGCCTTTTTTAAAGTTTCAGCAGGACAATTGTGAACAATGTTCATAAGATCTACATCATTTGCTGGAATTAATTGGCCTGGTGGTGATAGGTGTGTCGCAGTCTTAAAATTTTTGTGCCGATTATCTGTCATACCAATAAATAATCCCTAATTTCATTGCATTATCTGTTATTTTATGCCACTGCAGTTATAACCTGGGTAATGCACATAAACATATAGCAAAAAAATTTAATGGTTAAATATTTATTTCCAATACGTTAAAGTCAAATTTATAGTTGTTTACCTCCTGAAGTCTAGAAATCTATTGCACTCAGCAGATATGAAATAAACATAGAAGTGCAAATGTCTTTTCAAGTGCAAGATATTGCATAGGGTGCAATATTAATTTATGGTATTTGTGTTCCTTAGTGCTGCTTACTTGTTGCAAATTCAATAAATAGCCTGATCAAAGATATTGAGCTCAATTTTTGCATTTTGGTTCGAATCAAATTATGGCCACAGCTCTGTTCTGGTGTTTGACTTTGCGTATAATTCACATACAGTAAATTCATGTCTTTAGTTGTAAAAGCTTGTTTAACTGTGTTGCATTGAAAATTGGAAGTTTGACATATCAAGATGAAACAGATGATGCTAAACAGATGAGTTGACACTAAACTACAGCAGAAGATGAAAAGTTGTTGTCAAATCTAAAATCGAAGAAAACATTGGAAATAGGGATGTAATCCTGTTTTTTTTCACCATTAAGGTGTTTTTTTTTTATCATATGAACATGATGATGACGATAATGCTCAAATAACTGCAGTCAGGTGACCATGTATACATTTTTGCAGCGTTAGGTAATGAGTGCAAAAACAGGCCACAAATAAACAAATAAACAAGCCTCCATGGTCCAGAGGTTTGGCTCTTTTCATGGGATTAGCTGTCAGATGATGAACACCATTCTGTGTTAGTGATTCAGTCAGCGTGATGTTTTGCATTGTTGTCAAATGAAGTTAATTTAGTCAGCGCCACTGCAGAGCATGGCAGTGTATTAACTCTTGATGCAGAGATGACACCTCTTATTGACACTGCTGTCAATAGTAAACATGTCCTAGAAATCCCAATACGGCAAAGTAAACAAGAAAACAAATTAAAAGTCATGAATGAAATTAGATTGACTCTACACAGGAGAGACATGACAGCGAGTCAGAAAGTCCTTAGTGTTTGCAGGATAATCTCCTCTTCTTCCACTAATTTTTTTCACCTCCACTCTCCTGGTGTTAAAGTTTTGATGCTCACTTTTACTTGTGTTGCTTTTTCCAGCTTTCCTACGTGGATGCAGAGGGGAACCCCATCGGCGTGGTCCAGATGACTTTCCTCCGGTTGCTGAGCGCAGCAGCCCGGCAGAACATGACATACAACTGCTACCAGTCAGTGGCCTGGTACGACCAGGACCTGGACAACTACGACAAGGCCATCCGCTTCCTGGGCTCCAACGATGAGGAGATGTCTTATGATAACAACCCCTTCATCCGCACCGCAGTCGATGGCTGTGCGGTGAGTTGATTGAATGAGTGTCTGTCTGGATGGTTGGCAGTTTCCTTTAAGTTCCTTTAATGAATGCTGTCAGGGAATTATGTTCTGTTGTTTATGAAGTGGCTCAGTCAGAGTGTGTGATGTTTTCATTTTCAGACACACTAACTCTCCCTCCCGCTTGTGTCTTCTCTCTTTGACAGTTGAAAAAGGGCTATGAAAAGACAGTACTTGAGATCAACACACCAAAGGTGGAACAGGTGCCTTTTGTGGACATCATGTTCAACGATTTTGGCGGGTCCACGCAGAAATTCGGATTCGAAGTGGGGCCCGTCTGTTTCATCGGCTAAGACTTTCCACTGTGCAGATGGAGAAAAAAAAAGCATATTTTTGTTTTCTCAAAAAAAAAAAAAACAATTGAAAAAACAATAGGACAATTCTGTTTGTAAAAAAGTTACTTTTTTCCATAAAGCAACAAGTATGAGTAAAATGAAATCATGTAGAGATTACAGTGAAATTTTAGAGGAATAGAGGAGATAATCTTGAAACCTCTGTGTGCCTTCTCCATCACATGCAAGTTTTGAAACTGGATGTCAGATCCTTCCTCTTATACAACACTCTTGCACACAACCTAGCCCTTGTATTTTTTATTTTTTTTGGTTTGGTTTTTTTTGGCCCCAAACAACAAAGGCAACCCTGACAGCTACAGCCGTTCCAGACGGTCGCAGTATTTGCCATGGACTCCATCTGATTAGGCTTTTTTCTTTTCTTTACTTTTGATCTCATATTTCCCCTCATGTCCCTGCTTTCTGTCACTTTTGTAGGTTTGTTTGCTCATTCACTACAGGAGCTTCGTTTGTGCATAATTGTTTTCACCATTCTCTTGGAATGGACCTTATATATATATAAATATATATATATATAAATATATATAAATGATTTTTATGTTTGTAAGTACATTCTGTATATTTTTCCTGTTAATGTTTATAGCTTCTGGCTTCAAAACATGCATGTGACTTTATTAATTGTGAGGTAGGAGACCATGGAACATCTAAATTGTTGAAACATATCAGAAGTGAGGATATTCGACTTGTAAATTGAAAGACAAAAAAAAAAAATACCACCAGTCCTGTCTTTGTGGAGCACACTTTGTTGTAATTTAAGAACAGAATGGAAATAAAAGACGAAAACATGCTCTGTGATATTATGTGACGGTTGGTTTGCAAACAAAAAAAGAATACATTCCTCCTTTTGTGCCCTTGGAACCAAACATCCACCTTGTTGACGATATCATTAACTTAATAAACAGCTTCTGTATTTTTCCTGACATATGCATCTGTCTGACAATGCAGTGGGAGATGATGTCACATTTGAATGAAAACAGAAAGAAATCGAACCCTAGGTGCTATTTCCTCTCTTCTGTGGTGCTATGTATTTTTTCTAGTTTGTGTTGTTTGAATGAAAAAACATTTGTGGTGATATTGCTTCAACCCCAGTAGCCCCTTGACCCGCTTCAGCACCCCATCTGATGCAGGTGGATCTGTGCTGCATCCATTTTGGGTTTCTCTTTATATGGTCAGCGGTGTTTTTTTTGTTTTTTTTGCATGTCGTTTCTCTACATACCGCATGTTGCCCTATGCTTCAGCTGAGTGCACAGATAAGAAAAAGCATCTGGCCTATCTGTACCAAATGTTGGAATAACGAAAAGAATCTAGGATGGCGCCTTTGGCTTTGTGAGCGTGACTCTGCAGTTCTTTTGGCTCTTGCAGTTGGATCATCTGTGCTACATCATACTGATGGAGTTGCAAAGTGGACATGTTGTGACTGGGCCAAAGGGATGCAGTTGAGAGTTTTGTTTGGTTTATGAGACCCTGAGCTTTCACCAAAGGTATCACATATAGCTTTAAGTGGCTGGGAAACAGCTTGAAAAGTCACCAAAGTAGCCAGATGGAAAAGTTGCTCATACAACGTCAAAATCTTGCTTGTTGGTCGACTTATTTTCCCTTTAATGTAATAATGCTCTTTGTTGGAACTATGCACTCTATATGCTTATGACCACTAGTATCTACCACAGAATTTTTACAGCTCTCCATACATAGGTTCATTTTGTTTCTTTTTTTGAATTTTTTTTATCTTCAAATATGTGACTTGAACCATTTCTGTTAACTCAATATGCTTGTAGATCTTTGGCTTTATTTTTCATTGTGTTGCAGTACACCCAAACTTATCACTTTGCTCTTAATAAAACGGACAAACAACATTTTTGTAAATTTCCAGAACCAGCAGTGATGCTGCCATTGTTTTTGTTCTATTTTGTAGATTTCTGTTTCTGTGTCTGTTTGTTTGTTTTCGCAGTCTTGTCAAACCTGTGTAAGGATAAGAGGATAGAAGATTATATTGGTTTTTATGTCAATAAATTCAAGTTTACTGTGGCCATCCACTGTTGTATGTCTTTTAAAGCATTAAAACTTATCTGTATGCATGAAATTGTAAAGTTTTTTTCTCTTGTTATGGGTTTGTAGAGCCACATGATCTCCAGTCCATGCCTCATTCATCAGGATAATGCTACAGATGAAAAACAGTCATGTCCAATATTGTGAAATGGAGAGAAAACAATGAACTTGTAACTCTGCTAAAGCCAATGTCCATTGTAGTATATTTATTGTATTATTTAAAATAAAAAAAATAAATGATACCATAGTGTAAGTGTAAGAGGCCCCCTCTTTACATGTACATGGGAAAGCAAAATGCTCTTTTACATAGTGGTGGAAATGGAGCCTTTCTTAATGTGCTGACCTAAAATCATTTAAGTAGTCTTCTTTGTATTTTTCACAATCGGTGTGTGTTTGTAAAGATGAATTTCATGCTGTAAATGCTAACAGAGTGATTGGATGTTTTCTTAACATGTTCACATCAGATTAAGACTCTTTGTGATAATAGTGTAAAACAATTCTAGTTCCACAGATACGCCACAAGAGGGGAGATCACAGACTACACCTCGTGATCAGATTTGCAATCCATCTGCTGACAAGTCCCTGCTGATGCTTCCGTCCGACCTCCCTGGGTTTATTTGTGGACCATTTATGTATGTATTTCCATCATTTCCAGCTCATTTTTCTACTTTGCCTGCAGTTTATTATGATAAGCAGAAAAATATATATGTATAGTACGATCCGCTGTGTGCATTTCCTACAAGTCTTCTTCACTGATCATTAAAAGAAAAGACGTACTTTAACCCTGTAGTGCACCACTAATTTCAATAATCTGCTTTGATCAAATATGTGCCAGGGAACATGACTAGCAGCAATTCAAGATTCTCATTAGGAGAAAAACCTTGCACAGTGTGCATTAAGCCCAGCACGGCTAATAGATAAATAAATAAATATATAAAAAGTTGACTGCATGATATCATGATCAATATTTAATGTAGTGTTTACAGGATGGATTTGGGACAACAGCACTGCATGAGGCAGCATCCTGGGTGAGTAAAGCAGAAACCAAAGTTAAATCCTTATCTAAGCATCCAAGCACAGAAATACTTAACTGTAGTGATAAGTGGGACATCTATGTGGGTTGGAGATAAAGGGAGAAACAGGTGGGATTCAGCTCCCTCTAACTATGGATACAGGTAATAAATCAAAAGAGAGATACCTCACAGAGGGCAGATGCAGGATATATTGAGATTCAGGATGAGGAAAAGAGATCCATTTACAAAATGGAGGAAATGTATCCCTGGATATGAAAGTGTGCTTTAAGATTTGAGAAGCTGAAGTCAAACAGCTCTGTGGTAGGTCTAAGTAGTACAATAATCCCAAATAATGCAAAAGTTCATAGGTATAATATAGCCTTCTGTTTAAATATTTATTTTAGCAAGACTACTGTATTATATTAGTTTTATAAAATCTTAGAGTGAAAACAAAAAAGGTTGATGTAGATTTTAAAGACTGAGACACTTAAAGTAGGAAATGACTACAAAAAGCAAGCATTTACATAGCGTTACAAGAAAAAATCACGAGTAGCATTTTCCTTTCCTTAAACATTCACTTTACCAACCTTTCTTTCACCGTGTAGCGTTTTCCAACCACTTTAACTAGTAAGCGTGGAGGTGGATTGATCATGCTTTAGCTTTGTGTTGGAGCCAAAGGACAATAGGAGAATTTATTGGTAGAGAAAACTTTTTATTTAATTTAAAAACTGCAAATCCTCAAAATAAACATCAGATCCCAGAATCTGCAAAGAAGATTAAAATAAAAAAAAGGACAAAGATGCTAAATACGACTCCAGAACTCAGAGGAACAGCATTCAAGACACCCCAACAGCAGAGCTAAGCCCCTTGCAGTAATAATCAGAAAAAAATGCATCCATTTCTGAGTAGCAGAGGTGGTTTTTGCTAATTTGTGTAATGGTGAATGAGCAAAAGGGAGGACAAAAACCAACCAAACAAAAAATATCTCTATAATTTGTCCCTATCAGTTGTCTAAAACTACCTCCATTCCCATGTCATTTTAGTGGAGTGTGAGCCACCAGCGTGCTGCCGAGAAAGTCTCATATACAGACGTTGTGTTAGAAGAGAGGGTGGAGGGCAGAGGGAAATACACATCTGGGTTTCATTGATGTCAATAAAGTTGGGGGTGGGGGGGCTGATTCAGGTCATTTGCCCAGGGCCAAATATAGGCCAGGACTGCCCTTGCTGGGTAGTCCCCATACAGAGGGTCCAATTTTTTTGTTTGAGTCCATTTTCCCTTTTTCGTTGATACTGTTAAAAAGAAATACAATATAAATATAAGAAATCCTGCTTAAAATCTCATTTAAATCTCAAGCACTTTACATTTCAAGTGGCACTCAACACTCATTGTGTGTATTTGTTTTATAGCAGCAAATGTTCACCATCTTCCTGCTTGAAACATTCCAGCTGGACAATAACTATCACATTTTGCTACCAGCTGTAAATTGAGAGATTTTCAAAGGCATGATTTCTGCAATGCAAAAAGTCAGCAGTAAACTGCAGATGTTTAAACGATATGATGAATGAAAGATGCAAAGCTTGCCATAAACTACAGTGACTGGGACACTTAGGTCAAAACTTGAATGTGCCATGGGTTTATATTGGTGTCCTGTTCAGTGACAAAGAGTGTCTAGAATTACTGCTGGTCATTTCAGAAGCATCCTGTTCCTCAGGACAGCCGCCAGACCCCAGACACATAGTATACTGTATTTCAGAATGTCATTGTCATAAAAGGAAGCTGCTCCCTGCTGCTATAATTTGATGAGTGTTGTCCATTCCTCCGTTCTGTGATTGCTTGGGAATGAGGAAGCTTGTATGTGGAGCACAACTGATTCTATTAATGATATGTAAAGGGAGTTAAAGAGAACATCTCAATATGAATGCACACCTCTCATAGTGTACATAAGGCTAATTATTAAGTGTTAAAAAGTGCTGTCAATGGGTGGTCTGGGCTTGTCGGGGAGGAGCTGAAGGGTCGAGTGCCAGACGTTTAAATGGAAATTTGGGACGCAGCCCCTGTGTTAATGTGTAATTGCTTTGAGCCTGTGGATCTTCAGCTAACAGAGCCCATTCATCGCTAGGCTCCGGCACCACTGACCTACTTACATGTGAATCAGATAGAGAGAGAAAGCGATAGTGTTACAACACAGGCACTGACATATTGTAATATTAATACCAGGCTTTTCTGCTCTAATAGACTTTAGGATTGAAGAGAGGCTGTAGTTCAAATTGTTGGCTTTCTAATATGATTAGAGCCAGCCACACAAGCGTCATGCATGGCTGCACCTTTCAATCACTCCACATCTGTGCGCTCTTGCAGTTGGGCCCTCATAATCACCTTTTTATAACGAATGACATTTATCAAAATAAGCACCCTTCTACTTCTGTTTTTAATAAACACAATACTGACAGGATTGAAAGAGCATCTCACCTAACAGAGTAAAGGCATCATGCATTTCAGATAATTGTTTATTTCCTGTCCACACTTTCAGTTGGCAAAATCTTTGTAAAGACAAAAAAGAAACAGCTTCCACATATCAGCCTTAACCCATCTTCAGTAACATCTTAGTCTATATTTTTTTGACTGGCTCGACCCACCATCTCACAGCTGCAGGCCCTCAGTCATTAGCTGATTCAATTAGATCATGCAAAGGGCAGTTTGAACGTACGGCAACCTCAGTCTGACTCATCACTTACATTATGTAGAACAAGAATAGCTCATCCAGGCGAGCAGACGATCAAATTATAGAACAACCTTATTATGTTTTAAAAATGATGGTTAATACTATAACAAAAAGAAAGATGAGAGTAAAAAAATTACATCTACATATATTAATAAAGCAGACAGACATGTGGCCTTGAGTTTAGGAGAGCTGAGATAGAGCCCAATTTGAGTCTTTGAGAGCACCTCTGTTTCCACCATAAGTCTTTTTCTCATGGTGGAAACAAGGTGGAGAAAAATATCAAGGACAAAACTGCTACAGCATGTAAATCTCATTCAACATTTTATTTTGTTAAATTAGATATGTAAAGTTAATGTCTGTAATGTGATTGTTCCTAGTCAAAAACTAAATGTAAAATACTGACATCTGTCCTCTTACAACAATTATAAATTTAGCCAGGAATGTGTTTCGGGTTCCATATTACACATATCTCTTATTCATTTGTAGATTTTGACATTGGACCTATATGAAACTGAAATAAAGTTGGCTGTAATTTAAGTCCAAGGTTAATTTTTATTCTTATAGCTTAAAGCCTCTGGGTTGATTTGTTTGAAATTTCAAATCAAGATTTAACTCAGGCAAGAAAAATCTACAGATCACCTCCATTTGAATTGTGACAAATGTGTGAATTTTTTTAATTACAGCCTCAGTTATGGGCCACTGATTACAAAGTTTAGAAAAGAAGATGAAAAATGAAATAATAAAAGGCTTTTTTGGGGGTCTTTTTTAAACATTTTTAATAATAAAAAATGAGCTTGTCTAGAAAAAACAAAAACAAACACTTGTCATCAATTCACATCTTCACAATTCACACCTTCCTCCTCCTCCCATCAATCTTATACTACTGGAGCTCATCGACCTTATTTTTGTAGTTCAATCTCTAGATTATACCTCCAATTGCCTTTTAAGAAAAGTGAGAAATTTATTTGAATAACAAATATATTCATTATGAACTTTGTAGTAGCCTAGCTGGTTCAGAACATGACTGGTATTGTTAAAAAGAAATACAAAATTTCTTTATTTTCTTCATCTTATCCAAGCAACCTGTTCCCACCAAAATAAGTGAAAGAAGCCGCAAATCCATTGCATGGTGGTTGTATCTAATTAATTGAGATTTTGTGCTGGCACATGGAAACCAAAATTATTAGAAATCTTGTGAATCTCCTTGTTCAAGAACATATCAAAAACTGTTTTGTTGAGACAGAAAGAGATTGTATCAAAGATGTTTTGGTGTTTTTTTTTACAACCAAAAAAGCAGTAGCTTTTCTAAGTTGTTTATGTATTACTCCAAAAACTGATAGGCTATGTCAATTATTGGTTTCAGTTGCCATTTGTTTACTTACGTAGCTAAGAAAAAAGAAAAACCTACTTTATGAGATTTAATCACAACAATGACTTGTCCTCCCTCTTGCCAGCATAAGATATCAAATAAACATGACTTTTTGATATATAGTCAGTCAAGGAGAAACTTGACTTTCTATTACACCTCTATTATGTAATATTAACACATTAAGTGTCCCCACCATGTAGCCCACTGTTCACAAGATGTTCTCATTTAGCAGCAACTCTATCATAAGAGGAAGGGTTGCTGTTGTTAACCGTCGGGACTTTTTTATTTCTGTTTCTACAAATAATGGGTTTCTGTGACAACAAACTAGTTCAAATGCCTGCCTGATTGTTGCTGCATCAGGCTGTATTCCCCATTGAGAGCATGCTTGTGTGTGAATCCTGTCTTTTGGTCTGTGGAGATCTGCTAATAAGTTTTGAAACTCCTGGCCACAGCCCCGGATCACATAGCTGCACTATTGGCATAACTTTTCGATCTTTAGAGCTTTATAACATTTTGACTCCATTTCTAGGCAGCTATTCTGCAAATATATTTTCACTGTGATGTAATTCAGAAAAGGAAGAAAAGCCTGGGCTCCTCCCAAGGTGTTTCAGGCAGTTTAGAAAAAGACTTTTCTGTGGGAGGAAAATAAGACTATTTTCCTTGTCTGTACCAAAAAATGGATCTCAAAGGAGCAATAAAACTGCCAGTAGAGTCAGGAAGATGTTAAACACTGTGAACACCCACATAACACTGCAATACCTGCAGGTGTCTCAGCTCAGATTTAATTAGAATTACTAAAACACTTGAAAAAAGATGTGGAAATTTATTAAGATGTAATTTTAAGATTACTATTATTTTGAGATTAGTGAGATAATGATCAGAAGATGTGATTCTCTGTTGTGACGTTGGTGAGAGAGGTAGAATTCTAAGAAAATAGAGAGAAATGCAGCCTAAAAGGAATAAAAAAGAGGCAAATTCAGTGATAAGGCTAGATGGGAGAGAATCACAAAAAACTAGAAGAAGAAAAAAAAGTGATTGGAAGGCAAGGGAGATGTTTGATGTGTAAATACGCCACACATAGTCAGTGCTGTTTTCCCTGCAGACATGCAGGTGAATAACACATGAGTTTGGTTCACATTTAGAATAATATTCTAATACGTGTCTGCAGATATCATTAGCATGCTGAGATTGAATTAGGATCATCGTCCTTTGTTCCTCTCATCTATTGTCACTGGGGATGAGAACATCTGGGATGTTGTTAAATTCTGTTTCTCAGAAGATGAGATTCTCTGGGGCGAAAATGCTCAGATGTCTTCGGAATTAAAACCATTCAAAGTATGAAATCAGAAATATTAAATACTGCCACATTAACACAAAAGCCCATTTTTTATACTGCATCTGAATTTGGGTGGAGACGATCTCAGAATAAGGGATGACTTCATGAAAGAATCCTTGGCATCGGAGTGATGTAATGAGTTAGCTGCCAAGGATCTTACAATTTGACTTTGAACCATCTCCCAACAGGAGAAGCTTTGTCACACTCATGTTAAACTTAGCACTTGATTTAATTAGATCATCTTGTTTCACATCCAGAAGGAAGAGCATATGGTCCTGCACTTTTCTCCCTCCCCTTCACTCACATATAGTAGCTCTGTTCTATTTTCAGGATCCTGGAGTATCAGCTTTGAAGCTTCAGGCTTCTCCTCCACATGCCAGTAATCCCCTGTAAAGAGATGGGGTCAAAGAGACCAGTGTGATACAGCACCCAAACAACAGCCAAGGACAAGCCCAAATCAACAGTCTTAATTACTTCTCCAAGACTCAGTGTGACAGTGTCTTTATTCAGTTATTTATTTATTTTTACTGTCTTGATGTCATTCAAGGGAGACAAATGAGGACATAGTAAATTATTCACTGAAAAGATGCATTTCTGCTGTTCAGTTTGTGAGTTGTGTTCCTCTACCCAAAGACTGTAAAGTAGTATAAAAACCTTGTCAGGCAAACATTAACTCTCATTCAATTCTGAGTCAGATGCATCATGTTTTCTGACTGCAGAAGAACAACGATGCAACAAAACTAACTAAAACGGTGACCTAGGACTGCATCACTCTTTGCAAGAAAAGCATCACATTAACATTGCATTTGTTTATAGTAATGTGGTCCTATCCTGGAAAACTGCAGGGAACTAAAGCATCTAGGCACCTATGAATGTTTATTTATCTGGGGAAAAAACTGGGACAAAGAACACTCCGATGTATAATCTTAGTGAAATTAATTCATGGGAGTTTTTTTTTAAATCTTACTCTCTCCAGAGACTGATGTGAAAGCTTGGAGAAAGAAAGATTTGGTTGTTGGATTCTGGGATGGAGATGAGCTCTCTTGAGGCTTGACATTTTGAATAAGAACTGAAAAAAATGCATATACTGAATATAATGAGGAAGGCCCTCTATAGAAAATTGATAAACACAAAAATTCATATTATTAGCGCTCAGATTCTGTTGGATGACTTGGTATCTGGAAGCTTTAAATTTTTCTTAATCTTATTTTTTTCTTATGTTCTTTTTACCTTACTCTTTCCGTTTCTATCATTAGATATGCCATTATCCTCCCCAACGGACATGCTTTGGAAGCACACATGATAAAGAAATGGATATGGGAGCAGTGAAAAGCAGTGTGTATCAAGGAGTGTGCACCTAGATTTGGCTAAGGTTGAAACTATTTTAGAAATGTAATAAGAAAACATTTTGCACCCCATTATTCCCTTTTCTGGATCAAATTTGACTGAGAACCAATGTTGACAACAAAAGGCAAGACATATCGCAGAGACATCATTGTCAACGGAAGCCAAGAGCACAAAATATTTAAAAAAAAACATTTTTCATCAATCAATTAGCCATGCAAGATTTATTTATATAGCACTTTACAACATTGTGACCAAAGGGCTTAAAAAAACTTGAACACAAATTACACATTCATTTAGCAGATGCTTTTATCCAAAGTGGCTTCAATTGAGTTTTGCCAGTGATGCCAACACTGGAGGCAAGGAGGGTAAAGTGTCTTGCCCAAGGACACAACAACAGTTGACTGGGTTGGGAGCAGGATTAGAACCACCAACATTCACACACAATATTATTGAATGACCTGCCCTACCACCTGAGCCACTGCCACCCTTATAAAAGCAAGTAAAACAAATAAAAAGCTGTCAGCGTTACAGTACAACAAGGTACCCCATTTGAATGAATAAACAAGTTCAGATTTGAAAAGTAAAGAATCTGCAATGGTATGTAAGTTTTAGGGGTAACTAGTTCCAAATCTTAGAGCAGCAACATCCAAAGAGCGATCAGCCCACTGTTTACACCTCAACCTTAGTACTTCTAAAAAACATTGGTCTGAAGATCCCAGTGTTTTGTATTTACAAAAAGTAAGAATTTCTGATAGATAAAATGGGACAAAGTTGTGAATGGCTTTAAAAAGCAAACATTAAAGTCTTCAACCGAATTGTAAAGTTAACAGCGAGCCAGTGAAGACATAAAGGTGTTGGGGTGAAATGGCCATGCCTGGATATGTTTCTAAAAAGATGTGCTGCAGCATTTTGGACTATAAGCAAGGGAGGTGTGACACGCACTGACAAAGTGCAACGCAGAATCAAGTCTGAAACTGGTAAAAGCATGAATGTCTTTTTCTAGGTCAGTGGTTCTCAAACTTTTTGAACTAAGACCCCCCAGATAACATGTTGGTCACTTTTCAAATTTGAAGCCAGAAAACCAAAATTTGACAACATGTCGCTGGGCAGGCTAGGAGTGGAAAATATGATGCATCAGTGTCATTATTCATGTGTTCAAATTTCAGAGAGCCATTAGCTTTATGTGCTTTATCTATATGCTGTTTAGCAGTGAGTCGATGTCACACTTTCACTTGGTTTTATAGGCAAATGTGTAAATCATCACCTTAACGACGAAAAGACTGATTGTTTGGCTATGACTGACCCTATTGGCAGCATGTACAAAGAAAACAGGATAAGGTCATGCAGCCTTGTGGTAAACCACCAGAGAGTGAGGCACATAAAGAAAGAGCATTACGAGCTATCAGAGAAGCTGCTGTCAGTCAAATACAACTTAAAGTAATTCAGTGTGCCCACATTATCCTTCCCCCCAAAAAAGGACTTCGTGATCCACTGTATCAATGCTGCTGTGATATCTGGAAGCACCTGCACAATAGGAGACCTAGCATAACGTGATGTCATTATGAACTTTTCAAAGAACTGCCTTTTAAAAGGACTGTAATTATATAAAAACACATTTTTAACTTGTAGTTTCTAATGATATAAAATATAAAGCAGGTAAAATCACTCGGCTTTAGTTTTTATGACATGACACTGCTTTGAAAAAGAAAGAAAAAGAAAGAAAAAAACGCTTATTTAGTTTGCTTGAAGGCCAAATATATGGGCAAACTTGGGCACACTGGGATATATGACTTTGATTCAAACATCAATTCTTCCTGTTTTCTTGGATGGGAGGACACATCTCTCAGCTCTCCATCAGCATGTCCAATAGATTCAAATGGTTCAAGTGATAAAATCATTTCAGTGTTTGTGCACTCAACTGAATATTTCATGACAACACCATCCTGCATTCCTCTCCTGTGCTTTCATCTTTTATCAAATCATTTGTGGGATAACAAAATATTAAATCAATGCCCACTGATTTGTAGATGCAAATTCGGGTACTATAACATATGCATACATTAACATACAGATATTTGCATGCATGCTTGTGCAAATCACAATTTTGAAATGTTCTTTCACAAATAGAAGTCCAAGGCAATTTTGAAACACTGACACTCATATGGATTTGAAATAACATCAAGATCACTCCTAGCCTTCACCACATTGAATAAATATATTTTGGACTGTGAGACGGCCACTTTAATTATTTGTAGCCTTGTTTCTATATACAGAGTCATTGCATATTTGACTCATTCTGTTTTCAAATCATATCACAATGTCTACTCCCTATTTTAAGAGCGTGTGAGAGCATCCGCTTTTTTGTACCCTATCAAATCTTGAAAAATGCCAAAGAGCAAACCTTCCCAAATTTGATTTCTTATTGATTAAAGCCACCTGGAATCATCCGGCTTCACTGCATCCTGCCAAAAATAAATGTAGGCTCAAAAAGAAGAGAAGATTGAATTACTGAAGTGCAAATATACCACCTCAGGTCAGAGCACATGGAGGTAATTTATCACTGTCATTTCAGCATCAACACCTCTACAACAGGTCAAAAAGCTTCCTCTGATTAAACATCAAACAAAGACAGTAATGTACAGTGGCCCAGAAGTGTCACAGCAGCAATACAAAAGCCACAACACAACACAATACGCTGCAACACAATTAGCCACAACACAATGGCGTGTCTGGTGCATAACTTCAGTTCAATCATGAATAGTTTTTTTTTGTTTGTTACACTGCATTTAAAATGTTTGCTCATTTAACAAATGGGTTGTGCATTCTGTTTATCTTTACTTCCTGTCCTTGATTCATACTTGGTTCAGTTACTGATTGCCAGTCACTTGTTTGGTGTTAGACATCCCTACCTTCAAAATATCCTGCCAGGTTTCCTTTGTTCCTTACAACTGTCATTGTTTGCTATTGTGTTTAGTTGTTTTCACTGTGTTTTTGGAGACTTTACCAAAGCAGTTCTTTTGGTTCATTTTTTTTTTTTATCTGCCTACCTTCCATTTATGAGTCTGCATTCTTCAACTTATTCACACCAACCAGCAACACAAAAGGAGTCTTTATTACCTCTGAAAAATAGTGGCTTCCAATTGGAATAGCTCATTTTTGTCTGTTTTCTAGCATGGCTAAGATAAGAGCAACTGAGGCTCTTTAGTAACTTCTACACCATTTTGTCATCTTGGCTCCAGATACTCTTTTCATGCTGTGCTAAGACATGGTTCAGTGGGGAATGAGTTTGAAGAGACTTCAAGGATTTTGAGAAGTAGCCTCACCACTAACAGATGGCCTCCACTTTTTTTCTGCAGATTAAAAACACTTTTTTCCAACACATTTATTGTTTTTCTCTGTCTTTTGCAAAACAACTTATACTTTGGTATCATATGTTTGCTGCTCATTCAGTTCAAGTCGGTTTTTTGTTGGGATATGCTGAGAATTAATGGATGTTCATCAGAAATAAACTGAAATGCTGATGTGAGCAAGCCATTAGCATGACATCACCCATGCTTCTCTTCTTATTGTACGTGTCAGAAATCTATTATGGTGAAAAAGGCCTATAGCTGGTAAATGTGTCATAAATCTAAAATTAAAAAAAAATCTAACTGATCCTTTATTTTAATGGGAAATGCTTCACTTTGAATGTGTTCCTGTGCTTTGTGTGCTGGAATTACATTAGCGATACACTGAGAAGAGTGGCGAGGCTGAACCCACTGGACTACAGCTTGTGGCCTTTGTTACATAATGTCCAGAGCCAAACTGACTGATGGGGTGAATAATTCATCTAATGGTATTAAGCTGACATGGCTCCCTGCTGTCATCACTTGTCTCCCCTGGTACCAACAGCAGGAGCCCATACCGCCGGCTCCCCTTGTGTTTACACATGCAGACTTAAACTGTTGCACATCCAAACACGGTTTTATCCTGTCACTCAACTTCACCTAAACTTCAATACAGTATCTGACCTAGTTTTCAGGGTTTGCATAAGAGTTCATCTATTTGACAGAATGTTTCACAAGTGCAAAATATATTTTTTTTAAAAATAACATGGTACTCAATAAAAATACACAAACACAGCCTCACTGGTTTCAGACTGAGTATAAGATAGAAAAACAAATCCACTTGTTGTGACTTACGACTCTGATCATTCTTGACTGAATCAAATGCCTGACTTCATGTTTATTGTGCCCGCTCAAGTTGTCATCACTTGTTACCGATAATGACAGCGGGATTAGGAAATGTACACACCTTGTTAGTACAACAAAGATGTTTCATCATCAAAAGCCAGCTGGATCAAATAAACTTGGCTGATACATCTTCAATGGTGCCAAGGCAGGCATCAAGAAGGATTAAAATTTTAAGGAGTAAATAGCCTTAGGTAATCTAACACCCTGGGTTATCAATCCGTGACACTCCTGTGATGAGAAATTGCAGGGTGTTTGCTCAGTGACCTTTTTCCTTTTTCCTTTCAAACTTTCTATTTCTGTTTACAAATAGACGCTCATCTGTAAGCTTTCTAAGGTGCATAAAACCTTAAAATATGAGTCAAACACTATAGTTGAGTTAGCACATATACATTTATAAATGATTGTGACCTCTGTCATGTTAGAAATAAAGCATATTGTACCTCTTCCTACTGTGAGACCCTTTCCATGTATCATAATGTACAGTAGCTTGAACATCTTTCTCAGTTTTATGCTTACAAATTGCTTGTTTAAATATTAATGTGCATTTTCAAATTACCACTCAGCAAATTCAAATTCAGATTAATTTGGCCTTCCTGTTATGCAGGAAAAAAAAAAGATGTGCTAGGCACATAAGGCACATATTAAACAGCAGTTTGATAAAAGGGAACATAAGGCAGCATCATGTTATGACACACTGTCCATATCTTTTCAACCAATCTTTATTTCCATTTACCCCTTTAAATTGTTTTGGTTTGAGTTGCTGAGGTTTGGAGATTGTAGATGTTTTCCTTCCCTCTAGATATCATTGGGTGGTCCTCAAGGGAAGAAAAAGAGACAGGGGGAACTTCTAAAAATAATTCAAAATATCTGTCAAGAAATGACTGCTGCTAAAGAATTTCAAAACTTCAAGACAAATTTCTTTGTCTTCAAATAAAAAAAAAAATCTATTTCTTTCACCAGATGACAGATTAAAATGGTGCTTATGGGTGAGCAGTACTATACAATATGTTGTACAACACACATGGAGCGGCCAATAATCTTTCAGAGAAACTCTTAAAGGATATTTGTCCATTCAGTTGTGCAGGTCTTGGTTGGATATGCAAATCAAAGCATTTACTAAACTTGTTGACATGTTGCAAAGGGGCTGCATATGGGGAATGCAAATGTCTTCATATTCATTCCTGACTCGCTATGGAGATTATTCAGGCAGCCACCAAGTCAGAAGTCTGGAAAAATGGCAAGTACACCCATGTGTGAATTCAGCAGCACATCACTCATCCTCTATTTTAACATTATAGCTATTGCATGTGTGTGTGCGTGTGTGTGTGTGTGTGTGTGTGTGTGTGTGTGTGCGTGTTCAAGCTTCTGTTTCTGTTTTTTCCCCAAAATGTCTCTTCACTCATCAGAATGGATACAAATGTATTATTGAGCTAAAACCACAAGTCTTCAAAGATCCTCAAGTTATTCTTCATTATCAAAATTACACAAATAAAAACAAACAATTAAACAGGCAAAAAAAAAACAAAAAAAAAAACAGTAATTTTCATTGTTGTACTCTTTTGTGTGCTGTTTTTCATAATTTCCCACCTTCTTTGCACTCTACCCAGACACATTTTTGAAGGATTTCCTGATGTAAGGAGGACACATCCCCAGCAGAAAAGCAATTAAGGAGAAAGCACATTCCCAGTCATCTACACAATCTCCCAAAATTCTTTTGAGCACAGTGGAAAAATACTTGACTCTCAAAATATCCAAATTTACTACACATGATATTGTCAGGTCTCATTTTGGCACTGACATTTGCTGGCATCGATGGTGGCAGTTCAGGAGACAAGCACAGAAATGACCACTGACAGGCCCAAGTTGGCTGCAGAGGTAGTACCCAGCTAATGGTCCATCCATCTGTCCCAGTTGTGTTTAACAAGATGGATTAGACATAATTCATAGCCCAGCATGGCTATTTTGGGGATAAAAATTCAATTCAAAATTTTGGGAGGAAATAGAAAATAACTTAAGTGAAGTGGGCATAATCTTTTTTTTTTTTTTCATTTCCACCCATGCTGTTAGTATGAGCCTTGTGTGCTGGCTCAACTTAACACAGTTGATGTTAGGCAGTAGTGTATTTATGAAACTTTCTGTGGGGTGACCAAGATAAGACAAATGTTAGTGGGGGGTGGCCAACCAATAAGTTCCACTTACTGCAATGTCCAACAGGATTATCGTAACTGGTTAGAATCAGTGTGTGAAATACAAGGATTCTTGGGTGTCTGGAAACCCTGTAAAAAAACAGCTTTAAGCTCTTCCCAAGCACAGATTTTAAAGCTTATAGATGATATGAACTTTGTTAAAGATCTTTTTGGATAAAAGACAAAAGGTCAGAGGAAAGAATGGCTTTAAAACGTACTTATATTGGAGAATAAATACCACGAAATACCAATGATCGACTAATGATCAACCAATTAACACAAGTTCAGCTGTTCTTGTAGTTTCTAATCTATGGATAGAAGTTTGGCCTTATTTTTTTAACCCAAGCCCCACCAGCCTTGTACTGCATCTCACACACTGATTTGCCACGTTTATAAAATCAATTCTCTTAAACATAAAATATTGTCATTAATTTAGAAAAAAGATTTATAGTTTATGTATTTAGTAGTTTTACAGTTTTTTGCGATTGCATAAACACTAAAAACCAAAGAATGACATAATTTATCAACATCTTACACTCAAGGAGCAAAACATTGGACCAGATTTTCACCACTATAAACACAAAGTCAACACTAAACCCACTTGTATACATCAGACACAGAAGTCTATCATGATGTCACTTTCTTGCAATTCCCAAGTACTGATGATAAACCACCGAACTGATGAGCCAGTTGCTGAAACACACACATCAGGTGTGCAAACAAATGTTTGCTTTATTTTAGAAGCAGCAATCAGGATTGAGCACTACAAAAATACAGCAGGTGAGTTCACCTGCTTTCAACTAAAATGGAAGAAGTCAGAGGAATAAGAGGAAGAAGAGTGAGGGTGAGAGGGGGAATCCAAATCCACTCCACAGCTGTGCAAGGATGGATCCATCATTCAAAAATGTTCTTTCCACGTTGTGTTGCAAATGAGAATATATATTGCCTGCAATGTTGATACAATTCTCTGGCCAGATCCAGCTAGGCGAAGAGATGTGTATTTCATTTACTGTATTTTATGTATTGAATTTTTTTCATCTAATTATTATTCCATTTAATATGTCATTTGTGTTTTTTTTTAACTCTCATGGAAACTTTCTTTTATTTTCACAGTTATTAATCTATTTACTGTAATATTGAATTGTATTTTGTTCTATGTTGTTTTTCTACGATGGACTGGCGACCGGTCCGGGGTGAATTTATTTTAGGTCAGAAAATGGAAAATATTCATTACAAGGAGTGAAGATATATTTATTTTTAAGAATAGTCATTTACAGTTTTTTACGACTGCATAAACACTAAAAACAAAAGAATTACACAATTATCAACATCTTACACTCAAGTAGCAAAACATTGGACCAGATTTTTGCCACTATAAACACAAAGTCAACTTCACACTTTTTTCAGAACAATACACAGTGATTTGCGAAACACTAAACACACTTGTTTACATTAGACACAGAAGTATCATGATGTCACTTTCTTGCATTTCTCAAGCACTGATGTTAAACCACTGAACTGATGAGCCAGTTGCTTAAACACACACATCAGGTGTGCAAACACATGATTTATTTATTGTAGACACATCAATCAGGTTTGAGCACTACAAAACTGCAGCAGGTGAGTTCACCTGCTTTCAACCGAAATGAAAGAAGGCAGAGGAAGAAGAGTGAGGGTGGGAGGGAGAATCCAAATCGACATCACAGCTGAGCAAGGATGGATCCGTCATTCAACAGGATTCTTGCTATGTTATCTTGCCAATGAGGATGTTGCCTACGATGTTGATGTAATTCTCTGGCCAGATCCAACTAGACGAAGAGATGTGTTGTATTTCATTTTGATGTTTTTACTTTTTCTTCTTTTACTTTATAGTACTTTTAACCTGGTAGTACAGTATTTTTATTTCTCTGTTTTCTGGGCTTGTTGGGACTTGTTTTGTTATAATTAGTCTATCTATCTTGACAGATTTTGGTCATATGAAGAGAAATAAATCCTATTTTCAGTAGTCTGCAGCATTGATTTTGTGCTGTGTTTCATTAATTTGCCATCTTGTATATTTGCACCTTCTCTGTGTACTTCACTTGTAAAGTGATCTAATCACTAAGAGGTAGAATGGCTAAAAAGTGTTTTACAGTTTTTTACAATTGCTTAAACACGATTTTGAAAACAGGGCTTGGAATTTCAAAACACTACACACAATCAGCA
>JAOXYM010000020.1:6264359-6307275 GCA_028567055.1 Leptatherina wallacei
GTGTGTGTGGTTGTGCTAATTGTGTGTAGTGTTTTGAAATTCCAAACCCTGTTTTCAAAATTGTGCTTAAGCAATCGTAAAAAACTGTAAGTAGTTTTCTTTCTTTTTTTTCAAACACTGATTACCATAGCATTATTCCCACCTGCTTAAAATTTGGTAGGTCCTCCTTATTTCTGCCCAAAGAGTTTGAACCAATCTAAGAACCTCACAGAAAAAAAATATCTGTTCATTTCTGGAACTTATCATGTCTCATTTTGGAGTATTAGCAATGATTAAATTACACTTTTTTGTACAGTGTTCAAAACACAAAGACATGGTGCCACTGGTCTTCTTTGTATGCCAAAATTTTGCCTGCAGGTAAATGAATTTAGGTTGGTCTTTATTTATTTACTTGTGTAAATAAATAAATAAATATTGGGAGCAGTGCAGATTGACTGTGCTAGGTCACAAACAGCTTATCAATTAATTAATTCAATGTTTGTTATCCTGCTTTAGTAATTTAGTTTGTTTTCTTCTTTCTTGCTCAAAAATCCCTGTATAATCCCTTTTCCAGTACTATCACAGAAAAAAAAAACGCTCCCTTCATGTCCTCTTGCTGGACCCCAAAAGGTACACAAACCCATTCAAATCTTGACTTTGTTTTTTTATTATTTACTTATTACATGAATGGGATATGTTTTGTGAGCATATGCTTTTCTTTAAAGTGCTAATCATTACATTGGAAAAATATAGTAAATCATGTGTTGTCATGAAGTAGCAGATTGTTAGCAAATTCCAGATGCCTCTCCATGCCTTTGCATCTCTCCTTACCATTTGCTGTTGTCACTAACCATTCAATTCAATTGCTTTTCAGAGAAGGGTGCATTCATGCCTGTCTGACATGTAGATGCCAGCACAGGTGTGCAGTTGGCAACTGGAGTCTGGTGCAGAAACAGCTTTGACAGCTCAAAAACTCAGAGTGATGGCTCACTGAAAGTGTCAGAAGACAAACATGATTCCATCGCTTTTTTATCAAAACAGGATGTGCAGAGGAATGCTTTGTCAATATGGAGGTAAGAAGTGTTACTGAAGTTACAATGTGAAAGTTTCTGAACAAGTGAAATGTGTTGCATGGCCAAAGGAGAAAAAAGATAGAAAATAAAGTAACGGTATAAAGACAACTTCACCTGGAGAGTTATAAAGCCCCAGGCCTCTAAAAACTACAGAAACTTTTTAAAACAGGATGAGCAGAGATAAAACCACAGTCAAAGTTTACTTTAAAGCCATTTTAAAACAAGCTGCTCTCACCAATGGTTCGTATGATTTCTTATGAAAAGTAATGCACAGATATTTGTACATCGACTATGAAATCATGAACCCATCAGGACAATAATGTCTGTCATGTTGTCTGTAGGATTTCTCAGCTAAAGAAAATGCAGAAAAATATTTTTTTTTTAATCATAATTTCTCTGATTTAACTACAGTACACTGTGAAAGTTTTTCTCTCTTATAATGTCATTTTTTTTGTTTTTTTTCATCATCAGATTATTTTGAATGAAACCACAGACTATTGCATTCATGTGACTGCAAAGATCAGTTTATTCTCCCATTATCAATTACGGTGTTGGCATGTAGAACATACGGAGTGAAGAAGGTTCATAGAAGAGTGATCATTCAAATGTGACCCTGCCTGCACAAAGGTCAGAGGCAAGCCATGGCGAGCCACGGACCCCAGCCACCACACCACAAAGATGATGCAGCATCCATCCAGGAGGTGACAGAGGGAGGCCCCGGCCAAAGCCCCTCCACAGCTACGGGCACAGGCCTCAGCGGGCCGAGACTGGCACCCGCTGACTTCGCCGGACACCGGTCACCAAGGGCGGTCAGAGCGCAGGCCCCAGGATGTAAAAACCACGATTCCTTACAGCAGAGCCATGCAGCTGAAAACAAATCAGTGCCACGATTGTTGTTTATCTGGTTTTTATAACAAGCTTGAAATATAAAACACTACCTTTTACATAAATCAAATACCCTAATAAAGCCAAGCTACTTTTAGATGATATATGTTGATAAAATGTAAATATGATGGTTTATTTGGGATAATCTTTTATCAAATAAAGTGGGTATAGGTGGGTAGTTCTTCCAGTTTTGTCTGCTTGAGGCCTTTAAGGGGTGTTAGCAGAAAGAAAACTTCACCCCAAAAGTTAAATTCTAATAGAATGCAATTTTATACATATAAAATCCACACAAAAAATAAATAAAAATGTGTACCTTTTGGTCCTGTCATGCATGGCCTCTGAGGACTGAACAAACCCCCCAAAGCTCTGAATACCAAATGCATCGTGACCATGTTTGAAGGAAAAATTGGGAACAAAATTCCACATGTGTGGAAGACAATTGTCGCTCTCCATTTTACTAAACCCAATTTGCAGAATTCCACCATTCCACCTGTCTGACAGGGTTAGCAGAGTGAATATGTAGCTTGGCATGATATTCATCCACAGCTGCCAGGCCTCCTCTGTACCTTGCATCCAATTCATCAGGGGGATTTTTAGCTTTGATGAGAGCAAAGTCCTGCAGCAGTTGGGGGGGATCATTATGGGAGCCACGTCTCCAGTAGTGGCTGGTAGCTACAGCATTCGTTGCAGCGCAGCTGCTGACAGGATGGAATCAAACCCAGTTTGAGCTTTGAGAGTGACGGCCGTGACCATGAGAATTTTTTTTGCATTACTTTCAAATATCACTGGTCTATCACAAATTCTGTTTTTAAGACTCTGTGGAGTACCCTGTGCCCTGTAAAGCATTCACTAGAGAGCGTGATTTGTAAGAATTGGGGAAAAACTGGCTGAAGATCTGATAGGATAGAGAATATGTATTGTCTTCTTGTACATTTGAGGACAAACATACTAGTAACGTCTCTTTGGATGATGACATCAGGTGAACTTCTGCAAGGAGTCACAAAAAGGAAGCAATGTAAGAACCTGAACCTAACACTTTAAAATCTATATTTTAGATTTAATCTACTGGGGAGTCACTGGGGAAAAAAGCATTGTCATTTTGTATTAGAAAGCAGGAATATGTCAGGTCCACATTACTTTCTGTGCCTCATTTCGAGGCACAGTCCAGGATTGGAGCAGGTTGATAAGCAGAGTTCTTTTTGATCAGAAAACAGAGTTTAGTTATAGACTGATGGATTCACAAAGATGAACAGACTCAGTGCACTGCTCAAAGCTGGCCGAAGAATGAGAAGAACCCTACTAGTTGAACTAGTGTATAAACTGTGTCTGGGCACGGCTCCACTCCTTGCCAACACACATCAAAACAAACAGGGAACTTTCTACAAGCACGATTTAAGGAGAAAGAGGAATGACAGAGAAATGTAGCTGGGCAACGCCATCAAGGATCATGAGAGAGTTGAAAAGTTTGTTTTCTCAGTTTAATAATTAAAGGAGGCATACACTATTGTGCAGTTCTTTTTTTTAAGCTGACAACACCACTGAGAACTTGCATTGTAATTCCTCCACCACATATTAGCTCCATAAACTCTGGACTTGTCGCTGCATTCTATTCCTCTGTGTTTTGTTTTCAGCCGCTAAAATAGAGAATCTTTGTTTTTATGACTAAAATTCATTCTCTGGGATTTTGATTGTTATTTATAATGATTGTCATCGTTCATCATTTTTGTACCCTGCGAAACATGCCCATTATTTACTGTATTTGAATTTGTCTGTCGTTTAGATGACAGTGATTACTTCTTAGTACAAACATTTATTTCAATATATTTTCATAAACTGCAGAGCACTGAGCTCGTCAGTCACCATCACAAGAACCATTCATCCCAGCTTGTCACTTGACACTTTGCAAAGCTTTAAAAGGCTGTATTTGTGATATTGTCTTAATCCTAATCAAGTAGTTTTGGCACCTACACACAACTAAACATGGCGTGATAAGAGACCAGAACTAAAGTGTTTGAGAAAAACAAGAAAAGTTATACAGTGCCACAATTGCCCCAGACCTCCAAATGCATGTTTTTTGTTTGTTTATTTGTTTTATTTTTTGGTTAAGGCTTGCACTCATGCACTCTGCAGGACTAGTTTAAACAAACCTGAAATTTCTCTGTTATTTTCAAAGGTATAAATTGACAACATGGAATATGGAACGTCATTGGAAACACTGGTCAACAGTGACAATGGAGGGAACATCCAATTCTAGTCCTCCAGGGCCACTGTCCTGGTTTTAGATGATTCCTTCCTCCAACACACTAAATGAAATTAAATGAATCTTCCCAAAAGCCTGTTAAGTTCTGCACAAGACTGTTAATGATCCATTAATTTCAATCAGGTTTGTGGCGCCTCGAGGACAAGACTACAAGTTGTAAGAATTAGTAATTCATGTGATGAAATAGGGTTATGGCCACAGCTTTATTGTTGTGTGACCACTTCTTTCACTGTGAAATCAAATTAGATTTCTATTCCTAATGATGACATTGCACTTAACTGCAAGTTATTGCTGGATATTATAATTCATCTCAAGATTAAAAGAAAATTAGATTAATTCCTATAGATCAATCAGACATAGGCTTTGTGCTAAAAAAAATAACGCTATAGTAGAGTTGCCAAGTATTTTGAGAACAAAAATAATCTATCAATTCCAGATCTAGTGACCTTGTATAGTTATGATGTGACCACAATGTAGCAATCAAGTAATCATATATTCATCTGTAGACTAGCAAAATATTTCTAGATATTCCATTATGGTCTTGCTTGTTTTATTAAGTTAAATAAAAAGTATGAAAATGCTCTTATGGCTACAGAGAAAAAAACAGTGCGTTGAAGCTAACATAAACATAACAAAAATATAACCATGGTTTATAATTACCCATAGTCTCAGTGACAACCCCATTTTTGTTTAACATTTTTTATGTGGAAATCAAAGTATTAACATTTGCAACTGTGTGTTCATCTGATCAACAGCTTGAGTACAACATGTCTGAGAAAACAAACTTAAATAAAGGGAGATGGGTCACAGTAATCCACAGCCACACTAATAGCAGAAAAAGTCTGTTCTGAAATCAAGGCACAGCTCTGGAAATAGGAGGTCTGGCTAGCTTCCTTCCATCTGTCTATGTTGACTCATTTCATTCCTCCCATACATCCACTTTTCTTTCCTCCTCTTTCTCTAATTTGCTGTTTCTCCTCAATGATGGCCCCAGCACCTGATGCAACGTGCTGGCATTCACCCATTAACGCCAGATTCAATGAGAAGAAGAAGGGGGCGAGATGATTTGCACAGGGTTGGGGAATTAGTTGCATGGCAGTCAGATAGCCTGGGGTTACAGAGGAAGGAAATTGGATCTAGAGGGAATGAGTGTAGGCCGTGTGATGTCATTTATTACAGTAGATCGGTGCAAAGAGGTGGGGTATCAGTCATTACAGAGAGAAGAGAGCACAGCTGAGCTGCTGTGCAAGATGATGACTGGCTGCAGGAGCCATAAAGTCTAACTTATATGTAGGTGGCAGTAACTGATTGAGCAGCATACTGTGTGGGAGTGATTCTAAACCAGTAACAACGGATCCTGGGTAAAGATAAACTTGTAAAAAGCTAAACCCTCTTCATATTGATGTTATGATCTGTAAGCATTTATGCTCTGAGCACAGCAGCTGAAGGCAGTTGAAAGTTGTTCTGGGGCTGTTTGTTCTCAAATTTGGCTATATATGAAAGATAAATGTGTTTTTTTTCCTCTTTTTTTCAGACATAAAAATAGCTTTTGCACAGTGGCACATGACTCTCTCAGCCAATGCATTATTAATGATGCTGTGATTACACTGCAAGTGTCCAACAGAGGATGAGCAAGGACACAAGATGCCACGATGATGGCTTAATACTGCATCTATTATCTTATATCTTAACTAATGTTTTGGTCCCCACAGAGTACTATCTTTCTTTATGCAAATGTATTCTTATTTATGCATAAGAAAAAAAAATTGAAGGTAATAGATGCAAGTAAAGCGTTCCAGATTGCAGTTTTGGGTAAACAGTTATATTTACATTCAGACACACTGCTCAGTTCCGGTATACAAATTAGACATGTGCAGCTCAGTACTAGTATCCGTGTCATTTCATTTGGGCTCATTTAGGCATAAACTGGCCTCAGAGAGAATATGAGATTGGGGAACACAGAATTAGCTGGAAGCCAAGTCACAAAGCATTCAGCACCTGATTCTCAGCTTGGACAGATGGCAGGACTGCAGCAACGATGGCACAAACATGCACAATGACAGAGAAAGAGAGGGAGAGGCAGAACACCGCACACACTAGTGTATCAGTGTTCCCTTCGGCGTGTGTCCAAAACATTCAATGCTTCACAAGGATTAATGTCGCTCCATGAAACCTGTGACTGAACGGGAGACATTGGACAATGAGACGATGCCAAAACAGCTGTCAGGGGCTAGTCATGCAGGCAGTGACTCACACTTCCCGTCATCAGACTATTTATTATGTCATGATATCAGGATGTGAAAGATTTTCAATTCAGCGGCCATCACGCTTTGCCCACCATGTTTGGAATCCTCCCCCACCCAAATGTCATAGATATCTGAGGTGTTGGACTTCCTGTGCTGATATTCATGTGGCTGATGTCCCAGGCATGGTTACTGTATTACAAAGATCATCATGGCTTTTGTAACATGCATTAATTTGCACATTGGTGTCGACTGTGCTCTGCATAAGCCTTGTTGCGTCTCAGAGGCAGTGCATTAATCCATCAATTCAATAATTTCCCTGTAAGAGGGATGAATAAAGTATTTTTCATTTCATTTCATTTCAATGCTTACATCTACTTCCCTACTATTCCACGGTCCAAGATGATGATGAGCTGAGCTAACAAAAGCATGGGCAGACTGGTGATAACACATTGTCCTCACCATCTAATCCTCCTCCTAATTAGAGATGGAATCTTAGACAAGGCAAAAACAGCAAGGAAAAATGTACTGAGGCAGTGTAGAACACCAACAGTACTCTTTTCAGAACTTCATTAACCAACAAGAAAAATTCAAAAGGGCTTGTAATGTGTAATCCATCACAACATACATTACCAGTCAAAAGTTTAGCTATTAAATCCAATCGGTAAGCTTGTTCAAACTTTTGACTGATACTATACATATCAACCATCTATCCTCTTTCAGGATTATCTTGCACACTTCATGGAATATTATTCTCCAAACATTAACTTTTAAAAACCCTGACAGGTTGCATGAAAATATAGCAAAGTTCTGCTGGAATCGTTGGGTTGCGGCACTCAAGTACCATAACTTGCAGAATTCTGCTGGACTGCCCTCCTGAACGTTATTACTGATCAAGCACAAACAGAAACGGCACTCCCCAACTTCAGCTGCCTCCACCAACAGGACATAAAGTGCATCAGGAACATAACAAGAGTCCAAGGCATTGAACTGACTTCCAAGCTCCCTTGATCCCAATCCGATTGAGCATCTGGCATTTTTGTTTTAGTATCTGAGGATCTGCTGCCAGCGTCCTGCTGCCAGTCTTCACATGACACTTTCAAAGGCCCCGCGTCTGGGCTGGGCAGAGTTGCTCAGTCACAGTATAGGTGACATCTGGACAATATCAGGTTGATAGCAGATGACTGTAGATAATTGGACTGAGTCATTTATTCATTATCAAAATGCTTTTTTGGGCAATGACTTTGAAAAATATTTGCAATATGACAGATGTCACTTCACGAGATTCATCACCCATGTTTCCTGCTCTATCATGGCTAGTTTTGGAACTGTTGGATCATTGTTTGTGTTCTGCTCTCATCAACACTATTATAAAGCTGTTATTTTCTTTACACCAGAAATATTGTTTTGTTTTAAATTTGGGTATACACACTGAAACAACCAGACTGAAGGGTTGACATTACACTGAAAAGTAATTTGTACCAAAGTCATATTTTTTGAGCTTACTAGATTAGCTTTGTATTTTGTAAAAAGACCATAGATGTCAGCTCTCACAGTGGAAGGGATAATGAATCTTGAATCTCATCTTTTTCTATTTTTCAGTTTGTTTGTTCTTTTTAAATCCGGGAGTTATTGTGGTCAGTTTCAGATATTCTATGTGGGAGTAACTGGTCAGTCATGGTTTGTTAGTTGGTAAATGTGTGATTCTATAAAAAAAGGGAGCTGTTTCCACTCTTGCAGCTCGGAGTGCAGCATTTTTAATAATAGAGTGTACTCCTCGGTGTCACATTCCCATCAATCCTGGCCTGCAACTGTCCTTTCACACACAAATGAAATTTCCCACTGCACTCGAAAGCCAGATGCCACTCAGTTGGGTCAAAATATGTATCAGTTTACACCAATTATTTTGTGTGGTGTTGTCAGGCTGAGCGAGGAAGCCGCTCCATCATAGTGTGCAATGACACCTGTTAGATGTCAACAGAAATAGTATGTTGGGATTGAGGGTGGAAACAAAACAGATGCAGCATGTAGATGGGTGATTCAATAGCAAATCTTCCACGAAGCAATTTGATGTTTTAAAGACATTCAACAGATATTCATCACACATATTTCTCAGTATAATCTGAAACAGTAAGCATCCCTTCTTATAAAATTTGGAAAATAAACACAAAACAAAACAACACACTCCATCTTTTTGCTTAATTTAGATCATTTCCCACACTATACAAAATATATATGAATGGTCTGCCTCAAGGTATCATTAATTTGTATTGGACTGACATGACAAACATTTAAGTTCTTTTTAGATAACAAACTTATTAACTTTATATCTTTAAAATCTAGTTTATATTAACACTATTCAAGGTTAATGAAAGTGAACTTTTAATAGACAAAATGGCCACTAGAAATGTAAATAATGCAATATCAACCAAATAAACTATGATATAATATAATGCCACTGTTTACAGTAACTTCAAAAAATGGGAACAAGACTGGCACAGTTTTTTGCTTAAGTTACACATTTTCAGGTTTTCATGTGTTTTTGTTTATGATCCTAAAATGTAATCAAATCAGAATCTAAGCAGAGAAAAATACAATCACAACAGTGTTATATAAATGTTTCTACTGCTTACAAAGGTGAATAGCGATATCTGGAATATTGAGTTGACTGTACTGATGCTATTGTCCTTTAATTAAAACATGCAGGGAGGGGAGATGTTTTTGTTTTCACTGTGTCACTCGTGATTTCATCATTTCATCACTGGCGCAGCTCTGACTTTGTCATAAAGGTGGCACCATGTGATTTTGTGTATGTATCTATCTTTTTTTGACATGGCGGCGGGGGGGCATAGAAGAAAGATGCTGGTACACGCCACCCCTGTCCTTCATCTCTCTTTTCCCATTATCTTTGCTCAATCACTCCTCCACCCTGACTCACACACCTTCTCTATTTTGTCTTCCAGTGAACATTTATAGCTCCCCTGAAATTTAAAGCCCCTCTCTACCATTGCACTGCATAGTCTCGGCTTCATTGTGCCTCTTTGTTTACCTCCCCTGTCTGCTGTTTTTTTTGCACCCACCATCATTTATTTTTCTTACTCCTCTTTTATATTCCAGCTTCCCTCTTTGTCTTTTGTTGCCCTTTCCTTGGCGGGGGTTGGGTTTAGTCTGTCTCAGATGGCCAAATGAGCATTTGATATTGGAATGCAGTATATCACAGCAACTGAGTGGATAGATTACGCTCTGGATAAACAGAAAAAAAAAAACAGCTGAGTTTCAACTAATTACAGTTTTTTGACCTGGAAAAGCATGGCAGCCACATTTAAAAAAGAAGCCTCTCTGTTAGTTTTGGAAGTTAACTTGCCCAAGCTGCTGATGTGGAGATACTTTGCTGAGCCTAAAATATAAACTGGGGATGGCAGAAGGCCTAGTTAAAGCTTTTTGAGGTGTTACTTTCATCATATCTCTCCCTCCATGGGACAAAGCGAAGCACTTTTACTTCTGGACAAAGCCCTTTTAAACCCTAGCTGACACCCTGTTCAGGGTTATTTAAGGTTTAGATAGACATGAAAGGATTGATCTCTAATTGGCTGAGCATGTTTTGCAGTAAAAGTGCTCTCACTGACTTTTACAGCTCATGAACAGCAACAGGAAGCACAAATCAGAGATGTCAATATAGAGAAAAGCATGACAGGAGATGAGATGATCTCACAGCTGCACCCAATACGCAAAGGTGGTATTTTTTTACGAGCATTATTTATCCATTTTCTCATATTCTGGCTGTCAAACTGCTCAAGACAAGGACAGCTTTGTTTACTACTTTTGATTATTGATGGTGTTCAGAAGACCTGACAGGCTCAGAGGGCTGTGATGTCAAAAAGATCATCCTCTGATGATGCACAAAACTCCAGTTCTGCCAACCACAAGTACAGCTGTTTGATAATGTACATCCACAGGACAGAAAAAAATAAATTCTGGCTTTATTATTACAAGACGCATCTCTTATTATAACATTTATTTCTCCTTCAGGCAGCATTAGGCGAACTGCTCATTTACTGTAATGTCACGTGCATCTATTAGCTTGCTGAGAGCAGCATTAGCACAAAGCAAAATGAAGGCCAGTGTATCCTCCTGCTGGGAAACATAATATAACAGACAACTTGGTTAAAAGCTGCATCATCCCGAGTAGAGTAAAGTGGGAAATCTCAAGTTTCCTTAAGGCGGCGGTGAGTCTGTCCACTCTCACTCTAGGCCAAACCTCATCTTTACTCCCTTCAACCCCAAATGAAGCCAGATTGTCTAAGATAATAAAAACAAGCATCCATGCCATCTTTATCTCTGTCAGTGTCAGTGTGTATCTGTGTGTAAAAGTTTTCAGTTTGGGGAATGAATGATTGGCATGTTTGGTTTTTCCCAAGAAACGCACAGTCAACCAGCTACTGTTATTTCTGTTTGGAGTGGAACCTTTTCTGCATACTTATTGAGCTTTTTCTAAATCCCTCCGAAGAGTTCTTGTCCAATCACAGCTTAGTTCCAGTAACAGCCCAGCATGCCTGTCAAAAGTTTGACTTTTTCATTTCACAGCGACATGTCCATTCAGCTAAAGTGTTTGGAGACGTGACAGACAGACATGCTTTTAAATTTGTGAAGCCAAAATACACGAATAAAGCTCTAAGTATGGCAATCAAACAGTAATACTCACATGGAGTGGTGATTGTCAGCTGATAGCCTATATGGGGTTTTCTTGTGTGTGTGCTTGCATTTTGTAAGTCAACATCACATGTTGGCTTCATGTAGGTGCTTTGAAATGCAACAAGCCAAAACTATTATCAAGTCTCTCCACACCTGTGAAGTGAGTATATTGCTATGGATGTGTTTTTTGAATTAAAAACAATTTGTGACATGAAAGGCAACCAGCAGTGTGGAAATTGCTTACATGTTTAATTGAAAAATCCTGCCAATACAAAACAATAATGTAGCTTTTTCCCACATTTAGGACTTGAACTGGTGGAGACTGAAAGCAGCAGCTGATGTTAGTGCTGAAATCAGCCCATGTTAACATTTGATGGAGTTTTATGAAGGAATCAACAAAAGATTTCAATTGAGAAATTCTCATTTTTATGCAAATTGTGCCTGCTGGGTAAGCTGCTTTGACAGCCTATTTCAAATGATACACTGAGGTGAATCCAAACAGTGTTGGGAAATATCTGCCATTGATTGACGATGACAATAAATCACCATCAAATTGCAGAAAGACTCGAGTGTATAAATCAAGTGAGGTAGCATTTTAGAATCTCATTCCAACTTGGAAATCACTGAGTCTCTGACAGTAATCCTACAAGTCTAAAGGAAGGAAGCGGGACTTCTTTTGTTGAATTTGCAAAAGCTAGTAAGAGCAGTTTCCTCCAAAGAAAAAAGGTCCAGTTCTCTTCTATCTAAGCTCCTGGGATTACTATCACCTGGAGGATTGAAATTGTTCACAATTGTCTCCTGTCTTTCAAATCTCATCACTTTTTACCCTCAGGAAAATACTCATGAAGCTCTGGTGCAGCAACCAATCATATCCTCTCATTTACAACACGGTAATCCACCATAGCAACTTTATATTTGAACATCTGTGAGTGTGAGATGCTTTGTGGCCCCGACCTCCACGTTTACCTCTGCTTTGTTTCCTGCAGCAGTTCAAATTCTCTCATCATTAAGACCCTGATCTCCCACAAGAAGATGCTGCTTGGCATTTATATTCTTCATCACGTCCTCCACCGAGACAGTGCTTGCCTTTACCCCCTCTTCCGTAGAAGCCCACTAAATATGCCAACATGTTCAGATTACAGGAATCAAATCGAGTGTAGAGAAACAAATATCTCCCGCTGAAGACATCCAGTTAATAATAATGAAATCGGGGTACTGCTGCACAGGATGACATTTAATGAATACTGAAAACAAAGGTATTTCTCTTTGTTTCATTTTATGCCTCCTTTAAGGGCAAGCGTGTGGAATATTAAATATACATGAAAAGGTATCACAAAGAAATACCACCTCATTCTGTAGTAAATCAGCTCTGAACTCTATACATGTCGTGCTAGCTAGAATGAAAATCTAAACAGGAGTACATGTTGCACATAGAAATGACTTTCATGCACCCAGTTCCATGGAATGGGTGCCACTTTAACATTAGTGCTGTATATTGTTGATGGATAATCTCCCATCTGAAATGAGATGGATTAAGACAGAAAAGAAACATAATCTTGAGTGTAGCACAAGTTATTTCATCTTTTGTAGCCTGAAAAGTTCAGGGGGAGAGAGATTATTTTTCTCACCAAAAAGGGAGCAGCATTTTCCCAGTCTAAAGATTTGTAAGGCTGTTAATAATGGCCAGCATGCTGCAAATTACTCATCAATTTGCTGCTGTTGGACTACGTATTGAATAAATTGTGAAAAAATCAGACTTAACTATGTTTGGATTGATTCTCTGGTCTGAAACGGAGCTCAAATTTATTTATTTTCACACTACAAAACAAAGTCAAACACATAAAGATATATTAAAGCCTGTGGATGTTTGCTACAATTACAATAGAAATGCTATTTCAGAATGAGGAGTTATCAGGGCTCGGCCTGCTCATTATCATGCTGTTTAACCCTCTGTGCAAGCCAGAGGGAGCAGAAGACAGATACATATTAGTGTGGTTTAATATTGCATGTGGTGCATATAAGATCTAAGTTGATTTTGTGAATACATCAAAATCAATTCTTTCTTGTTATCGTGTTATTAAATAGAGCAATGTTTTTTTTTTCTTTGTCAAGAAAAATAATTTACTCTGTCCAGTTGGAACAAAATTCATCTACCTGTTCGCTGCCATCTGCTCATCGGCTCACTCTAACACGGTGTGAATCTGTCAACACAAATCTGACTCAGGCGAGCACTCTGCTCACAGACAGCATTGATATATGGAGATGTCACTAAGAGACCCACAACTTCCCCCCTATAAAATGAATAAAATATATATGTGTTGTCAGAAGGCAGCTCTGGAGGGTTATGTTGATTTACTCTCTTCACTGTGCAGCCTCCTGAAATAATAAATAGGCAGTGACTTTATAGAGTAATTGTAACTGTTTGATACCTCAAGCCAGACGAGAGTGTATTTGCTGGCATGCTGTATTAATACTGAATTAAGATCCATCTTCAACCGAACCAGTCTACAGGCTGAACAATTCATATTGCAATACTAAAATCAACTAATGTCAGCTCCTATGTGCTATTCTAATATATTCAATCTGCAAAGTGACTGTATGATAAATGTAACATGAAAAAGCATGAAATTAAGAAAACATCAGGGAACATAAGTGCTTCTATGTTTAGAGTTAATGCACTGGATCTACTTTCCAACACTAGTTTCTCTTTATTTCATAAATTATTATATTAAGGAAAAGCTGCCGCTTTTGATTGATTACAGTATTAATATTCAGTGTCTAAATAAATCCAATGCAACCTTGAAACAGTGATACATGCCTTTATTACCTCTTTTTGGCTATTACAATGGGCTCCTTTTGGAATCAGCCTCGCCTTATTTCTCACCTACAGGTGGTACCGAATTTGGCTCCTTGATTTATAATTAGTATAACCAGAAAAGATTGCATTGCCCCAATATTGGCTCCCTTTTACTGGCTACCAGTTTGTTTTTTAAATAAATAAAAAAATGATTTAATTTGTTTTCAAGTCTCTAAGGGGCTCTGCCTTATTTTATCTGTCTAAGCTGCTGCGCCCATGTGCACAATCTTGCTCTTTTAGGTCAGTGGACCAGAGGCTTTTATCTGTTCCAAAAATGTGCTGCAAACTCGGAGGTGACAGTCTGAGCCTTTGCAGCTGCAGCTCCAAAACTTTGGAATGATTTACTATCTCATATTAGGCAAGCTCCTTCACTTTCTGAGTTCAAATCTTGCTTAAGAACTTATTTTTACTCCATGGACTGTGATGTCATATGTATTTTATGTACCCTTTCATAATCATTTGTTATTCTCTTATTGTTAATAATTGCCTCTCCCTTTTGGCCTATGTGTCTGTTATGAATGGTTCTACTGTGTAGCACCTGGATCATCTTCACTTAGAAAGTCTTATAGATAAATTAGTATGTATAAACCCACTAATGGCTATGTATTGTTTTTATCTTTCATATACTGTGTCCATCTAATCGCAATTCCGGCTAAATGCAACTATTGTGATATATGAGATCAAGACTAACATACATTAATATCAGTGGCACAAAAAACAACTTTCTCATTTCCTGGTTGGGTTTAAACAAAAACATGACTTCACTTGAACTGCAGAATGATTTTGTTGTGAGCTTAAATACATTCTTCTTGCAGTGTGATGGTCACCATCGACGGCTGCCCTTTTACAGATTCCACATATATATATACAGAGACAACATATTTAATTGAAAATGTAGAACTTCCTGACTGCTTTTAAGCTATAGGATGACTTGATTAGGGTTGAAATGGCAGAAATACATTTTTTTTTTACCTTAAGACCTTCACTGTCATGGCTGCCATCTTCAACCTTCACATGCAGCTGCTTTCACAGCCACATATTCTTTGAATATTATAGACCATATATACCTGCATGCACATGCATCAGATGGGCATAATCTGGAGAAGAAAAACAGTCTAGTTTTAAAGCAACATCTGCTCCCGTCTTTTTCAGAGAAGACTTTTCATGCTTCAGCAAGACCATTCTAACCTGCATCCTGCATCTGTGCTGGACTGGCCTGCACTGGTCTCTCTCAGCGGGATAATGCATCCTGTCGCACTGCAAGAATTGTAAAGATTACAACCTGCAACTGCTAAAACTATAAAACTATATTGATGTATTATGTATATCTTAACTAATGTTACAACTACATAAATAGTGTGTGTAAACTAGGTTTATAAATGAAAAATATGTTTC
Source organism: Leptatherina wallacei (assembly GCA_028567055.1). Taxonomy (NCBI): domain Eukaryota; kingdom Metazoa; phylum Chordata; class Actinopteri; order Atheriniformes; family Atherinidae; genus Leptatherina; species Leptatherina wallacei. Next base: position 6,279,744 of record JAOXYM010000020.1, read on the forward strand.
CAAAATAAACCTAAAGAAAATTGCACAAATTGAAATATTCCTCATGATTTGTTAACTATTTGAAAGAACCCTCATAGTCAGGCTGCAGTCAGGTTATGTTGCCCCATTGGCTGACTTTTATTGGACTTTTATGGCGCTCACACATTAACACAGAGCATTGCAACTGCAACCATAAAGTCAGGAAGATCTGTTCCATTTTTAATGAATTTAGGGCATTTCAATTGGAGCGTGGTAGAAAGTAATAATAATAAAAAAGATTTAACTTTGTACTGTTTGTGTCTCTGTGCACTTAAATTATGTATCCAGTTGTGTTCCACCCCAAATCCGAAAAAATGGGTGAGTATATAAAATGCTGTTAAAAAGGATTCTTACATTTACTTTGTCTACAGTACTGCATTGTTGACATCGTGCACCCAATGAATGTATATGCAAGTTAATCCAAATAAAACTGGGACAAGAGAGCTTTAACCAGAGTTTAAGATATCCATTTCATCTCCAAACTGATGTTAATGATACCAAGTCATTAAACGTTTCTGGTGTTATTTAGTCTCATTCTCCCTGCAAACATACCCTACGGTCATCATTGTTGCATTCTACATCATGATTGAAGTGTAGATTACCTTTTCCAAAAGGCTCTGATACAATCCCACACATCATAAAATCTGACTTTTAGTTTTACTGTTGATACTATAACAGTCTGGATGGTCATTTCCATCAATGCTCTGTGACACAAGGTATTCATTATTTTTCTTACCCCCTTGAATACTGATTGGTGTGACCACAATACATGTTTCCACTGTATGGTGTCTAAAGGCAGGGCCGACTTTGACTTTTACAGACTCTGTAAAGTCGACCTTGCCTCTAGACAAGGCTGACAAGGATTTTTTTGTGCACGTCTTAAGTGAATTAATAACAACACATTATTATTACTTTACAGTAATTAAGTTTTGCCTGAATATATTTTTCAAAGCTTGTAAATGTTTAAAATAATATGTGTGTATTGGTCTTCTATTCCAGCCAAAACACTATTCCTGAACAGTCACCTCTTTCATATATGGAAATTTCACCAGATACTGCTTGATTTCATGCTTTTCAATGATGCTCTTTGACTGGCTACAGAAGTTGCCTCAGGCATCTAGAGCAGAAATATTACAACCATAATGAATACAGAAAAAAATGCAGTGTGGGGGTTTTTAACAAGTGCTTATACACGGTGTATTAGGATGATGAATTCCCCAGCCTGGGCACCCTCCAGATACAACATAGAAAGATAAAAAGTATGTCACAGACAGAGACTCAGAGAGGTGTGAATACATATGAAACAAGGGGAATGCCAGGGCCTCTGCACTGTCTCTAAACTTGATAGAAGACGTAGTGTGTCCAGGATATGTTAGCAAAAAAATATTAGCAGAAGACACAGCAGTTCGTCATAAGGTGAGTTGAGGGTGATCGGGCCATGTTTTGCATTTCTGCCTTGTGGAAGCTTCTTTGCCACAAATGTAACCAATTTGTCCAACTCGTGATACAATTTTGTAATTTCTTAAGATGTTTTTTAAGTAATCTGAGATTCATCTGAGATCTATGCATCTGTTCTATTATGTATTCATTTTCAGGAGACATGGCATATTCTTTTAAGCAAACTGGTCGGAAACCTTTTCTTCCATTAACATGATTGGGACTGCACGTGTTTTGTCATTTGGTTTATACTTTCAACATGTTCTCACTCTATTTTTTTTCCTGGCAGTTTGGTTGTTTGTTTGATTGCTGTCTTTATTCATCTTCCCACATTTGTCATCCTGATTTACTGATGCTTTTCTACTCTACATCAGATTTAGGAGGATTAATAGGAATAGGTTAAGAGATCAAGGTTAAATTTAGTGTTGGGTTAGTCCACTCTCACCAGATGAGTGTATTAGTAGTGGTACCACAGTCCATAGGCTGTTGTTTTTTGTAGCAGACTGAGCTGAAATAAATGAATAAAGAAATAGATGAATATTAATTTCATTCAGTTCATCCCTTAGATAGTTAAGGCTAAAATAAGAGCTAAAATCAAACACTTATTGCAAAAAAAGGGAGAAAAAATAGTAATATTTTTGCACATTTCCAAAAGTATTTCTTCTTGTTCAAGTTATTTCTCATTGGTCAGATTAAATATTGCTGTTATATTTCTGTTTTAGGCATATTTTATAATGTCTGAATGTTATATTTTAGATATGTATTTGAATAGAAATCAAACAACTTAGCATCCTCCAAAGAGGTTTGCCTCCATAATTTTTCCCAGCGGTTGTCATAATTCTCTCGCAGCACATTCTAATATAGCAAAAGACTCAAAATGCTATGATACATATTTACAAACTTAAAGCATTTTCTTGGCACAAATTGCTAGTTATAAGCTTCTCAGAAGTGCACTCAGCTTTCCAGGAGTCCATGAAATTGTAACCACTCTGCTGGTTGTTGTCTTTTTTTAAATGTCAGCTGCACCAGCAGAGAGGAACAAGGACATGCAGATAAAGGCTAGCTCTTTTAGAGTTTTGAAATATTAACTGCATTCAACACAGAGGATGTTCAGTGGTGTCTGATTTATGTGCTTTCTGTTTCTACATAAAGGGATTGTTTGTTTGTTTGTTTGGTTTTTTTTGTACTGTGGCGTTAAAGCTAGTGGAACTTGGAGTCCCCACTTGGAAGTTGTAAAACTCACACTGAGATGTCTCAGAGTAGCTAATACATCACCATAATCCAAATGCTCCCTTTGATGGGCTTTGAAATTGTGTTTAACTGAACTCCACAGTTCTACTGTATAATGTTCACGCATCCTGAGCTGCATTTAAATCACTGTGAAACAGTGAAGGCAGGTTTAGCTCTTAAGAACAAATCACACATGTTCAAACTCATAAATCACTGCAAGCAGCACTGCAATGCTTTCCAATACAGACTTGGAATATTAAGTCACTTTTCTTGTCTACTCATCTTGCCTTGCAATAATTTGGGTGTGTGGTTAATAAATGATGTATGAAACAGTTACACAGTCTGAGTTTTGCAAATTCAGTTTTCAGGAAATAATTAGTGAGACAAATAGTATGATGCCAAGAGAAATCAACTGAATGCTGTGTATTGATAACGGGCTTGTACCAAGAGTCAAACACCATATCGCTAATGCTGCTCTGGGAATAAAGGTCATGAATAGCTTCATTTTAACAGTCTGATAAATCCAAGGGAAATATTTGATATTCTGAAGGCATTATGTCCACTTGCAGTCTTCTTGCATTGTCTGTTAGTCATTTTATACTGATCAGATATGTTCATCAGGACAAGGTTGCAGAAAACATTCCAATAAGTTGCTGCTTTTTAATCCGAGAAGCCAAAATGATCTGTGAGAGCTGTGGGAACCTGCAGAGTTGAAATCAGAAACCTTGAATTAGGGTTTCCCACCCTCCCTTTCAAGTTCCTTTCCTCTCTGCTGTGCTTCAACTCAGCCACTAAAGCCCATCTCTGCAGAAGATGTTGCAGATGCACAGCCAAACAAGTAGAGTAGCATTTTATTTTATAGAATCCTTTTTCAGGTTCTTTTCACTCAGGCATGATTGATAGGTTCTTGTACCTCTGGGAAAGCATTGTCTCATGTATTATTGTCAGACCATAGTGATGCTGTCAGCATGCATGATAAGAATTTTCAAACATCTGCTTCCCCTGTCTGCAGACCTGTTTTTCAGAGCAAAAACTTTCATGTAAGTAATCATTTGATCCATCAAATGATCTAGAAAATATTGATTCTAGCTTTATGATAAGAGGGGATTACAAGCCTTAAAAGCTTATGCCAGGAAAGAGATGCCTTGTTCTGCATTCTGAATCAATGTTCTTTCCATGTCACATTTGTAATTTTTCCTACTCTCTCATCTTTTTTGTTTTTCCTCTGATGAACTTGAAGGGCTACATGTTGTACCATTTATAAAGACAGGAAAATCCACAACAGCATTTCCACATCAGTGCACACTTAAACAATTACAGGACTTTAACGGACTACAGCAAGCATTAACATGATGGTGAAAATACACAGCGCTGACCTTTTATGGCAAACGCAGTGAGAAAATCTGCAGTCAAATGATGCTATCACTCCAAGAAACGCAGAAGATGAGGCATTTCTATGAACTCACTCGGTGTAATTAAGATATTCACAAATCTGGCAACCCAGTAGGGTAGAAAGCACATTGCTTAAATGCAGATCTGTCCTCTCACTACTGATCTGGCAACTGGCAGCATCATCCCATAATTATCTCTGAGATGAATACAAGAACCACACAGAGAGGCAATGTGTGATGAGAAAACAAAGGATTCCACTGTATGAACAAAATGCTGACATCAAGGATGAGTGAGCTTTCCCCATCCTTTTTGTCTACTCTATTCTCTCCAGTTACCCGGACTATTTTGTGTTTATCCATGAGGGCTTCAAATCTTTTCAGCTTCCCCCTTTCTCCCATTGTGTGCCCATGCCCCCCATCCACATTTGCTGCATCATTCTGGGCTGACCTGAATAACCTCAGGTCATCCATTTTCTATATATTTGATGCATTGTGATGCATACATCTCTATGGCAGGGAGGTGCCCTCCGCCACCACCACCCCCCTCCCCAGGGATGTGAGCAATTCCATGTCAGGCTCAAACACACACACTCAATGTTACACACAAGCATAAATCAGAGCTGTAGCAGTCGTTTGCTGACATGAGCCCCCCAGCAAAAACATACACAAACAGCACTGCAGCCTTTATTCAGAGGCACAGAAACAAGACTGCGCAGGCTGAGCGGGGATCCACACAGGCACTGGATGCAACGAATAAAGAAATAAATGGAACGGATAATTAATAGATGAAGCTAGAAATATACAAACAACATCCTCTAATAAAGGGTTGAAACTTAATGGAAAAATAATTGACTAATATAAACACATGGAAACCTTCTAAAGTCACAGTCATTCAGCTGTAAAATATTCGACATTGTGGTTGAGAGCAGTGAATACTTCCGGCTTATCTTTTTTCCTCCTTTTACAGTGAGTAATAGCAAAAAGAGCATCTATGCTGAAAATGTTGAACAATGAATGGGTCGTAGATCTTCTGGAATAAGTGTGCATATGGAAGATGGTGCGTGCGCAGATTGCACAGCATTTGTCACTTTACGGTTTTATGCTGCTGTTGTAAATATCTGCATTAGTCAAATCACAGTGCTTAGTCAGTGAATCAAAAGCAGGGCCTGAGGGTGGGCCTGTAGGCTTCTCCACCCCAGGCGGAGAGTTGCCTGTGTTTACTTTGGCAAACTGTGTGGGTTTAGTTATTCTCACGTCACCCTACACCACCTACAGAAACAATCAAGTTCCATTAACTGTCTTCATCATGTGCTGGCATACCAATAAAAATCAGAGATTCAAAAGTAGAAAGGAGAATATCTATCTTATTTTAAATATGCATTAATTTCATTGCCTATTTTATATGGATACTTACAATTTGTACAGTGGGTCCAAACAGATGTAAACTAAATGTAAATGATCATACACTAAAGTCCAAATGAGCTTTCTTTTGTTCAAAGAAATTAACTCATTGTCAGTGCAGACCAGCTGAATGACCTTATCCATCCAGTGTATGATGGGCTCCAATGTCCATCAAATCTATACATGTGGTAAAAAAAAAAAAAACTCCCCAGCCTTTCGTCAGTGTTGCATGCAAGGAACCTTGGAGCCTTTGCATAAAGGTACTGAAAGATGGTCGGTACCGATGGAGACACATTCACCCTGAAGTTGAACACCCAGAGTTGTCTGTGCAGCAACAGCGTGGCCAAAGAAATTCAGACCCTTCAAGCAAACTATCGCCTTTGTCGGAGATCGGTAACAGCCAGCTCCGAGCAGAAGAACAACATGTCAGCTACAGTTACCCATCACTGTTCGACCTTGTCAGCTAAACTTGCCCAGCCATATTGCGGTCACCATCCTGCGACCTGACATTGTCTTGATGTCTCAGTCGACTCATGGGAAGATTGTCTGTTTGAAAGAGTGGGCAGAGCTGGTCAGCCAGTGGAAGCAAGGAAGATGGAGACATTGTGTCTGTGTTTGCATGCAGGGCATTAACAGTCCACTTTATAGCCAGGGCCTTGAGTCAGTTAGACATTGAAGGAGAGATGAAGAGAAGAGCCATTGGCTGAGTTTAAGAGTGAGCTTCAAGGTAGCAATAGCTTAAAAGAGGAGATCCATGGAGTGTCTTAGCCAACCTGGCTATGTTGTCTGGAGAAGTGTGTATGATGCTGAAGAACTGAAGATGTGTCCTGAGGCATCAGTACACATACATAATACAGTAATAATCACACCAATTGTATTATAATATCTAATATAAGACACTTGATCAGGACTGCAGTCACTGCATTGCAGTTACACTTTAATTATTGTTACCTTTTTGACTGATAAATCTGTGTCCACCTGAGTTGACAAAGCATTTTACTTAGACTGGATTAAATGCATCACCCTTAAAACAACAATTGTGGCCATAAAAACCTAAGTGTATGGCATTATTTCTCACATGTGACATCAGATTAGATTGACATGCAAGTGATAATGTAATGAAATGTAATCCCTGCAGGAGATGCATTCTTGCTTCAGAAAGCAGTTTCACATTTTGTTTTACATTTAAAAAGATAAAATGATTGAACTTGGGGGCTTATGAAAAATTTTCACAAACACTGGATGCGTGAAACGTTTTCAAGGTTTAGAATACTCATTTTGGAATATTTCATGAGCACCAAAATAGGAGTAATGTCTTCCTCTGCATTGCTAAAAAGCATCTAAAGAGAACATTTAAAAAAAAAAGATTAAAAAAAAACTATTTATCAACATTACTACTGTGAAAAAGGCTTAAAATGTAATGTTGTGTTGCTCAGATTCATGAGTTAATCATAGTTTTAAAATCTGATAAAGAAAGACAACTAACTAATGTATAAGATCAACAGTGAAATATAGTCCTATCATATCCAACTATGATGAGCAAGTTACTTTGAAATGATAAAAAAAATCATTTCTCAAATGATTTTGAATCAATTAACTGATTATATTATTTGAATTACTCAAAGGCCAAACAACATGCTTTACAACATGCTTTACTTGTTATTTAGTTTCATAATTCATCTTCCACCACACTCATCTGCACACACCTGTTGGATCCTGTATTCAATATGTGTGAACATAAAGTAGGGAGAGTAAAATGGGGCCATTTATTTATTTATGACACCTTGGATATCTATATTGTCTTGCATGTTGACAGTTGAAATGTCTTAAAACTACACATGCATATAACTTGTCATTTCATAGTTTCTACTCCAGCAGCATGCATGCGCTTCTATCCTTTATGATGATGAATTTCCAGGGTTCAAGAGTTTTTGTTTATTTCATCCAACATAAGGATTAGATTAAGTAAATGCAACAAATCCATTGGTTCAGGTTAATAGAGGATTGGAGTTTAATCCTAAAACTGAACGTTTTCTTCACCCTGCATGTTTCTGATAAAGTTTTAACAGGTGACAAAGGTTCTTTGGATGAAAAATGTCAACTTTACATGAATATGTGGCTCATAAAGACTCTTAATGACTATTCTAAAATAATTGGAGGTCACATGTTGATCTGGTAAAAATTAGCCTCCCTACTTGGAGCTAACAAATTTGACCTGTGAATTAACTGAGAGTCAAGCTAACATTCAAAAATCCACCGTTAACTTCCAGAAAGAAAGTATGAAAGCTGTCCAAACAAAGGGCAGGAGTACTAACAACACAATGATTACATTTCAAACTGTAAAACTTTACACTAGCCTTCATAACTCTATAAGGGTTACTGAGTAATGGCACTGTCAGCCAACTGGGGTAAACAGGCTTTAGTGCCATGTCAAAGCTGGATGTCGCCTCTAGCATCCTGTTCTTATAAAAAGTAGCTATTGCCCGCCCAGTTATACCCAATGCTACATACGATTTTGTAGTTCTATGTATCATTTTATGCTAATGTTTTTTAATCCTAATCCAAAGTTTTTTCATCATGTCATTTTAATGATGAAAAATGATATGATATATATGATGCAGGAAAATAGCCCAAACTGGTGTGCTTTGTATATGCAGGCCATGACATGATCAGTTTCACTAGTAATCAAAAGAAAGTCAATTTGGAAGTTTATTTCTAAAGCTACATTCCTTTCAGCTGGGACAATTATAGTATTTAAAGGTCGAACAGAAAATAACAACTGATCACCTGATTAATTATCCAAATAGACATTTGGCCTTGATATCTAGTTTAAGTTATTTTTCATAAAAGCATGTTGTTGATTTTCTAAAGTTATATTCACAGTTAAATAAAGGAAGAGAGAAATAAGGATATACTTAAGAAAGGGGTAATATTTGCTTCTTGAATAATTTACTAATAATTTTGCAGCTTCATTATGTGTTTTTCCTCAAGATGTAGTGAAATCCAGTTGCAACAGACCTGCTGTGAACATTTATGGTAGCTTTGGACAGTTACTTTGTCAAAAAATACTCACCTCTGTGTGTGTATTGGACAGTCCAAGGAAGAAAATCATTTTTTTTGCTGAAGAAAGTTAACACAAGAAGGTCAGATGATGTAAATCTAATTCATCTGCTGTAATTCCAAATGTCCCATAGAGTTTTAATGATTTTCGGAAGTAGCGATTGGAGGAGCTCTGTAATGTGTTTGACTTCTTCCCGACATCGATAAAAGCACTCATTGAGTGGACGTAGCAGCTTGCTTGGTGACATTATAATCCTGCAGTATGGAAGCACCATAGGGGAAAAAAGTATTTACCTGCTGTGTGCAGCTATTGCTGTAAACAGAATCGGATGTACCTCGGCTTCTTTACAATCATGCTGAGCAATCATCTGATATAATGTGTTGCAGTGCATTTCTCTCTGTATCATTTCACCGCACAGAGCATCTGACAGCAGACTCTGAGCTGCAAATGCTTTGCAAAATGTGTGCAGGGTTCTATGCCTTTGTGCACTGACCTTAAATATTTGTGTTCAATAATTGAAGTTGTGCCATACATGCCAATCTTATGAAACACAGTAAGGTCAATTCATTACTTTTATGGCTGGCTGACTTCATTCAAATGAAACCTTTAAATTGATAAATGTCACACATCTTCTAATAAAACACCACTACTTGTCATTCAGATAGATGGATAGATGAATAGATGGATGGATTTCTTTGTCTCTCTTACTTAAATTTTCTTGCACACTCCCTCCCTCCCTCTAACCCTCTCCACTGTCATTCTCTGTACAGCACTCAGGCACATTCTCCTTTATCCGCTCAAGGTCTGAGGGCTGAATGTTGATAGAGTGATTATCCAATGCATTAATACTGCCTCAAGATCAACACACAGGGGGCAGTTAAATCATACTTTTATGGAGCTCTCCGTGTTCGCACAAAGCTGATCAAGGTCACGGATCTATCCCGACCGGGTCCTCAGTACACTAAATGAACAGAGCATTACTGACACATAATAGAATGGAACATATCTTTAATGGTTATCTGTGACATCAAGCCTGTGGAGAGCAAAGAGGGAGAAAGTGATGAAAGGGGGAAGTAATGGCTGCTTGCCTAAGAGGAAAGACACAAATTCTATTAAGACCTACATTTAAACTGGGACTCTTTTACTTTCTGTCTCTTGCTCTTGCTCTTTCTCACTTTCACTTAAACACACACACACACACACACACACACACACACATAAAAGTTAACGGTGGAAAAATAAAATAACTCCGCTGATGAAAGAACGGGGCCTTTAATTGAAGGGTAAATTCATTTTTCTGTCCAATTTGGGCAACGATAACAATTCTCAGCTTTTGAACTGATTCTGCAAACTCAGACAAGAAAACAAAAGTCATAGGCTGACCCACACACTCCCAACCTCCAATCTACCTGCGATGAAGATTTTTTCAAATATATCAGCATGCAAACAAGATGGCTCAATTTACATTCTCGACTAAATGGGCAGGGAATAAATCTTGAGGAGAAATATCAATACGAGCAGCTGCTTTAAAACAACACCCCCCGTTCAGCTCTGATGTGTTCGAATAGCTCTTTCATCGAATTCTTTCCAAATCACAGTGGTGCTCCATCATCTCTTATTTCCCCTGTCGACATTCAGTATCTCTGATTGTTTTTCCATGCATCACTTGCTCACCACTGCCCTTATTGTGATCCTCTTTCTTTAAGTACCAAGGAATAAGAAGATGCAGCATAATGCCATTATGAAAATATCCCCCCCAACCCCAGTGTACTCCTGAAATTTGAGCTGTACATACTCTTTTATACACAAGAACTACAGCATAAAAAACAACCAAACACCAATGCATTATGTAATTACTGTATGGCTTCTTAATCAATAATAAGAGAACAATTCATCAGCTATAGTTCAAAGTTCTGCTTGTCTTGGTGGTGTCTGCTGCAGCTTTAGCCAACACGCCAGAAAGAAGTGTCACCTGCTGTACACTGTGTGGGCTGCGCACCACCATGCTGGGTAGGGCCCCTGCCAACAAACAAATGTTCCTCTTTTTGTGTGGAGCATTCCTCTTCTATTACTAACAGAATACATTATCTGGCCCTGCAATCAGATCTCATCCGATTGAGCTGAAATTCAGTTACAAAGTGGTGCCAAAAAAGCACATGCATGTGCATAATCATTTCCCTATTCATGTTTAGCTTTTAAATCTAATATAAACCACAAAAGAAAGGAAAGAAGTGGTGCACATTTTCACTCACAAAAATAAGCTCATTCCGTGGAGCTCCTCTCTGGGGTATAAACCAATTGAAAGTGGTTATGAAACTCCAAATTGGACAGTTAAGATGTGACCATGTCCTGGAGATATTTGTGAGATGATTCACAAATCTGTGTGCAATCTAAAGGGAGTTAATGCATACTGGAATTTGCTGCTGTTAACATATAATGTGGTTTACAGGCAGGCAGAAACAGAAAAGCTTCAGAACCACATGAACACACCAATTAGAGCCCATTGTTACTGTTCTGACGGATACGTGCTTTGCTGCCCACACATAAAAGGAATGATGTTTGCACATAAGATCACGTGGACACAGAAAAACACTAATAATGCCACCAACAGCAGCTAAAATAAATCCCAAATAACCTCAAAACGGAAACTTCCGACGGTGCAATAAACCACAGGTGGCTTTATTTACTCTGTCTGATGAAACTTCTGCTTCTAATGAAGCTGGGATGCAAAAGGGATCATTTGAGAACTCTGTAGCAGATGTGATTTGTTCTGTTCTAAGTGGTGCAACAACATTAACATAAGGATCAGGAGAAAAGTAAACAAACACATTTTATATGAAGCGAGTGTCTAAATAAATATGAAAACTTGGTGGATTAAGTTAACAGGCTCTTTCATTGTATTGACTTCAACTTATACACAGCAAAGAGGTTTTTAGCCTTTCTGTGGGAGTGATTTCCATTTGTGATACTTCACTTATACTATTCCAGTGGGTACATACATCAATAATAGATAGCTATCAGTTAGCTATCAGTTAATCATGAATCACACAACATTATTTCCTACTATATGTAAAATCATTTAAACTTTCTGATAAGTTTTTGCTTTCTTGTGTGGTGAAGACGTGCATGTCAGCTCTGTGTAACTATACTTGTTTTTATTGTGTAGGAGCAATGTTGTGTGCATGTTTGTGATATATGTGTGTGTTAGCTGTCCTGGCTGTGTACTATGAAATACATTTCCTGTTTTCTGTTCTTAAGCTGAGCTGAGTGAGACTGATGTATCTTGAAAGATGCAATAGACTAGTTGAGGTGTAAATGAAATGTCTCCCAGATTCATTACATGTTTTTATACAAATATGTGTTAAGTTTATTTGAAATAGTTATATGGAAAGCGAGAGAAATGGGAAACATTTTGTAAGTGCTGCTAAAAATGCTTTCTCTTTTGTGTAAAATAAATCACAAATTCATGATGTTTACTTGCATTATATTATCGTATTCAAGTTCAATCTGTTTATTTAGCTGCTAACACATCAACCATACTTAACCCTGCATCCTCATGGTGTTAAATGAATTGGCTGAAATGAAATAAGTGAAATGGAAAAATACTTTGTTAATCCCTGGGAGGAAATTAGAATGTGGATATTTTTGACAAGTTTTAAGTAAATAAATAAATACCCAAATAAAATTGGGTGCTTTTTTGTTAGTATTTTTCTTAGTGATAAAAAAAAACTAGCAAAGTGCTTGTATAATATTGTTCACTTATTGGACATATCTGGATTCTTTTTGGATACATGTTGGAAATAGTTGTGATCCCTCTTCCTCCCTTTTTTATTATGAGAAAGAGCAAATGTTCTCTTAAAACAAGCTTTAAATTAGCATGTATGAAAATGGATAAGCTGAGAGACAAACACAAAAAATATTTCAGCTTCATTCCTACAATATTAGAAATGTTGCTCATGAATTATGTAAAAAAAAAAACAACAACAACCATGAAATGATCATCTATAGGTTCCCAAACATATCAAATAAATGAACTCCAAGATGTCCTATCTTTGGCTTTCTAAACTAAAGCCAAGTTCCAATTAAATACAGTCACCTTTTATAATTTGAGGGTGACTGCAATATATTTTTCTGTGATGTAATTTTTAAGTGCCACATTATTTATTTATTTATTTATTTATTCATTTGTTTGTTTGTTTGTTTTACTTTCATTTGAACTGGTATATAAGGCAAGTTTTAATGTGATCTTCATCCCAGCCTGCAAAATAATGAATGTAAATAAAGAAACTCCAGTCTGAACTTTTACTTTTAGGCCAATATCTTGCTTTTAGACATCACTATATGGACTATTTTTCATTGTAAGATTGTTTAATGTAACCAGTGGGTTGTTATAAGGAATATATTGTTAATTTTGGCAGTATTTTCTTTTTCTGTGGGAGACTACCTGGCAGCACATCTTCTTGGAGACTGTCCTCTGTGAGCCTCCCAGTTTGAATCTCCCTCTCTCGGCGATGCAACTTCCGCTTTCAGCACCATGAACAGCGCCGTCTCTCATCATTTTTTTTTTTCATCGAGAGCTTACACGGCAGCTTGAGGCGGGGAGGTAAACTTTTGCCAATATCAGAGTGAAGGTTCATAGCCTTGTATACGAAGCTGTTAGCGCGTCTTCAGTCCAATGTTCTCCACAGTCCGTCGTAGCTATAAATAAGTGCGGCCACCACGGGGGAGAGGCACCGAAGATCGGCTCCCGGTATGAAATGAATATGCACAGAGACTATTCCGTAAACCAGATCTGCCGTTATCTGCTACCGGGCTGCTGAGGGATAAAGAGATCATTACAGTAATTAAAGAATCGAGCGACTTGCAGCGCATACAGAGAGCCGAGAGGAAAGGACTCCTGTGCGGGGGGACGCGAAGGGACTCGATCTGCATGTGAGACCGCTGGTCCACACACACCGGAGGCAAGAGATGCAGCCTGCGAGCAAGCTCATGACTCTGATTCTCCTCATCTTCATGGGCACAGAACTCACCCAAGTAGGTTTCTGTTTTATCTTCTCTTTTTGTTACCGCCATTCCCTCCTCTTCTTGTTTTAAAAGCTACATCTTGCGCTTAATTGGCTCCAGATCTAAACAGAGATGATCAGGTTACCTCACAATGTTTTTTTTTTTTTAAATAAAATAGCCCCGGTGAATTAGCCCTTTACCCCGCTTAAACAGATTAACGGGAGGGATTACATGATGTGAATACATTGTGCTTGACGGGCGCGGATAGATCCAGAAAAGCCCCCCTCCACTAACTCCACCACCAGGGTTGACAAACGGGCCAGATGAGGGGGGGAGATTGCATGATCGGTCAATTTCCTCATTAGTAAATGGTCCTATTTATCAATTGCAGCACTATTCTGGTGTAATATGTTGCCTGTAGCCTCCTCTATAAAGACCATCACTGAATGATGGGCTGCTGCTCTTTGCTGTTGTAAATCAGGGCTCCACAATCAAATGCAGCGTGTCTCATACAGTAGAGGGTGTTGTGAGCATGCCCAGTGACCACACTGTAACTTGCTGGTGCCTGTGTTTAGGGAAGAGAAGCAATGAATCCAACAATGCAAAGCAAGTCAGCTCAGACATAGTATGGGGAAAAATTGACATGTAATAGCATACTTATGTGGGATTGTTTACTGGAATTACCTGCTACACTGCAGTCATAAACATCACATCATAAACATTAGGCTGTCATCCCAGGAAGGGTGAATTGATTTATTGCCAGGCCCTGCCACCTCTGAACTGAAGAACGCTTTTATTTAATTGCCCTTGCTTGAGCAGAAAACTAATATTTCATTGGCTTCTCTGTAGTCTAAATTCAATTGTGGTTGTAAATGAAGACAAAAAAAAGGAGAGAGAAAAGTCAAATGTAGAGCAGGGGGCCATCAATAAATTCTGTTCCCACTATTACATCGCAAGTCCCAAACTCAATAAAATGGGTGTAAAATAGTTTGCGGCGAGCGCCGCTTGCTTCGATAACCAACTTGTTAGAACAATATTGGCAGAATATTGCTTTGACAGAAATACGCAGGCAATTGGTTGATGAGAACGGACCTTTTATTATGCAGATAGCAAGTTTTGATTTTGATCAAAGCTATAACTTCACACACAGCTATCCTGCAGAACTGGACACACTGTACAGGGCAGCTTCATTGATTGATGGACGACATCAGGGGGAGGGTGGAAGAGCGAGCTGGTTTCACTTAGGGTTTTGTGACAGTTGGTCCGGGTCCTGCTCTGTGCAGGTCATGACCCACGTTACAGTCACTGTCTGTCTCTGACGGTTTAAGAATGTGTGTCATGTACCTGAAGGTAAGTCGATATTAGTCCAGCACTTTGCGTGTCTGCCACTTTCTAAGAGAACAGAACGACAAGACACACTGACGCGCTCTTCTTTTTTTTTTGCCAACCCCTGCCACATAAAAACCTACATTCAATGTAGGCAGGGAAGCCAGGCATCTCCACATCTCATCTCAGATTGAAGCCAGATATAGAAAGTATGTATCTGCACAGAAGAGAAATACCTTTTACTGCCAGATTACTCATCAGAAAAAGCTGCCCAAGCAGTAAAGCATCGACCTCTGATGTTCAACAATGATGTCCTCTTAATGACCGCATTAACTCACTCGTTCCAACAAAGTCCCAGACAGTTTCAGACAGTGTAAAGGGAGGGCAGCGCTTTTCTTAACATCCGCCCTCAAGAGCAGTGAGACGTCTGATTAGCGTCGCCCCTCACCTCATTCATCCTGCCCTCAGTCATTCACCACTGTCCCCTTCCACTGGAGGATTTGGCAGTTTTTACACTGTTTTCACACTGAGAAGAATAGTAAGCAGCCAGAGTGGCATCTGCTCCTCACCGAGCGGCTCCCCCATGGCTGCAGGCCCACATCCTAAAGTATCTCACTGACACCTGACAAAACAGATGGCACTGCCAGAGACATGCAACCTAATAATCATACTGCAAACAATCACCCTAGAAAAATGAGAAAAACCACTAAAACAACCGAAAAAGCTGTAACACACCTGCAGCGCTCTCAGGCTGCATGCATAATAGCAAAGTTGTCTTTTTGTATTAATTTGAAGATGAAGTAGCAATTACTTTGGCAGCGTCTCCACCCCCAGTGTTGCTCAAGTTAGTTTTTTTGCAGGGAAATAAAAAGAAAAGAAACATTAACAAAAATATTAAGAGATAGATGGATACATAAACTAATAGATAAATAAATAAATGAATGAATAAATAAACGAGTCTGCTTTTATGTGAGAAACTGAGAGAAAGTTAAGCTCCATTCCAATCTGTGTGGTGTGATTGGCAGCTGAGGTTGAAGCTATTTATTATTCAGTACTTCTGGCTAAGTGACAAAGCAAAGGGAAGAGAGAGAGAGAGCGTGCAGAAGAGGAGTAGGTGGAGGTACGGAGCATTTTGCAGCACACTTCCAGGCTAGAAATGAGATTTTTCACCTACTCATGAACACTTAAAACACTGAATACTGACTGTGGCACAGTGGTTATCCAACTGTGTACAATATTAAAACTCTTACTACAACCCAATAGAGTCCAGTAAAAGTAAAAAACTGCTTTTATAAAAAAAATCATGTTCCTTTTTTTAATGTTTGTTGGTCATTGTTGAAGTTTATTATGAGATGTATTGGCTTTGTTGTTTAGATAAATCCACACATTTTACCAACAACGAATAATTGTGTTTTAAAGGTGAAAATGCTGGAATTAAACAAATGCAACACAAAGTACTTGTTGGAAATTGCTACATAAGTTCATGGACATTTCTTGGACATGTTTTTATCTGTTGGACATTTTCATGGACAACATAACTAATCAGTGTGCACCTTTTTATCTGGACATTTGAGCTCTTGTAGCCTCTTGATCCTTGTGCGATAAGTTTAACAGCGCAGTAATACATTCTTGATAGTCTGATTGATATGATTGCATGATCTTTTATCGGTATAAGTGTGATGTCCCCCATGATTTAATAACAAGTAGGCCTACTATACATCAAAGGTAGATCTGTTTTGAAACCTTACTCTTTTAAAAACGGTGTCATTAGGCTCATGCTGTGCTGAACTAAACTGTAATTCCTTTCCTGCAAGTAAGAACCACAGACTGGACAGCAGAGCACAGCAGTCAGCTTTGCCCTGCCAATACCTCACATTCACATGTAAAGCCATCATCACTGTGAGCTCCCACCAAAAAGGGTCATGTACTGTATAGTCATAGCTATAAGGGAATTAAAAAGGAAGCCGATAAGGAGAAAAAGAAACCTGGGTGCAGTTTGCACAAACTTTACTTCAGTTTTTTTTTACTAAAGAAATACATTAAAACTAACAGACATGGCTGCAGAGTTAAAGCCTGTCCGGGGTTTTGGAGACCTTCGTGTGTCATGCAATAGGCTACTGCAATTCTATTACAAAAGTCAGAGCTTTAACCCATAAGGATGCTGATGCAGACTTAAACTCTGGACATATAAATTGTCTGGCAGTGTTAAACTACACACACACACCTTGAAAGATAACGACAAAGCGTGCATCACAGCACTAGCAAATGCACCTAAAATATACAATGCATTGACAAAAAGTCAAATAACCTCTTTTCTTTTTTTTTTTTTTATCCACATTGCGCGCCTTGTCCTGCAATGGACTAGCGAATTGTCCAGGGTGTACCCCGCCTCTCGCCTGATACTTGCTGGGATAGGCTCCAGCCCACCCGCGACCCTGCATGGATTAAGCGGTACAGAAAATGGATGGATGGATGGATGGGTACAGAAAACGAATGGATGGATTGCGCGCCCTTTTAAAAAAAAAAAAAAAAAAAAAAAAACGCTGCTCATCAGATTCCAGCAACACCAAAATCAGCTACACGATGGCGCCAGAGTCACACGAATTAAACGCTCATCCTTTTGTTAGAGCTGAAAGCATCCCAGTACCCACCGATTAAACAGTCCCTGAGCCCTGACATCTAACTGCCGTTTGCAACACATCTTGCGAGTGTTTTCACGATGGTCATCCGGGATGTGCAGTTATATGTTGCGGGGATTGTTTCTAAATGGCAAGCTTTTACAGTGCATACTCCTAAGAGGCTTGCATCTACGACAGAGAGAAAAATGTCATTGTCTGCTATAAATAATCTCTCAGCATCATAGTCGGCTGACCTCAGCCGCACTGCTCACCGTCATCCCCTCAGGGGACAGTCAGTGTCGGACAGCAATGAACAACTCAGGCGCAGTTTCAAGATGGGCTATTAGAATGAACGAACCCCAACCAAGCTGACATCATTGCGTCTGGCGCTATAGAGATCGTAGTACCTCCTCCTTCCTCCTCACATCCATTTGAAGCCGCCTGTGTGTGTAGTCAGTAGCACTTAATCAGAGCGCGCCAAGGCAGGAGGCGGACCGTCGGGTGAAGCAGATAGTAAGGCTGAACTGGAGAGGCAGCATTGTGCGGGACAACGGGGAAAGAGGAGCTATCCAGAAGACGCTTTTAGCTGCTGCTTTCGATTTTACGTCCTTCTATCCCACAGTGGACCCAGTTTTACAGCTTTTTCTCTGTCCCGACCCTCTTGTTTCGGTCCACTCTGTCGCGTCTGACAGTGGTTCACTTAGAGATGTCCACGAAAAAACGAGCCGAGCCGGAGTCCCGGTTAAGACATCAAGATGCTCTGGGCAACATGACTCGCCTTCCTTGTTTTTCTCCGGAGTCTGTAGAATGAAGAAGGATTAAATTTAAAAAAATAGAATAAAATAAATCCGAGCAGAGCGCAAAGATGACGGTACCTTTGCTGAAAATCGGGGTCGTGCTGAGCACCATGGCGATGATCACCAACTGGATGTCGCAGACCCTCCCCTCTCTGGTGGGGCTCAATACTACCAGGCTAACGGCGGCACAGGGAGGGTACCCAGACCGGAGCACAGGAGTAAGTTTCACAGATTTCCTACGGCTGATTGCTTTTTTTTTTCCACTAAAGGAATGTCGAGTATTGCGTAAAATCATGCTCTCTAAGGTAGGCTACTCCATAATTTAGAGTAGAGATTTATGCCATTCGCCTGCAATAGTGGAGACTTGGAGGGGCATCATAGACTTCCTCTTGCTCTTGATGTTGTTCTGACCTCGGCAGCGTCCTGTTGGGGCAGCAGAAGCCTGGCCAAAGTGGAGAGTAGGTTATTTTTTGCAGGTGTTCGTGTAAATAAGAAATTTGAGATGCTGCAGGGTATTGAGACGTGAAATATCAAAGCCTTATTACACCCCCACCCCCCGAAACCGCGGGATCTGCTCTTCCTTTCACGATCTGAGTGTGTGTGATTGTGTGAATGAGGGAGGCGCTCAAAGCCAAGGCTGGAGAGTCCAAATGAAGTATTCTGATGTTGGGCTCCTGCGCGCTCTTGTCATATAGAAGAAAACAATATTTACAGCAGTAAAAGCAAAAGATACAAATAAGTAATTCAGGCTGAATGTCCTGATGTTTATGCGATCTTTTTAAAGGGCTGTCTTTACACATAAGAAAGGCTTCTTTTTTTTCTTTCCTTTTTTTCCCAGTGAGTTCAGATTAGACAGGTGCACAGTTGTAAATCTTCATCTCATCAGCACTTCCCCTGCTGGATATTTCAGCTGACAGACAGTCGCTGTGATTGCTCCTTTTGGATGAGGTCACTTGTTCTATCTAACAGAAGCATTCAGCAGGTCTGTCCATTCATTTTTATCCCTTGTGCAGTAATGGATACCTCTCCCAAAGTCACCCCCCCCCCCGCCCCCCTCACACTCATCTGATCAGTTAGTAAATGGGGTGGTTATGTCTCATATCTTGACGTCATGCTTCTCACATGACAGAGATTTCAACACGCCCTCAATCTACTGAATAACGTGAGGTTTTCATTTGCTGCGTTTTCCTCTGCCTGGTTTTAAAATATTCAGTGTTTAGAGATAAAATGGGTGGAGCCTGATGGTCTGTGGTGTCCAAATGGTGGTCTCTACACTATGAAGCTTCAGCATCAAAACACTTAAAGTGTAAATAGTCATAGTGTTCCATTTTCATAAGTCCTTATTCCATTTTTGCCCTAGTTCCTTTCCTAAGCCTGAGTTTGCTCCCCACTTGTCCAGCATCACCATTGACCTTTTTCTTTCTTTTTTTTCTTTTTTTTCCACTCCTTTTTTTGTATTCAGGTGTTGCCAGCAAACCCAGAGGAGTCGTGGCAGGTGTACAGTTCTGCCCAGGATAGCGAGGGCAGGTGTGTCTGTACTGTGGTGGCGCCCCAGCAATCCATGTGCTCGCGGGATGCCCGCACCAAACAACTGAGGCAGCTGCTGGAGAAGGTAATTATTGGTTAACTACCCGGCAACAGCAATCAAAGTCACACAATACCTGGGATAACAATCTTTTTACTCTTTTACTTTTCATTGTACTGTTCCCCACACAAATACATGTGTGCACACACAGAAGCTTAAACATGTTTCTGGTCACCCAATCACCTATCTGCCCGATGGATAAGAATAGAAATCATGCTCTAATGAGCTCCCTGGAAACCTAAGGCATCATGGGAAGCAGCTGTACACTGACTGAGTTTCTGTTGAACTCCACACACCCAGAGCAACATATCTAATGATGCAATGCAGCTCAATACTCCGACTGGGAGTAAAGTCTACCCCATTAAACAAACAGAGCACATTTATTAATAACTGAGTCTGATGGAAAAAATTAAGAACGTCCAAAATTATGCAGATTAGCTAAAAAGGAAGTAGCCAGATGCAGCAGGAATAATCAAATATTCTTTGAATAAATAGAAAAGTCTAAACATTTTGTGCTGTAAAACAGTTTTGGAGAAAACAAATGTCGTAACAGTATGCGTTCTACACTTGCACCATGTGTCTGAGGCCCCTGAGTAGTTGGCCCAATATCAGAGTTTTTGAATCATGAATGGCCAAGCCAAAAACAACATATTGGGAGCCTGTTGCATTTTCTCTACAGCTACTCTAATTACACCACATGAAAGTAGGAGAGTGGGGAATTATTCAGGCTAATGTGTACTTATGGTACCCCAGGTCCAGAATATGACCCAGTCCATCCAGGTGCTGGACCAGCGTACCCAGAGGGACCTGCAGTATGTAGAGAAGATGGAGACTCAGCTCCGTGGTCTGGAGACCAAGTTCAGGCAGGTGGAGGAGAACCACAAGCAGAACATCGCCAAGCAATACAAGGTACAGACATTTTTCCTCTTTTTTTTTCAAGCCATTGATCCGTCCACCATTCATTCACAGCTGCTCTGTAGCTCATCACTAACAGCCCATCATGTTGGTGTTTGTGTGTTTCCACTGTGGAGAGAATACAAAATTGCCTGAGCCACTTATGCTGCATACCAAAAGATCCATAATGCATGCATAACCAAAGACGTAAAGTAAATGATTACATCAACATCACAACGTTTGATGATTGTCAGACAGATAATTGGAAATAACTCAACTGTTTCATGTCCTAACCTTATTTTATTAATAGACCTTAATAGATATAAACCTTAAGAGGAAAAACCTTGGATCTGTGCTGAAGTCTGGAACGTTTAATCAAAGTGTTATTCCTCTTGCAAAGGATGAATCTGATAGAAACAATAACTATTGCTGCATTTGTTTTTTCTAAACTCTTTGCAGCAGGTTGGTTAGTGAATTTAAGGACCTTTGTGTTGGTGATGTTGATCACTGGCGTCATCTTTTCCAAATGATTTGGCACTCCCTTTCATTTAGCCAATCCAAAATGTAACTTCAGCCATGGTGTGATGTTTGCAACCAAATCCACAGCTGTCGATTGTTTAATGTTTGATTTAATTATTTGATGAAATTGTGTGACCAAGCAAAATAAACTGAACTGTGTTAAAGCCAAAATATGCTTTTTAAAAGATATTTGGTCAGATGTTGCAACTTAAGCTATTAAATGCTTAAGCTTAAGCTATTCAGGATAAAAACAACTCTATGTTTGGGTGCCATTACAATATGGCTGAAAAGTGTGGCAGGATTAAAATCCTCATATTTCAATGAGTTTCATCCAAATGATAGAGAACACTTTTCCAATTACAAAGGACTCAAATTAGCACACTCGAGCTGTTATGCAACACTTTGGTTTTGCACATAATCCACAGTAACTCGCTTAAAAACAAACATGTAGATTTTAAAGAGAATCTAAAATCAGCTGGGGAATAAGGAAGTTTAATTACATCTAATGGCCTATTATGTTGGAGGAACTCAGAATATCTGTTCACAGTTCTTTGAGACCAGCATACTTATTTATTTATTTATTTTTTCGTTTTAAGAGTTCATTGGTCAATTGGCTTAAAGTCTTTTGGAATTCAATACAATTCTTTGAAAACTAATGTTAATACAATGATCCTGTTTATCTACACTCACCTTTTCCATACTTTACATCTAAAGGACTTAAACTAATACTAACTCCACTCATTTTCCATCTTCTTTTTGGTTCATTGCAACAAGTCATTATCATTTGATAAAGTCAAAAAAATTGCAAAAAGTGTCAAGATAATTCAAATGCATCATTTGTGCAACAAAAACAACCAAGGTAAAAAATAATCCTCATGTAAGAAACTCATGTTTTGGAATTTTAAAGAGAGTTGGACTCTTAAACTATCACAAGTTTTATTAGAAATCTAAATAAGAGACCATTTTGACCAAAAACTATGGAGACATTGCAAACTATTCATGAAATGTTGCCTTAAAGAATGTGTTTTTAAACATCAGAAAAATGCACAAATGCAAAAAAAAAGAATATTTTTACTGTAACATTAAGCACAAAATCAAAAACATGTTCATACCATTTTACCTGCATTAATATGTGTGTGTGCCACTGTCACTTCTGCATGCACTAAACCTCATGCTGCCAACGTCACGTTCAGTGCATGTGTGCAATTTAATGTAACATGTCTAAGTGCATTATACTAAGTGTGTGTGCCTCTGTGTGTCTGTTAGTTAGGTTAGCAAGCTTTAGCCCCTGTCAACAGTTTGTCATTTTCTTGCTTGCAGGGCTAACTTTAAGACATGTAAAGAGAGCCACAGGGACGAAGAGGCAGGTCAATTCCAGATTCCCCTGAACTGGGCCACAGTACTGAGAGTTTTTGGGTGTCAAACAGTTAATTTACCTTTTTAGCACCATTAAGACTAAGAGACCCCACCCCTCTCCCAAACCAACCCACCACTGATCTCTTCCTGCATGTTACTGCTGTCAAAGTTTTCCATCTAAAAGCTTTTTCCAAGCGTAAATACATGATTCCTATTCTATTCTTATTCTTCTTATTATTAATTGCTGTTATTCATTTTATTTTTCTTTGGCTTTTGTCTATGCATATTTGGTTACTAAACAAATCTATTCGTAAAACTATAAACGTAAAATTCGAGACACTTTGTTGTGTGTGACATGTAAAAGCATGTAACCCTTAATACGATGTTGCATTTTAAACAATGATGACCAATAAAGAGCTTTCCCAATTGTTGTCGGTGTACCGAGGGCTTGCTTTTTAACGGCTGCTCACTGCCGGGACGGAGCCACCTGCTCTGCTCGTCCAGCGGGTGGAGAATATTCTCCGGGTTTGTTTGACACACACTTGCACAGACAGAACACAGCTGTTCACACACAAACACTGAACACGGACACAAACAGCAAAGAGGCAGGATAGAGTTAGTGTAGCCAGGCTTAGACAGGTGTTTTGTTTTTTTTTCTTTTCCTTTCCTTTTCTTTTATGGACTGCGGGTCTCCTTTTGTACCGCATGACACTCAACCGAGCTTATTCTAATCCTTTCAGGCCATAAAAGCGAAAATGGACGAGATTAGACCGTTGATACCAGTGTTGGAGGAGTACAAAGCCGATGCCAAATTGGTATTGCAATTTAAGGAGGAGGTCCAGAATCTGACGTCAGTTCTAAGCGAACTACAGGAGGAGATGGGGGCCTATGACTACGAGGAGCTCCACAACAGAGTGTCAAATCTTGAGGAGAGACTCCGAGCATGCATGCAAAAATTAGGTAGGCACAGAAAGTTGTTGACACACACTTTTCTTCAAACATGTGCATGCCCCAAACATCAACTTCATGTGTTATGACTGTCCAGACGGATATCCAGAGGCATATTCACAATTTACAGAAAATTACAGGAACATCATGTGTGGCTTTGATTCCCGACTAAATACATATTTCAGAGACAAAAATTAACAAAAACACCATTAAAAGTTACATTTTATGGTATCATTGGTCTGTATTTACAATGCCAACATCCACTGATTATTGAGCTTGTGAGAGGATGAGGCATCTGAGGTTACATTTCATTAAGGTTTAGAGTTTCTGCAAAGAAACACCAGCACTAAACGTTCTGGGTTCCCATTGCAGAGATGATGGAAAACAAACAAAAACCTTGGCCTAAAACAAGGTGATTTAGGATGTTTAAGGGTAAAATACACCTTCTTGGAGCGGAAGTAGCTTTTTTTTTGTGAAAAAAGATATGCTTAATATCAGAGGGGGGTGAAACAAAGTGCCACTTAATTGGACATTTCAATTAATCTGGTATGTCTTCCCCCAAAATTGACACATACTAAATAAAATGCAGCAATGGGCAGATGAAGAGGGCTTCAGCACTTACGTGTCTTCGGCTTGCTGGTTCTCATCAAAGTCCTATCTTTGCTTTTAGCCCCTGTCCCAGTCTCTTCACACCTCTGTCACAGCCCACAGTGCTAATAGATGCACACCCACATGGTGACTAAGATATATTACAAGAGCAGAGACACTTACATGCGGCACATCACGGGTATATTGTGTCCCTGTTTCAAATTATTCACAGAGCAAGATGACTGAAAGACATTGGAAAAAGCTTTTGGTCACAGTGCCCGCTGTTCCGTGTGGAAAGCGTCGATTTCCACAATCACACTGGGATTGCAGTTAAATTCAATATATCTATAAAAAGAAGAAAGAAAAGAAAAAGCACAAACATAGTCTCTGCTCACCAGTTGCTTCTTGTGTCATTTTCTTTTTTATCTTTGCACACACCTACTGGCATGGAGCCAGAACCCATCCCATGTTTTCATTCCCAGCTCAGTGAACACACTACTCCTCATGTCTGTGGTTAGGCTGCCAAAGACAGGAGAGCAGGGACTTAACTAGAGTGTGTGTGTGCAAGATCAGATGTGATAAAGGCG
The DNA here is from genome assembly GCA_028567055.1 of Leptatherina wallacei. Taxonomy (NCBI): domain Eukaryota; kingdom Metazoa; phylum Chordata; class Actinopteri; order Atheriniformes; family Atherinidae; genus Leptatherina; species Leptatherina wallacei. The sequence continues at coordinate 6,304,504 of JAOXYM010000020.1, forward strand.
AGGTCACCCAGCGAGACTTGCTCAGGCAGAACAGAGGGTGGCTATCCCTTTCATCTTCACACGGATGCAGAGGCACTCATGCATAGTGCACACAAATACACTCCAGCACATTCCCGCTACTCACATTAAACTGGCGAAGGTCACAAGACACATTTGCATCAGAAAAAAAGAAAAAGAACAATACTGGAAAAATGGAGGAGGCAGTATAAATTCTTGTTGTGAGTAATGGATGGGAACAAGTGATACAGGGTGGTGTTGGGAAGGAGAAAGTGAAGACAAACAGAAAAGGTGAAAGAGAGTAACTAGAGTCTCAACAGAGCTGTCCTTCAAGCTGTTTTGTGCCAGAGAGACTAACAGCCCAGCGGCTGCTGGGACACAATAGCCATCGATCAAGAGGACATGCCAGCTTGCTGGGCAATAATCAAATAAATAAATCTCCCTGTGCTGTTACCCTGCAATGTGGAGGCACGGAGAGCTTCAGGCAAATCCAGCCGCTGCACACAGAAACACTGATGAATGGAGCAAGAAGGTCATTCCTGCACACAAACACCTCAGTTACCTTCTCTGCTACTATTGTTTATATTTTCCATTTCTTCAGTAAATTTGATCTTATTCCAAACAGTTTCAACTTCAGTCTTTCCATCTATTTTTATTCTGCGTATCCCAAGTAAAGAATGATGTTACTTGGACTGCATTATTGTTAGTTTAGCTTTTAACTTGATCAGAGTAATCTAAGATCAGTGGGAGGGGGGGGTAAGAATCGTCTAAAGTAGTTTTCAATAACATTAAACATTCATGATGAGCCAATCTAAAAATATATTTACAGACATTTCTGAGTATCAGTGTAAGTTCTTCTCTCATTGGAGTCTAATTTGAGCCCTTCAAACCATTGAAGGAAGCTCATTGCAGGGAGGAATATTAAATAACCAAAATCTCAAGCTTTAAAACTGAACATTTATTTAGAAGCTTCTGAAAAAAAGGTTTCAACTTATATCTAAAACCACATTTTGATTTAAGGAACATAATGGGGGTTTTTTTCTTCGTATTTTTATTTTATCTTTTTTCATAAGCTCCAGTTCCCATTAGGTTTTCAACTTGCCCTGCCCTCTGATTCAGGCCAGGCAAATTCAGGCCAAAAGGGGATTAGACCCTATGTGGATCTCCAGACTGCAGGTCTATCAGTCTGCTCCCTGGCAGCCTACAGTAGTAGTGGTCATCTAAAGATAGAGGCATGATTAGAGAAAATAAATAAATAAATCAATGGCCAATGTATTAATACAGACTCTAATCCCAGTAAGGGTTACATAAGGGACTCAGCCTAAACTAGAAATACTATATGCTGCTCATGTGACCGTGTGTTTGTCAGTGAGGTGCAGCTGAGGTGCGATGTCCACACACTCTCACAGGCCTGACATATGCTGCACACAGACACACACAATTGCTCCAACAGAGAGCCACAAGTTTAGTTATGTAAGACACAGTAATGTGATACTGAGACAGGTTACAGAGTGTATAATACGTAGAAGAAGCAAAAAAATAATAATAATCAGACCTAAACTGTATGAATCCAAAATAACATGGCTTTTAATAATGTTGAAGAACATGAACGATAATGGGGCTGCAACAAAAGGGACTAATGGAAGAGACGCTTCGCAGAGAAAGACACTAATGAAAACCTCAAATGAACAGTCGTCACAGTCCGACTCTTTGAATTAGCTTATTAGACTGACTCACTCCATCCGTGTGATTAGATAAGCTCTTCAAGATCATCTCATTGACCTTTGTCCATGAAAAAGATCTGAAAAACAGCTCAACAAATGGATGGACTGGATATTATTTGGTAAAGCCGTGTTTATTATCTCTGCCTATTAGTATTAGAGAGGGTCATTAATCTGACCAGCTCTTCCACAGAAAGGACAGAGAACTCAGTGTTAGTTATGTCAAATTTACATTTGCACCTCCATCAACACTAATTAACACAATGGCAGCCTGCAAGTTTCACACAGGAGTGGAATACACAGTGGTTAACCACTTTTCTCACCTCTTTATATGTCTATACTCAGAGAGTAAAACAGGGATCAGCATGTGTGAACTGAATAATAAGCAACTCTTGTGGAGTTCATCGTGCAAGGAGAGAGGCAGATACACAGGAACAAGTTGGATCTGAACTCTCTCATCCTTCAGGCAAATTAATTTAGATTTAAAGTAAATACAAGTGATTCCTTTGTAGCAGAGTTTGAATTAGGCTAGATACCCAAAGGGGTGTTGCAGCAGATGTTCCCATCTCACTTCTTTCCTTGCAGCATGCGGCAAACTGACGGGCATCAGTGATCCCATGACAATCAAGACGTCTGGATCCAGATTTGGCTCCTGGATGACTGATCCTCTGGCACCTGAAGGGGATACTCGGGTATGTAAAGCACACAGCCACATAAGTGCCGTTCAGATACACCCCTTTCCTCTGATCTAACCCTGCTCTCATAACAGAAAGAACTAGCTAAGTTGGTCCAATGTACCATGTTTCGACTAAAAATAGCTGAGTTACAATGCCCACTCTTTTGTGTAGGAGATAGTTTGAGACACCTTTTTGTTTTGATACTCGTTGCAATCTTCTATTTACATCCTGCTTTCACCTGCGAATGGTTTGTGACATTGACTAAGGCCCAATCTCAATTATCCCCCTTAGCCCTACCCTTCAGCCCTTAGCCCTACCCCTTCGCCTTTAAACAAAGTGTGGAGGCAAAGGGCAATGTTTTCAGCCCTATGAATTGA
>JAOXYM010000020.1:6316867-6330104 GCA_028567055.1 Leptatherina wallacei
TGAAGCTCCGTGTGATTCTTTTATTTTCTTATATCTTTTATCAGTATAGGCGCACGAAGGAAACGCTCGGTTACATTACTAAAAAGGTAAATGTGTTACGTATGACGGAAATCAGGATACATAATATTGCAATGCTAAGTTTTTAGCATGTAACACTAATTCTACCGTTAGCATACAAACTAACAAAGGCTTGTGGCTATGCTATGCTTTATCTATTTATTAGCGCAAGCTGTTCTACTCTTATATCGTCATGGCTGTGATAAGTTCGTAGGCACAAGGCCGGAGGCTGAGTACCGATTTCGGGCGATTGCTGATTCATCAGGCCATATTTACACATTTGTAGATTCGCTAACAATAAACTAATATTCTCAACACAAACCACTGTGTTGCCTTGGACGATGAAGACGTCGTCTTCACATTGAAAATATAAAACAATTATCAGTGAAATAATCTAATCGAGCTAAACTGATTTTATAGTTTGTGCAACCAACTCCGGGCTCGGACTAAGTGCAGTGCAGGTAAACAAAGACCATCGCAGTCGAAGCAGCCCATGTGCGTGCACAACATTGGCATCACTTCCACTTGTCGCCAGAGGGGGCAGACTTCTGTAAAAAAACCTAGAACTTGTGCTGTGCTCCTTTAAAGCTTGCACGGGGGAATCCTGCGGCATACACAACGTCATCCCTCCAGGTATTACCCTGACACTTCTGCCAGTGGGATGTACCCGTAACAGCTCATCAGGCGTAGGAGGCATCCTAACCAGATGTTGCCCTATCCCCATAATAAAGTAACCTACAATAATAATAAAGTAGCCAACATTATACACACTTCACAGCCATAATCAGCTAAACCTATTAAGCCATGTTTGGTTTAACATGAAATCTCGCTGCTCTCGTCTCATCTGGGAGGTTTTTTTCTCCTCTTCCTATTTGCGGCTGTAATGTGTCAAGCCGTGATGTAAAAGCGGTAATTGACTGAACATTTGGGGAGAATATCTCAAATAAACCGACATATTTACTTTTTTTCACCTCAGATCATTTAGTTAGGTTACTGAGTAACAAAAAGTTCAGTTGTACAATGTTTGAAATATGAAGAAAGTCTGTTGTTACCGCTGCTCCTCCGCATCGAGAGGAGCCAGATGAGGTGGCTCGGGCATCTGGTTAGGATGCCTCCTGGACGCCTGCCAGGGGAGGTATTCCGGGCACGTCCCATAAGCAGAAGAGGACGGTACGGTGTTTTTACGAACCTCTGTGGAAAAACCGGAAGAACTAAAATCATGGCACTGATATATAAGCAATTGTAGTTTTAACAAAATAGGAGCATTTTTGCATCGGATGCAAATATTAAATTACCAATCCACCAGGGGGTTTAAAGGGAATGTGAACACAACTGTGGATTCAGATCTAATTATTAAATGGATAAAATGTATTTTGTCCATAGGCTATTAAACAGCGCCCCCAGTTGGTGGTTAGACCCTTAAGTTATTACATGACATTGCAAGATCAACGCAAACGTCTAGCTGCTCTGCTAAAAACAAAATGATGCATGTTCCGAACAGAGCAAGAGCAGCAAGAAGCAGATTGAAAGCATCTTAAGTAAAACAAAATAGTGGGAGGCCATCGGAAATAATTATTGTGATGCTACAAATTACATTACATCATTGGAGATACTATGTAATTCTGTATACCATGTACACTACAGAGCCTGATCCAGGATCATCTTCAAGTTTGTCAGAGAGGAGAGGGGAAATGGAGGAAGAGACAGAAGAGGGTACAGATTTAGATGATGAGGATCCACCAAGAGAAAGTGTAGAAAGACAGAGACATTGAAAATCAGCAATTAACTTAATTCAAATCAACTTAATTGTATTTTTAGTGCTTCCCCTACCAAGTAACTGTCATTTTTTCTTTTTAAATATGTGGATAATGGTCAAAAATATAATTAAAATGGCAAATTTTATGTATAACAGTATCAAAATTTTCAATGATGGCCCCACTTCAGCTTCTTTTCATGGGGCCCAAAATCCCTGGCAGCGCCACTGCATGCCCCCCCCCCCTCCCCTCTTCTGAGTTCTGCTTGCACAGTTGGCAGAATCAGCCAAAGAGGAGCCTAGTGGACCCCTGCAGGGTAATTAAGTGTCTAAATTTCTTCCACACAGGCCTTAAGCATGATTGGACACAGAAACCATAGATTTCCAGACTGAGTTATAAAACAAGTCACTATGTTAGTGTTCGTAAACAAACAAAATAAACATCTGATATCAAAATTGTTCCTAATGTGTGTTTTTGTTTGTTTGTTTGTTTGTTTATTGCTGCAGAGTTGAGTGTTTTAATTTGCCTTACCTTCTTTTTAAAGAAAGCTTCGTATGGCCATTCACGGAACTGCAGTGTTTGGCGTTGTAATGTCAGCTTCATTTTCAGTCCCTTGGGTTGCAATATGTGACTTTGATGGTGAAACCATACTCCAATCCAATCCCACTTTCTTTGCACTTTAAATAAAAGCGTGGCAGGTCCAAAGTGCAGAACAGATATCATACATACAGAATACACCAAAAATGTAAATACAAAAGTAGTGAACCATATAAATGACATTAAAAGACAATAAGACAATAAATAAGACACTACTCAAAGTATTACATCATACTAATTTCAAGACAGAAAACAGACCAGTATATCTGGACCTGATTATAACACCTATAAGGTTGAGGATCAGACACTACAGTAGCATTCACTAGGATATCACCATTATATCAATAAAAAATGTGTAAGAAAATCACATCCATTACTCAAAGTTTATTGTTTACTCATTTACATTTTTGTTTTGTTTTTTTAAACTTGTCCTGTCCGGCATCATTGCAAGCAGAATGACGGTCTGGCTGCCATGTTGTGCCAAACAAATTTGCTTTACCAAGAGGAGCTTTATGGATATAAGGCTACTCTTGATAATTAGCTATTATTCTTTATTTTAGATTTAGTTTTTACCTGAATTTACATCATAATGCTGGATCTGACAGAGGGGACGAAAGAAAGGAAGAAAGGGAGAACAAAAAGTGAAAAGAGGAGACAAAACAAAAAGGTAGAAAATAACCACAACTGGATAAAAAAATGTGACAACCAGCTGCTACACCTGCTACGTATACTTACTTATTAATGAATTACACTCAAAAAAAGGTAAAGCTTTAAAAAAAAACTGAACAAAATCCAATCTTCTTTCAGCAATGTTTGATAAAATCATGGTGTATCAAATGTATAATAGGCACACTATTTTCATATTTCATTATTTCAATATTAGGTTTATCATCAATACTGCTATCTCGACACACCTCTACTCTGAACAAGACTGAACAACATACTTTTGTGTGTGTGTATCTTTCAGTGTATTTGTGTAAATATGCTAATCCAGCCTAATGCTCATCCACTCTGGTGTGTGAGCATAACTACACTCCACCAAGCAAACAGGACCATTTCTTTCACACTTAAGTGGCCACATGTGGTGATGACAGTTGTGCCACAAATCGTAAAGCATTTTGCCCAAGCAATATAGATGATCCCCTGGCAAGGGTCAAAACTTAAGTGTGTGCGTGCATGCTCGCGTGTACTTGCATGTGCAAGTGGGTATGTATTGCTAACAAGCTGTGGTGGTGAAATGTGTACCATCTGTGCACACAGGAGATTTCACACTCTTGTTCACGTTTGAGTTGTGCCAGTATTCCAGGGACTCTGGCCAATATCACAGGGATGCTCAAAGCAACAAGCTCCAGCATGTTAGCCTGTCATGTGTTTATGCTCATTTCCAATAATAAATGGTCTCTACATTGGGAGAAAGTTTGTGTTTTATGCTTGTTTGTGTTAGATATTTTCAAAGCATGTTGGAAGTGCTGATTGTTCGATATGTCTTTTTTTCCTCCTTCCATTTTTAGAAATTGCAGCTTTTCTTCTTTGGCCCGGAAGCCAAGGAATGTGTTTATGAGTAGGCTCTTACAGTAGCTACATGAACAGTGACCGTAATATTGAGATTGAGATCATAAGTGACTTTAAACTACTCTTTGGCATGATTTGCTTTGGTGAATGTTGACTCAAGGATTCTGATCCAGGACCAGCATGTCTAACCCTTGCTTCCAGATGATTTGAAAACAGCCTGTTCAGAACAATGAATATTCAGCATCAGCTGTTTTCCAGGAATGAAAGCAGGATAGAGGATAAAATCAAAATGATACGGGTGATTAAAATGTGGTTGTGGTTGAAACAAAGAGCTTGTTTCAGAGCTTATCACACACTCAGATATTTTTAAGTAACTATCTACTGTACCTATGATAGGAGACACCAAATAGAGCTGCAGATTCCTCATTTATGTGCCATCCCTACCTTGTTACTGTCTTGCAGCTTAACCATAAGATGTCAATAACGCAATTACTTTAATACCATAAGGGCTTGCTCACGTAGCATGTCTAGGTAATGTCAAATGTCTTCAATTTGGAAACTAATCCACTACCAAGTCCATCCATTCTACTCAGCAGCTATTCTGCAGGAGTCCTGTCAGAGCAGCTTGATTGCTCTGTTTCACCTGACACCTTTAGTCTCGATAAAAGCGGCAAAAACAGAATTAGATGTAACCAGATCAATAACCTGAGCCAGTTTACCCCTCTGTACCAGCAATGCATAATTATGTGCTCAAAACGTCCACATCAATCGCATGCACACTCCCTGACCCGCTCTGGAAAGGTTGCGTCAGACACATAAACACCTTGCACTGCTCTTTCTCATCTCTCTGAGCGCCGCAATCGTGTTTCTTGTCTGCGGCGCCGACACCCCACCATGTTTCATCTCTCGCCGTCTCTGCCTCAGTCATTAAGAATGCAAATTGGGAGTGACAGAGCAATCGTGAATTCCATCACTGAGAGACAGAGTGAAACATCTTGGTTAATAGTGAGTCGAACAAGTGTTTGTGATTTAACTGTTTGGTAGCTGTGGTTGTGCATTTCTTTTTTGTGTGCATTTGGTGATGATTGGTGACTTGCCCAGGGTGTACCCTGCCTCTTACCTGATAGCAGCTGGGAATAGTCTCCAGCCCTCCCTGCAACACTGATTTTGAATAAGTAGGTATAGAAAAATGGGTGGATGTATGGTATTTGTATAGATATTATCTTTGAAATCTCAGAATAGTCGAAAATCATTCTATCATGATACTGTACATGATGTATGATAAATACATATGAAATTAGATACAGAACAATGTCGGTAATGATTGCTTCTAACAATACATCTGCATAGACCACTGACTAATCTAAAACCAATATCACATTACAGTCCAAATCCATCTGATCCTTATTCATTTATTTTTGCAAATGCAGCTGCATAGGTTTTGGACATTTCTGTGTTTTTGTGTGTTTTGTAACTTTGTGAATCAGCTTCTAAACCCACCTCATGATGTCCCTACGCTGCCTAATGCAGCCCCCCTACAACTCTTCCTACCCCCATCTCTGCCCCCAGGTGCACTGAGGCAGAGAGCAGAACGGAGCAGAGCTGTGTGCGGTGACAGTGACATCCATCGCATGCAATGAATAATCAATGAATACCATCTGGTGCATACAACGGGGGAGCACAGCTCCAATCGTTTACTCCAGGATGGCTTTTTCTATTCAACCCAGCACATTATGTTTCACCATCTTTCACCTGTTCCCTCATCTTCCTTTTCTCTGTTTTCCCCACACAAATGTACAGTTACTGACTCATTTATTATCATTGTCTTTTCATCTCCATTTCCATGTACAACCTGATCTGCACACATTCCCCTACCCCACCTTAACTCTCCATGCTCCTTAGTGGCTCCTTTGACTGTAGTCCTGGTATATCTCATTTTGATTCTGCTGTACAATTCACAGACAGCTAATAAGGCAACCCATTGCCCTATAAAGGACATTCACCTTTATGATTTATGGTAACTAAATATATCATTAGAGTGGACAAGAGTACGGTAAAACTACTTTAATAACATAATCTAAAGGACACCTGGTTTAGGAAAGCAGTTTCTCATGCCAAACTTAAAAAGGTCTGACTATACTTTTATGCTTCTACTTTTACTCTCTTAATTTTACAGCAGTATTTTTTTTTTAATGGCTTAAAAAAATACTTTCACAGACTTACATCAGACCAACACTGCACTGTTTTTTTGTTTTTTTGTTTTTTTGAATGACTGTTTCTCCATTCTGGCTTGACACTCGTGTTTCACCTCTTGCATTGCTGTCTTGACTTGACATCAGCCTCCCTAAACCCTCCATATCACCCATCAACTTCATTTTAGCCGAATGAAAGCATGTATCAAACTCCGAAACCCCTGGAAGAACTGCACATTCTGATGTGCAGTACATGTTGTCATACATTGTATTGTCAAGCTCATGGAGAATATTGAATTCCAAAGCCAATGAAAAAGACCCATGGTGCTTTCAGACCATACATTTATAATTATCTGTTTTAGCAGAAATGCAAAAACTATCAAGACTTTAGAGGTATGAGTATTTAGATATACAGACAATTAAATGTTTGTATTATGATACCCAAACTCTTCTTTTCATTTATTTTATTTGAGATCTCTCTTGTTGACAGGTCAGTAATCTCTTCCACTGACTGGCAGTGTAGAGTTGTAAATAAAAAACAGAAATAAAAATGTGAAAGCAATTGGTAAAAACAATGTGTTCATTTGTTTTAATGTAAGCTGCAGTTGTCCTGGCAACTTTCATATTATGCAATACCACATTTAGAGAGTTAATTCTATGGTAAAAGGACATTTTGTTACGTTTTTCATGTGTAAAAGGGCAGAGTTGGAAGAAGAAATTACTTTAATTCACTATAATTTACAATAATTTATTTATTTGTACAAGGGCTCAGATCTGTGCATACCTGAGAGAAACTGTTAACTGTCTTGCTCACTTTGAGATGTTATGTATTTGAATAAGAGCTTTCAAAGACCAAATTGCTAACAAACATGTTGTTTTGAGAACAGGCTAATCAGGACTACATTTCTGGATTTTTTTTTGGCTCTTGTCCAACAACTGTGAAATCATGAGTGTAAATTATCTCTGATGGATTCAATACCACCTCTTCAAACTGATCCTAAGGAAAGAACAAAGAGAAAACTCATTTTATTCAGACAATTTGTCTCAAGTGTGTCAAGCACAATTAAAAGTGAAAAAACACTGAAGCAATGACCCCACTCCTTTTGAAAATTAGTCAATTATAATAATGGCTCAAGATTAAAACATGAAATACGGAACAAAAAGCAGTAAATTGGACTGGAAGTCTTTGTGCATTATATATATATATATATATATATATATATATATAACATGCAGAACAGTGCTAACTAATGAGTATGAAAAGTAGAGTGTGAGAATATTTTAAAGCATTTGACTAAACTTTTGAAAGAGTTTCAGCAAAACATCATCATAGGTTTTTTAATAGTGCCACTCATATACAGAAAGGATCAGCTCTCATCTTCCCTCTTTAAAAAAGTAAAAAAGAAAAAGAGTTTGAACATAAAGAGTCTGATAGTCTGCAAAGTAAAGGAGTTTATTTTGAGCTTGCCTATAATCTATAATCTTTGTGTAAGTGGGCCCAGCTTTTGGCCCATGAACTATTTGTTTGCAAGTTATAGATTTTTTCTTGTGCTAAATTTGCCAGCATTATGTTTGAAAAACACAGGAGCTTCAGAAGAATAAAACGCTCAACAGGTGCAGTCACAATAAGAAGAGTGCAACACTGCTTGGAAAACGGTCTGTTGATTAAATAACAGCATTCCTTTAATCCTAGCTAAGGAAAGGAAGGAAAGGAATTATCCTTTTGAATTGTATATAGAGGCTTTTGCTGTAAAAAAAAAAGAAAAAAAATGCTCACCGCAGGAAATGCTACTTTTATTGATTCTACAATAGTTCATTAGGGCCCTGAATGACTTGGCAAACAGAGCTGCCTCAGAATACTGCATTCTGCAGAAATTCAAGTGTTTTAAGACAAGAACTTATCTCAGAAAATAAAGACCTTGATGTCAGTGTACAGCAGCCTACTGAGTACTTTATTTAAAGCAAGAATTCTCTCGAGAAAAGACAATGGTGTTTCTGTTCTCATACAATAGTAGTAACAATCGTCTCTCTGGTCTGCCATCTTCTTCAACCTTAGTGTTAGTAGTTTAAATAGGAACAAAGCTTGATGCAAAAGAAATATTCACAAAGAGTAACATAATTTTAAATGTTATGTTAGAGCAATGGTTACAGGACGCATATAAATATTTTTCCAACAGAACTTACAGATGATTTATCAAAATAAACACTTGAACTCCCTGCATCTTTTCCTTTAATCATGTTTATATCTCAAGCTGTCATTCAGATTTGATTAAGCTCTTTTTTCAAAGAAAAGCTACTTTGCAGAACACAGAAAATCCTTTGTGAAACGTGAGCATTCATTCAATTTATGATGTCGGACTAATTGGGATGATCAGCCTTCTATAGTATGAAATGTGAAAATGATGGGAGAGCAAGCAAAGGCTTCATCGGCCCCAGGGCTAAAAGGGAGCACTTATGCCAGCTGTGGGATGGAGCACAGAGAATTGTGTGACAGCTGATCAAGTTGGCATGCAAACAAAATGTCATGTCATCTTGTCACTGACAGGTGTAAATCTGAATGACATTCTGAAAAAATAAGGTTTTAGCTTGCAGGATAAAGAGAGATGGCATCGAAAATTGCAGCCGTGCTGAGATGTGTCATGCAGGCTGATGTACAGTAAGTACATGTAAATTGCAGGCCTTTTATTTTGCTGCCTAAATAAAACTGCTCAGATGCAGCGTCTTCCTCACGGTTTTTCACTTGGATGAACTATGGAGGGAACAGTTTGGACTGACAGAAAGATAGATCAGCTTGCATAAATTTAGGATGGGAAAGCCTTCAAGCATCTGCAAGCTGCAGATATACCCATGTGGAGAAAAATGATGACATTTCCAGAGGATGGAGTTGCATCTGAAAATATGTTTTGTCCATTAAACAAGATGACGCATTTAGTACAGTAATAGTAAACAAATCCAATTCAATTTGCCTCTGGCAAAACATTTAATGCATCAACTTATAACGCAGGAACTGATTTTAACAACCCCAATTCCTCTACTGTTTTTCAAAATGAAATAGCCTTTTTAGTTTATTAGTTTATATTTAAATTATTGCCTTTGCATAATTAAATCCTATTTCTCCTGTAAAATTATACAAATGTAATCCTTCTGCTGTTAATTTGTCACTTCTTCAAAGAAATTCTGCCTCTGCTACCTTCTTTAAAAAAAAAAAAGAAAGTTAAAGTAAAGATTGTGTCAAGATGAATCTTTCTGTCATGCCGGCCAAATTCAGGCTTAAATCAATGTAATGACATTATCAATAATGAAACAGCACTGCGGCTGTTTGTTTGCAGGAATAGTGAAAGGTTAAGCCTTGAGAATATTGGCTGAATTGTTTGGATTAAATATAGACTGACATGACTGGCTTGCACAGAGTTTCACTTTAGGTATTCATAAAAATGTTTTATGGGAGGCAGGGAAACAAATTTCTTAATATTATCTTTGCTAAATTCATGAAACACAAGTCTGGAGAATATTCAGCAGCAGAGCCCAGTGACATAGGGAGACTATTTCTTTGGAGTTTGGGTAATGCTTCATATTGTGGTCCATGTAAATAAGACTTTCCTTATTATGTAATAATGTCCAAACTTGACTATATAAGGAGCACACTAATATTATTATTATGCGTTTGTAAGACTAAAAGACTAGAACTTTTGAGTACTGATAAATGAAGCACTAAAATATTAGAGTTTGAAGAACTTTGATAAAAGATTAACAAGTATCTTCTTTGTCTTTTCAGCTCTGTTTATAGCAGCTGGTTCTGTTGGGACGCATTAGCCACTCGACTTCACTCCCCCTTTTTCACTTTCCCTCAGTAGGCCTCAAACTGTGTTATTATTGTACAAGGGAACATGATAGAGTAGCTACCCTGAGAGCTCATAGCACACAGCAAAGTGAGCTCACACCAAAAGAAAATGACTTGACTAGTAATATAATTGTAAAATACTCACTGTAAATATTACACCTCCAGTTCATGTTGGTCCTGATCTCTCTTTTAGATAGTCTTATTGAGTTTACCCAAGTTGGTGACACAGCACACTGGAAAAAGGAATTCTGCAAGCAATGCAACTCATAATAGCTTTTCAAAATGATGTACTTAGTCCTCCTGCACCTCAAGTCTCAATAAAACCTCAATCTTTCAAATCATGTGTTTCATTAAAATGTTCAAAGGTTAACTTTAAGAACAGTTGCTTATATGAGCAATGTTTTATGGATATTTTAGATAAAGTTATCAAAAACATATAAATCAAAGGAAAAGCCTATAGAAATCAGACTATGCAGTTGATATACAAAAGTGTTATGTCATTTATTTTCTAAGTAAACTAGGCAATGAATATTGATCTTTTTTTGTTAACAAAGAAGAAAACAACATATTTTTCTTCTTTTTTAACTTACCACTATCTCAATTGAATGTAGCATGAGTAAAAGTTGTAGTTGGAAAGGATCATGGGGAGTCTGTTATGGGACAATTTTTAAATTGGCAACAATGTCAAACATGCAGAAATATGTATTCATGGTATCTCCACCTTTTATATTCAGTTGACTTCACAACTGTTAAATCTTTAACATAAAAACACTTAAATAGGTTAATAAACATGTTTAATTAAGGAAACGATGAAATAATCTATAAACCCCTTAAAGGAAATAATAAGGTAATAACTAAGGTTTTCATTACCTATTCATTAACATTTATTGGAAAGACTTTAATAGTAACCATTACTGGAAGATGGGAGATAGTAAACAACAGCAACATTTAGTTGGTTTGATGACTGGAAAATTGATTTATTATATATCCTGGAATGATAAAGCTTCACCAACTTGGAAATAAATAAATAAAGACAAACGTTGTTGTGGTGTTAATGTTTTACAGCACTTATTTACACTGTAAAAGCTAGTTAACACGACTCATCACCTGCTTTCTGAAGCAGGAAATACCACAATTCTACCATATAATACTTTCCTATTGTTATTTCCATTCAATTGACTCCCAGATTTCATCATTTGCAGTATATTCTACATCACATTGGTGGACTCATGATAGCAGAAGTCACAGTGCATTAGTCTTTCACTGAGTGACAGATACTCCTCCTGAAGGTCAAGGATTTGCCTCTAATTGATTTCCTGAATGATTGAGCAGAGTTTAATAGTAGCTCCCTGCCTGTCCAAAGGTGACGATGATGAAAGCAGTCAAATGGAAAGGGAAGGCTAATTTTATACAACTGCCTCATTAGGCAACCTTGACTCTCGGCTCAGTGAGGTGAAAGGTGAGAAATCAAAAGCAATTATGTTCATTGTTTGGTTGTTAAACTGAAAACCTAAAATAAAGTTTACAGTTGTTTTGCTGCAAACAGCCAACACTGAAAGGGAGAGTATGTGTTTATTGCTGCTGGGGAACTACAAGAATCATCCTCTGTGAACCGCTGGGAGTTCTCTTTAGTATGGGCGAACTCCCAGAAAACATCAGGGGGGACTTGTCTTACCCCAGAATTTACTGGGGCAAACTGCTAAGTTGTGGCCTCTGAATAATGATCTGGCATCCATTTCCTCAATGGCTGGCACACACAAAGTGAATATGGCTGAAGGACAGGGGGGAAGAAAAACAGTCCTTTATGTTTTGTTAATCCCAAACGTCCCATCGGTCTGAATTGATTTCAGCTTTTGTTTTTGGCTTGAGATTATGAGGGGAGGATTTCCAGCTCCCTCACCATCTGATTGCTCAGGGTTTTTTTTTTTTATGGAATACAGCAATGCAGATGGCACTGCATACAAGCACTACATCACAATGGACCAGTTACATTGACAGAGCACAATTACAAAATAATTACTTTGTAATTATTACAGCTTAAAACCCTCTGAACAGAGCTTGACCATTTTAATTAAATGAAGACACACTCTGATTCTTAAACTTCCTGATTCACACTGTGTCAGCTGGTTATCATTAAGGCAAGTTAAGGGACACCCCCACTGTTGCCTGGGTTGAGAGCTGCCTCTGCTGCTGACCTCTCTGTGTAAGGAGGAAAAGGATGACAACAGTGGTGGCAGGTTGCTTTTAATTAGCTGGTAGCACTAGGAATCCACTCCTTTTTTCTTAAAATATCCAGTTTTCAGACTCAAGGTTGAAACCCCTCTGTTGCATAACCTGGATTCCTTTAAAATTCCTTTAAAACTAAGTTAAATGAAGCAAATCCAGCAAAGCGACCAAATGCTGTACTTTGGCCAGCCTGCTGGGCCAGAAAACATTGTGCTTGCAATTAAAAATGATCAGAACTGTTTTAGCTGCACCATGCTGCCCAGTTTATGGTGAAGAGACACCATGCAAAAATGTTTTTATGAGGCACAATATTAAAAAAATTAATAAATAAAAAATGCATGAACAAATACCAACAAAAACAAGTCTCCAAAATGTTTTTGCTCATGATGGATGATGATGGATGACAGATGCTTCATCCAGTCAACTGCTGGGTATTTTTTGATAGTGCTTGCCCTTTTTCAAATGGTTTTCATGAAGGACTTCCCAGATGGCTCTGTGTAACAAACCATCTGGTGTATGAGGACTGGAACGAACAAGCCTGACTCATCCAAAGAGGCTTGATTCTCTCTCCTAAATAAAAAAAACAAGTTTACAACCCTAACACTGGCTGATTGTCCTTTTCTATTTTGATCATCCCATTCTAATATTTACTGACAGGTCACTACAGTAGCAAACTTGTTACATATAATCAAAAAGAACCGATTAATACACACTCAACGATGCTCCTGGTGTCGTTTCAACACTTTTCTATAAGCAACCCACTTTCTCTACTCAATCCTGTGACAGGTCATGAAATATTGGTCAATAGTGCAAAATCTTGCTGTATCACATTAAAGTTAAATATTTGAGTCATCATTATTCTGGCATTCTTTCCCGGTGTGTCAACATCTGATGTTGCCATTCCCTTTCCTTTGTGATGATGTCTATTTTCCTTGCTTTGTACCAGGAGCAAGGAAGGGAAGAAGGGATTAACCCATCCATTGTCACGTCTGGTGGAACGAAGGACTGGACCCAAAAGCACGACTCACGAGAAAAGACTTTCAAAAAAAGATGTTCTT
>JAOXYM010000020.1:6343209-6368195 GCA_028567055.1 Leptatherina wallacei
GGGTGTTAAATCTTCCCACAGCCACGATTCCCTTTGTCTTCTTTGAACTTGGGATGTGTCGACCAGCTAAGGGAGTTTGGTTAAACCCGACTGATTGCAGAAAGGAGTTGCAACTTGGTCTTTGAATTAGCAGGTCCCAGAGCACACTTTGAGGGGAAGGGAGGAGAGAAGAGATAGAATGAAGGAGGTAAAGGAGCAAAGGCATGAGATACTAAGGTGGGGTGGAGGCAGTGTGCAGAATACAAAGGGTTGTAGTTAAAGGGATACATAGACAGACTAATATGCAGACAACAAATTAATTTGGCCCTTGTATTAACTAAACAGTTAAAGCACTGATATTAACTGTGTATGAAAGAGTAACAGAAAAAGACCAAATCTTGACCTAAATCACCTCTTAGAGTTTTCTATTGTTGCTGCTTCATACTTACACCCTATGTATGGTGTGTCTCAAGAGGATTCTCAATTCTTGAAGCTCCCTCTCTTTCTCTTCAACACCGGCAGCTTGATGTTCATGCTCTGTTCCACAGCTCAGCACATATACTGTAAAATTTGAAGCGCCCAGACCATGACAAATCACCATGTATCTCCCTGCCTCTGTATGTATCCCTGAATATTTCATAAACGGCACACAGCAGATGTTGTTATAAAACGCATCAAATATTGATGCGCTTTCTGTCTCTCGTTCTGATATTTTGTATTCCAGTGACATGGGCAACGACAGCGTTCGTGTTGGACTAACAGCCACTGTGGTTTTGACTATTATGAGGCATTAAGTTTGAGCTGTGTTCCGCTCGCCGGTTAATGGGGAAAACAAGTCACAACACAGAGCAAACGATAGTAGGATGATCAGTGCGCTTGTTTGCAGGTGGCTAATTAGCAAGGCTTGCTATTTTTTTTTCTTTTTTCTCCCTGATCCCTCATTCCAGTGTCTCATAATTTTCAATGAGTTCCTTTTAACTACACCCTAACAGCGTTGATTAATTTCATCTGAAATTACAGTGGAGATTGCAAGGAAAGCATTTGCATAATGCATAAACTGTAGAGCGCTTTTTGAGTCACCCACATGAGTGCATTCGTTTGGCAGAGTAACTGGCTATGAATGAACATGAGGTATGATTGAAACATATTTCCAAATGTCAAACTATTCAGCCTTTTCTCAGCTTGCTTTTTGGCATGACGTTTAAGCTATATTTGCCAACATTATCACATATGGCATGCTCTTCAACCACACACTGCTTGTTTTGGATTAATATAGATTAGGAAGGAGGGGTTGGGGTTGTAGGGGGTCTCAAATTAATCTGGATTACCATCAGCCTCATCCCCCTCTGGACATGGCAAATTCCCTGGAGAGTGAAAAGCCTGTGTGCAATGGCATTTTCTTTGACCCATTTACAGGAGCGGCAGTATTGCATGTTGAAATATAGAATATGAATGAGTGTCTCCTCCCCTAAGAGCTTCCATCAGAGATCACTTAAGGGGCCCAGGTCCATTATTGAGAGGTTGCAAGGGGGTGTCAAGCCGCTTTGTGAAGTCAAGAGTGGTGGTTAAGTATGTACATTAGTTGCGTTGCGGTATCTCTATAGCTTCATGATCAATATTTGTCTAAAACAGGGATGGTTTACAAGAACTATCATTTACCAATTACACTTTTAACTGTGCCTCATTCGATCAGGTGCTATGAGTAAGATAGATAGGAGATATAGATGTATTGAGTGCTTATCTACCCTAGAGTTCTTTGCAAGAATTGCTCTCTTAGCTGTATCCCTGCTCTGAACAATTTTCTGGCCTTTCTCGTCTCCCCCTCACAGCCATTCCTCATGGGAGGAGCTGTTACATAGCATCTAAGAGGTTATTAAGGCTACTGTGTCTGGGGGAGGATGAACTGAAAGTGCAGCAGCAAAATGGTCTATTTTGACGGGGTACCATTCCTCTCAGTTCAGAAAATCTACCTGCATTTTGGTCCATAAACCAGGAGTTTGTGGTGTGCATGAATGTGAGACTGAAGTGTGCAATGTGCATTGGAGGGAAAAGGGGATTTCTGCCCTGTATTTGATTTCCATGCCTGTGATCATTACATTTCTGCTGTTGGTAGGGATCAGCTTAATCCCTTCTCCTGGAGTGCTTTTCATTCTGTCACACTGGAGCAAATACATCCATTTTCTTTATCAGGCTATAGATGGCGCAAGTTGTTTCTGACAGCATTTGGGTTCACAGAGTTTGCTGTCACTTCTGGCTGTTCAGTAGCACTCTCTCAGAGAATGAAAACAATAACCTGAGGATATCTTACAGGGGCTAAACAGTGCTTTGGTGAACATAATGTTTTTTGAATGTTTTGAAAAACACAAGATGTAATTTGTTTGTTGTGCTAACAAGCGTAACTCATTACTTTGACACTGAAAGGGAAAATTACTGCTGACATGTTCATGCAAAAAGTACTCTGGCATAGCTATTTACTTCTGAATCTAACTCAACAGAGCAAAGTATCAACCACAAATAATCAACATAAAAATGTATTTTTTGGCACATGATGCACTTATCTGTAGTGCAAAAGATAAAGATTGATATTATCATGAGGATTGATTGATATTTGATAAAAATTGGATTGTACACATTCTAATGCCATTAAATCAGCTCTGACAGACCAGAGCAAAGATAGACCAGAGGTTTCTGGTGTTTGGGAAAGGGGCATTAGCAGAGAGTCCTTTGGAAGCTGAAGGGTGGGCCTCCATTGACCAGGCTTTCTTTAGTACCTCTGCAGGATGTTTGTTCACAGTGGAGTTTTAAGAGTTTCCTCAGAAACACAACCAAAAGCCTAAGGTGTTAATCTGGCCTTCAGATTTAGATGAAAAGCGGATGGAGCTGAAGATGGAAAGCTAATTCAGTGGGGAAAGATCAACTGAAAGGCCATTTGCACTGAAAATGTATGCACTAACTTATAGCAGACACTTTTATTGACATGTAATCACAATATTTTTCCAAAATTACCCAGAATGATTTGTTTTTATAAAGCTGATAACAGATGACTGTAGTGATGCAAACCCTGGGATCAGGGTGTATATAATAAGTTTTCTTTCAAGATCCTCCATTCAAACTGTGTAAATATTTTTGTGATAAAGCACAAAATGTATATTTGACAAGGCTAGTACTGTAGGTGTGAGGCTTCTTTATGTAAATTATTAATGAAGGAGACGTTAAGGTTTTGCCTGAGCTATTAATGCACACTCTTGGTGAACCCTCCTACACACATAGGCAGCCGTCAGACCAAGTTCTCATGTCCTCTCAATGTTTGTTGATGTGTTGAATCCATTTTACGTAGTTCTCTTTTATCATTATATTAGCTGGAGATCAATGAGAAGGAGACACCTTCAGTACATTCAGAGACACCTCCAGGGGTTAATATGTCTTTATCATAATAGGCTCTACATCACATACTGCCTCAGGGAAGCTTGGCCATTTAACATCCACACTTGTGACCAGTAATCAATGGAAACAAGTCATCTGTTAAAGCATATACAAAGGGTACTTGCACATTGGTGGAATTGAAAGGAAGATGCAGTGGCAGCTTTTTTAAAAGGAATCCACTATGCATAGAAATAGTGCTAATGTACTGGAAAAGCCTGGAAATATTTTAGAGAATATTTTGTCTATTGAGAACTCCTATTAATGTATCTGCATGCATAGTATGCATGTGCCACCAATCTCCCAATGAAAAATGAAAAGCTATTAGTTTCACCTAGACGTTGGTGCTGTGAAAAGACTTTCTATTCAAAAAGCCATCTTGATTTTTCCACGGCTATTATGTGCATGAAATCTATTGCACCAGTAACCCTCAAGAATCCTATGAACACATTACATTATACAAGTAACTTTGTATGCATGTAAAAATCATGCTGCAAATGTACTGAACCATTGTGCTATCTTTTGTACAATGACATTCTTTTTTTCATTGATAGGGTGAGCAAAAAGTTAGAGAATACGACAAACATGTCATACCAGCAATTCAGAAAGAGCTGAAATAAATTTGAAAATAGCTCAACAAACAGTATTTTCCTTCAGATTTTCAGCTTCACTACAAGAAAAGATACAGATTCCAGTGGAAAAACAATGAAGGGTGATAAATACAGTTTGCAAAACTGTATGGCAGTGCTAAAGGAAACATTAAAGAATTGTTGCAGATTTTAAGGATTATGAGCAGTGATGCCATCTTCCTTTACATAAAAGATGTGATTCAAAACTCTGAAGAAGATTAACAGTACAGTATAAATGACCATGGCAATTTGGTCTGACTACTAGAGTCACATTCATGACATTAGATTAGCGCTATGTAACTTTATGACCTTAGAAATATGTTTCTAGCTCATTCTGATGGCATATTGACATACATTCTTGGCCACGTTGTCGCCATGCAGCGGCCCGAGGAGGGTTTCCAGCCTGTAACCAAACATTACAACTAAGTTTTGCTTTATGTCCTGCATCACATGCCAGAAACTGGATATCAACACACTGGCTGTTTTGAACATGCACCGTGGCTGATCATCAAAGGAATCCTACAAGAAATGATCAAAGTGGGGTCCTGTCACTATGCCTCCGATTGATCATGTACCCTGGCCACAGGGGGGAAGTTGTGGGTTCACTCCCCTTTTGTGGCAGGGTCATGGCCCTCCTTGACCCTGCCACAAAAGGGAAGAGACTTAAAGAGAGAGACTAAGAGAGAGCAAGAGATAAGAAGAGTCATCACTAACATTTACTGGCTGGAGAAAGTTCAGAGTAGAGGTAGAATGTCAGATTTTCTCAGTGACACTCCCCCATGACCGAAGTTAATTTAAAAAAGTTCCATAGTACTCCTTTAACTCTGATTTCAGGCAGTTGATCTTCCCAGTTAATGACCCCTGCCTGTGTTTTTGAGCTTTATTTTCATTAATGATCCTTTTACTTTTTCCTGGACCCTCCATTCAGTATCAGTTCATCTTTTTTAATAACAAGCATAACTGAACTTTTCATCTTCACTTCCCTCCCTCTTTTGTGTTTATTATTAGGTCCAGTTTTGATCTCAGTAAGTAGGTAAGTAGTAGTAGTATTAGGTTTAAGCAACAAGTGAAGCAGCTTGAGGTTCATCTTTGGATTTTCAGTGCCACAAAGCTGGTTCCCTTCTAGCCACCAAGGGTGTAGAATTGGTGAGGGACGGTAGGGACAGTAGGGATGGTAGGGACGTCTCCCTACCAATGTGGGGTAAGTTCCGACTTGTACCTACTATTCTCACAATCTCACAAACAGCTGAGAGATCAGGGCGCTCTGTCCCTGCTCAAAGTCCCGCCTCATAACATATTTCAACCATTGACTGTAAAAGAAATGGACAAACTGTGAAACCACGTGACCCGAAGGTTTCTGAAGAGCTGAAAAGAAGCTCATTGGGAGGTTCCCACCGTCGCCATCTTGGTACCGTTACGAGTCTCGTGACTCCCAGAATATTCCAAAATGGGCAACGAGGAGGTGCTGAGAGGGGGGCTGTGAGCGTGGGGACGGATGATTGACACCTTTCAAACTCTGAGCTACAAGCTAACAAAGCTAACCCCGAGCTAACGGGAGCTAACCATCGAACAGAGTTAGGCGGGCTAAAGCTAAGGCGCACTGTTAGCTGGTTAAAAATTTATGCTGTGCTACTCTGTGCCTCGTTTTGCCAGATATTTGCCGCCTGTCAATCAAAAGGACACGCCCCTAATCATGAAGAATTTTAAGATTATATAACATCTAAACAGAGAAGGTAGAATTTTTTCACTCCCCCCACAGTTGTCACGAAGGTAAAGTTGACCTATTAAACCTAAAAAAAATTTTTGAACCAGGCTGTAAACATGTTTATTTCTCCTGTGAAGTTGACCTTTTTAACATGGGAGTCTACAGGGGTCTGCTCTGTTTTGCAGCCAGTACGTAGCTGGTGAGGGGTCAACTGCAAATTTTTGGCACTTCCGCATATAGGCTTCAGATTTCTAAGCCCGAGGTTGCCTCTTGATTTCAACTGATATGATTGGTTCTTCTGATTCGTTTCTTGCTAACGTAATTGGCTGTTCCTGCTGTCATTCATTCTGTTGAAAGTGCTTTTAAACTTTTAGCGGTGCTAGCTAGAGGCAGTGTTCAGAATGTCCCAGGAAATATTTGGAAGCGAGTTGTAAAAGTTTAAGTCACAAAGAAATCATTATTCTCAGATGCTATTGAGTCAATTAATAATTATGATAATAACAGTCACTAATTTAATAATCTTTTTTTCCTCAGCATGACTTTTTGTGATATTTTGTCTGGTGACAGAATTAAAGCTGCAGTTTAGAAAAGAGGAGGAGGAAAGTCAGGTGGAAAGACAGGGCCACAGCAGGTGAGCTTTAGTACTCTGAGATGTGACTGTGGCTACATAGTTAATTAAATTGTTGTCAGAGTCGTAATGTTTGATACCAAAGTGTTTACCTGACCTTCACATAATGTTGTTCAGACTTAAAAAGACATATTTTTGGTTCAGACCCCTAAAAAAAAGGGATAATAATCAATTTAAGATTTTTTCAATTGAAATGAGAATGAGAATGATTCTCATTATGAACACTTTTTGCTATATAGCAAATCATATGCAATTGTAATGAGTCAAATTGATCACATAGCTTATACTACAGATCTTTTTATTATAACCATAAGGATAATTATTATCTACTAAATAAAAATGGTTTATGTAGCGTTTGTAATTAAACCTTTTAATTTGGCACATTTTGTCCCATGTGGTATCAATACCAATATCAAAAAGTTCATGTGGTCAGGTGACAGAAGAGGCTGACCGGTAGTAACGAGAGGAACAGATGGAGGTGGAGAAGACAGGTGGAGAGGCAGGGTCACAGGTGAGGTCTCAAACTTTTGCTTGTCCAGATTTTTTGTCCACTTTAAATGTTTAATATCACAAATGAACGTTTAGCTCAAGTGCAAAAAAAACCCATCCACAACTTCTACGTCCCTACCAATGTCAGAATCAAACCTACGCCCTTGCTAGCCACAGTGTCACTATGGCAACTTATGCTGAAAACTTAGCTTCTGACACCTTTTGATATGATTTTGAATGTTATGTTATGTGAATTGTTAAGGCAGATAATCTAAAGAAACCATGGACACGCTGAACCTGCTTTTGTAGATAACCCCCTGTAGGTTTACTCACCAAAACTACTCAGTCAGTGATGAGAGGAGATCTTGGCTTGTCAAAAACTACAGTTTTTAAAACCCTCTGTGTTCCCTAAAAAACCACATTACGTGACAAGATTGGAGAGATGTCAGGCTGCTTTCACTAGTTCCTTGAAATGTAAGTGCTCTGCTGTGGTGCCTTTAGTGACGCATTCATGCACAAGTCTGAGTTGCTCTTAATGTATCTAACACCTTAACTTTCTCCAGCTCATTGTCTTATAAATAATCCTCCAAAGTTAGACGGTGCCACTTCCAAGTACGTGTTAATTCAGCCACAACACATTTGAGAGTGTATATACATTCTGTTTTTCTCATCTAATTTCCAATTAATTTGTGAACAGTGTTTTCATTTTGCCCCTACTTTTTCAAACGTACAAGCTAATTTTCTCTATAAAAGATGTTGTCCATTTTCTTTTCGTGTTAACACCCTCGTAACTTTCAAATTGACAATTAATGAACAATTCATCTTGCAGAGGAACATTTTTAAAAATGTAATCTTTGAGCAGCCCAGAGTTAATTACTTGAAGCAATATTCATGGTAATGAACTTGCAGTTATGTATAATTCAGTGTCACTTAGTATTTTAATAGAGGTTGTCCCAGTAACCTTTGCATATGTGTGTGTGTCTCAATGGAGGACACTTCACTGCAACTGATGAAGATCTAGTTTATCATTAATGCAACATGACTTTACAATTAGTGTAAAAGCTTGGGGTAATGCTTAATGTCTCGATGTCTGCCACTTTGAGGAGGTTAGAAAGCTAAACAGCATATAAATGCAAACTAATCGATATCAGGGAAAGAAATGAATCACCTAAAACTCACTATTAAAAGCACTTGGTAAATATATTAGTAAACTAGGTAGCTTTTTTTTTCAATCTAATAATGACCCTGCTAACAATGGAAATATATTGTAAAAAGTGGGAGGTATTGACAAAGCTTCTTTATGTGTAGAATTTAGATATAGAAATGGCTCTATTATTAATGCATACACAAAGCAAATGTGATGAACAAAAGGCCACACAACTCCTATTCAATTTTTAGAATTAATATACTGTCAGGTTATTGCTTCAGTTTCTCACACAGCAGCAAATCCTTTGCCAAATAGTATGGGAAGAGTTGAAGAATACATAAATGAATTAATTTCATCAGAAGAAAATTGCATACATATAGTTGTGTGTGTGTGTGTGTGTATGTACAGTATCTGGGGGCGGTAGTATCTATTAGCAATTGAGTAGTTGAGAAGTGAAGTGCCTGTTTGCATAGCTTTATAACAGGTGCAGCTATTACTACCATTATTACTATTATTTCTAATGATCAATCTAATTATTATAATCTGCTTCTAATAGTATTAAACACTTTTCAAATGTCAGATGGTTTGCTTTATGTTTTACAGAAAGCTGGATCCATATTTTTCACTTTTAGAACCTTTTGTTTGGATGCTTTTCAACATTTCTTGACTGAGACAACCCTTTGTGCTTTTAACTTTAAACATAGTTCTGTGCATTGAACTCTTGCCTTTAAATCTCCCATTAAACCATCCTGTTGGTCAAGGTTTCTGAAAATGTGATGTTTTGATTTGTTTTAAGCAATTTGCTCTTAATGATTTAGATTTTGTCCCTCTATGTGTCATATGGTTTTACTTTCATTGTATTTGCCTTTTATTTTTTCATGTAAATATAACACCCAATTCATGGATCAGAATTTAAATGCTTAACTCATTCCAGGATTCTTCTACTGGAACAAAAGGAAAGTCTAAGATTTAGTTTTCCCTTCTTTCTTGCAAAATTTGTTCTACCAATAGGCAGTTGCCACAGTTTGCAAACTATTCAGAGCAAATCATCAAACTCTCCATCCTTTAATGGAGTCGATCAATGCCCAAGATGGAAAAGAAAAGAGCAACAAAAAAACAAATCTAACCAAGAACAAACAGCACAACACCAGGCTTCTTGGGGATTTCTAAATGGCAACAGCCGGGTGCCATGATGGATTGAGTCACGTCAAAGACAGTCTATTTCCAGGAAGCAGAAATCTGCAATGCTGTTAACTGACAAGATTTCACTATTAACACTCCATAGGGATCACCCCCAATTCAAGACTTAAAAAAAAAAAAAAAGTCTGTCATTGTGCTTTTCTATTTCCCTCTTTGCACTTTACTGCCCACTTGGTAAAGGTACAACACCCTGTCATTATATTTTACTCTGAACTACAATTTCATACGTTGATAATTACATCAAATATTTCTTTTTTAACAAACAGTGCACAATGAAAACATGTGAAAGTGCATAATGCTGAACACAATATTTGCAGACAAATTGAAATATTGCTACTAAATATTAACCGTATTCCTTCTTGGTTATTTAGTTTATCATGATTTTACTGCAGCTGGTTGTTACAATATTATTGGGACGTGTAAAAAGACAAACAAAGAAAAACTGATAAAAGCCAATAAAATGTTATAATAGTCACCAAACCATGGACAGTGCTTAGAGCTTTGGATGAATGCCTGCTGTAATGTCTCAAAATTTAAAATGTAGTTGACTGCTGGTTGTATCTGAAAATGAGTGAAGTTTAACATATCATTAAAACATAATGAGGATGGGAAGCAAGAAGGCCAAAGGGCCCATGGTCCCTGTTTAACATTCTTTTTCGATTTTAATTTATCTCAAATAGACTTAATTTGAGGTATCAAAATCTAGTCCTTCACTGGTCCAATAGAACAGTTGCACCATGTCTTGCTACTGGTCATTTGGCTGCAGATTCATGGGGTAAGGATGGATGGTGGACGGTATGAAGTAAAATGTTTTCACTAGTTACTAGTTAGGTGTTTTCATTAATCTTTTCATTAATCGTAAAATGTTCGGGAGAGAAACAAAGCGCCATAGCAGACAAAAATGCTTTAAAACTTTTTTCTTTGAAAAAATGAGGACGTGTAGGAAATAACAGGACTGTTTATTTGGAAAAACAAAGCTACAAATGCAACAACTTGTGTTAATTTTCTATATGGAACAAGATAACTTTTCTGAGAGAAGTGGACAGCTGGAGGGCAATTTAATTAATGAGACCACTCACAGTTTCAGTTTGTCTCTTATCATATCACAAACTGCTGAGTACAAATTAACTAACACAGCCTGTGGACAAATCTGTGTGACACCTCCAGAAGGCTCGGCATAATTGGAACAAAGACGGGCCTGAATTGATTCCAGTGGTGTCTTGGTTTCATAACCTTTCATCAGCTGGAGATGATTTCCTCAGCGATACCCGGGGAGAAACCTGTATTTAATTGATAGTGTCTGAGCATCTGTTGGTGACAAGCCTTTGTATGTTTCAGTGAATTTGTTTCCGCCAAACATTTCAATTATTAAAACTGAAGCTCCGCACTCTCAGAATCATGAAACAGCAACTGATATCTACGTTACAGTCTAATATTGAATATATAATGACATCTCATGCAGTAAGTTATTACAGTCTATTTTAATAATGTTTGACTGACTCTAATAAAGTGGTTTGTAATTTCTTATATCATGCATAAACTGGCAAGAAATATTACATTTAAAATAATGTTTGTTTTTTAAACTTTTTTTATTAAATAAATGTATGATTTTAATTCAATACCACATATCAAAAGAATGAATATATAGATATATATATGAATAAATATAGATATACATATGAATAAATATATATATATACATACATATATATATGTATATATATATGTATATATATATATATATATATACATATATATATGTTGTTTTGGTCTCAGGATGTCAAAATGTGAACAGTATGATGAAGACGATCATTAAAACACAAGCTGTTATTGAAGCAGAATATTTAGTGGTCGATTTATAGTTCAGATCCTTTTAATTTTTTTCCTTTTTTTGTGGCTAATCATATGGTTTGAGAACAGCATGTTGGGCAATAAGTACTTGAACAGGGACAAGTTGAACATGAGCAGTCAGTAGTTTTGAGCAGTGGTTCCCAACACTTCTGCCAGGTTTTGACTGTACAGAGCATGTGTAATTGTCAAAATTAAGGCCACAAAAAGGCAACATTTAGCTGAATCTGCTTTAGATTTTTTATCATTTGGGCATTTCAATCAGGGAATAGGTTGGGAACCACTGGTTTAGAGAAGGTCAAACTAAGTTAACCTGTAAAGGTTATGGCACAATTAAGATTCATTCTGGCAAAATGCAAAACCCCAAAAACATCAGTAGCTAGTGCATGTACCCTTTTGCAATCTCTTTCCGAAGCACGTGGATACACTGTACAGCTGTATATTGCCACTAATTCAACAGCTACTAAGATATAAAAAAGGGTCAGGAGAAAGTTATTCCCTAATTCTGATTTATTTACCAGGGACAGGACCAAATAAGAGTGAAGAAAGGGGACAGACAGGCCAACTCTCAGGCATGAGTCCAACTTTAATATGTCTGTTCTTTTGCTTCCTTTCTTTCTGTATTTATTTTCACCTCCATTGGTTAAGGCTAGGCCCTGCAATGGACTGGCGACCTGTCCAGGGTGTACCCTGCCTCTCGCTTGATAATTGCTGGGATAGGCTCTAGCCCACCCACGACCCTGAATTGGATTAAGCGGAACAGAAAATGGATGGTTAAGGCTAGAAATGAAAAGGACTTAAAGTTACAATGTGTAAGAAAACTTGACATCTAGTGGTAAAGATGGACATACAGTAGCAAATTACTTCAAATGCCAAGAGTAGTTGTGAATGGACGGTGGCCGTCTGTGGCCAAAATTCTTCCAGGCATAGACATGTTTTTATCTCGAGTGGATCCAGTGTCCTCAGGTGCATCAAGGACTGCACTACAAGTAACTGCTACAAAAATTGTGCATATTTATTTCGCCTACGCACTTTTAAAGGCATTGCTTATCCCAAACGGTGCTCTAAATGAACCGAAATATAAGTTATTTTAGCAAAGTGATTAGATACTGATCGATTAATCTAATATATCCTAAATAAAAGTTTTTCTGTCATTGACATTGATTTTGTTACATGCTCCACCTTCAGGGTTAGGATAGTTTCATGGTTGGGTGCCAAGTAACACACACGTAAAACACATTTTATTGCTGAGAGCTTGAGGTATTTTCCACTTTATCACAATGACATGTCCTTTACCAGCTGGACAAACCCTGCATGGCCAAAAGTGATGCTTTGGAGTTATCCTCTGTGTTCAGAGCAGACGCAGCAGGATCCTGACCAAGTGTCAGAATGTGATGGGATGAAAGCAGGTTCAGGTTGCTTCCCTGTGCTCAAATTGTATGCCTCATGCTTTGTTTTGACCACCAGCAGTCACAAGTCCTTCAAAAGTGCAAGGCTCCAGCTCATTGCTCTTCTCACAGCAAAACTACTTTTACGAAAGGGATTTCAAGAGGGATAACATTACATATTTGTGTAATTTGAATAATCTTTGTAATGATTTTACATCAGTTCCATTAAAGCAAATGCTTACCAGGCGGAAAACATCAACAGCATAGAGCTAAAAAATACAATAAGGCTACTCCATTTGGTTGTTCGAGGGCCACAGTCCTGGACCCTTTCCATGTGTTCCTGCTCCAACACACCTGACTCAAATTAAATGGATCCAACACCCATGAAGTTCTGCACAATGACTTATTGATTTGAATCAGTTGTGTTGGAGCAGCCTCCGCAGGACCACGTAGGATTTGTTTAGTAATGACACAAAGGGGTATTCTCTCTTCTCATACATGAAAGTGAGTGGAAATTTCCATGAGGACGAAACAAAATCTTCTTCTTCCATTTGTATCAAGTCAAGCCGATGCTTTGCAGGATGCTCAGCTGAGCAGGAAGGCTCAGTCAGCAGGGTTCTCGTGGTGCTCCTCTCAGCCTCCTCGCCTTTTGTCTTTCCTGCCCACCAGACTGACACCTAAAGTGGCACTAATTGGCATGGGCTCTGACAGCTATCCAGTGTGCCTGCGAAACTTTTAATGACGCAGCTTACACCCAGCAGCATCCAGACTATATTTCCTGTTAAGAAAAGACTGTAGAAAATATACTCAAACTGTGCACACTCCCTGGCAGTATGTTCTTTTGCTCCTTCTCTCTCCATCTTGCAGAGAAACAGACAGCCCACTCTGACACACACTCATTGATGTAATGTTACCCAGCGAAGCACAGATGGGTGCTGTCTGGCAAAGATGATACATAGACCTAATCATTTATTTCTTTAACTTCTGGACTGGATATGAATTATACATGCATATAAAGGGACTATCGCACATGCTTGTGAAATCCAATAAAACTCTTATTTTCCAATAATATAATCTGTTTTACTCTCTTTTCTTTTGTGTGTGGACCATTAAGCCTAATCTGTCTTTATATTCCTTTTAAAGCCTTAATCCATATTTTAAAGATCCTTCTTGGAAACGATTTGTGTGGAAGAGAATATATTATTCTCATGGAATTGTAGATATTCAAAAGAAGTTGGTGTATTGGTGTATGCACTTTGTATTCATCAGTACTCAAGGCAGACTCCTTTACAATATATGTTCAGACGCTGTGCTATGCAACCAAATAATATACATGTTCAAGCACAAAGCAGTAAGAAGGGCAAATAAAAGGAGGAGACACACTTGGCCTAATTGTTTCTTGTTCTTTTATTCTTCTGTCAAATTCCTTCCCTAATACTACTGTTGCATTTAATCTGGCTTTTATGCTCATACATTCTCAATATTACCCTTTGTGTTAGCTCTCTGCAGCATTTTCTTTGTCTGTCACTGATACTTCTCACAGCTATATGTGTTCTCTCTCTCTCTCATTATATATATATATATATATATATATATATATATAGCAAAGCATTTGTAGATGAAAAATATGAAATATAGAATATGTGGAAGGTGCATTTCTTTCTGGCCTATGTGATGTGGATTTTTTTGTACCTTACTGTAGGAACATGGAACAAAGATAGAAAAACCAATAACAAAAGGCAAGAAAACATGATGATGATAATGATGGAAGGAAACCTAAAGCTCTTCAATCCACAGCAGGTGCTTGAATTGCCTCCTTTCTCTCACAGCTGGCCCTGGTTCACTTCGCAGCAAATAAGAGCAGCTGGAAATTGCGTGGAAACACCATCTCTCTTTGCCTCTCTACGGCCTTTACATTAAACCCGCTCTCTTGCATTAGTGCCATGACACCCTCGAGGACTGCAAAAAGCTGCCTCAGCAGGGTCACCTTGTGGTCTCAGCTGGTGATAAACATGCCATGTCATAGTATGTAAAGAGTTCTTCAATTAAGAAGATAACTAATGAATTATCATTTCATGCAAAGCTGGGAAATCTGTACAGTTTTGACATCGACTGGTTTACTGTTTACTGATGGTAAACTACATTTACCATCTGTTTCAATGAACAACTTCAAGAGAAAAAGTATTAATCTTGAGACCTGCAGTGACTCCGGAGCTCTCAATTATATTGAAATTACTCCTTTTTTTTCAAATTAACAGTATTCTTATGTGCAAGAGTGACAGATCTATGGAAAGGGAAAATTGTATTTTAAAAAAATATTTACAATTAATATTATAGCCATAACACATATAATATATGATTACAGTTCTGTCATTTTTCTTGGATCTGTTTCCATAGATCTGGGAGATTGTTAGCCTGAAAAGATTTAGCAATACTGGATAATATGTTGGAAGTATTTGAGATAGTAGCTATCTCCAATTTGACCTCTACATGTCCCACTTTATTTATCAATAGGTAACTTTTTAAAAGTTATACTGTATACTATGTAAATATTGAGATGAATGTGTTTGGCATTGAAAAATGCAACAGTAAGCTTCAGCGGGCATTGTTTAATCATGCAAAAAGCTCCTTTGTAGAAAAATGGGGAATTCATCAATCATGACACCTATACACAGGAACATTTTTTGCAAGCTTATTGTTCCTTTCATGTATGTTGACAGGTTGAACAAGACAATAGAAACATTTGGAGATGATGAGCTGTGAGCTAAATGCAGATACTTTTTTAAAAATTAATTTTCATTGTCATTGGATTACATTTTACATCTGAGCCATAATAAAGTCAGTGATTTTAACAAGACCTTGTAATGACTGATCTTTCAGTCTTCGGATGCAGGAACAAACAAGGAAGAAATCATGGATGACAAAAACGATGATGTTTGTTGAAATATTATCACAATGTTTTTAAGTACAGTGTGTAAATATGGAAATGAGCTTTTATCTTTGTTATTGTTGTATCAGGCTATTCCATATTTGATCCATTTCATCAGTTGATTCATGAGCTTTGATAACTTCATTCCAGTGATTTCATAACCACTGAAATCTACTAAAGCAGTCTTGAAAGGTTTGCGTCATTTGAAAAATATATATATGAAAAAAAGAAATAAACTCTTATTTTTCCTAATTAGGAATTAAACAAAACCAGTTTCAAAAGCAAAAAAAAAATAATAATCATTTCAGTGCTTGGGTAGATTTTAGATATGCATTATATTTCTTAAGCTGCTCATACTGTATCAGCTTAGTAAATATTATCTAGAGCTGAACATAAATGCAATGATGGAAAAAACTCATTCAAAATGTAGAACTTTACCAAGTAACAAAAAAAGAAAAACACTGACAAAAAATCCAAAGCACATTACAAATAAAACATAAATATCATGCTGTTTTTTTCCCCACTGTAATTGTCAGGTATTTCCAAATATAAGTTATGTTTAATCTGAAGGTTAACCTTGGAACAAAATTTTAAGTGACGTTAATATTAAATCTTTTGTGGTTATTAAATAAAACATTACAAATCAGAAGTAGCTCAAATGCAAATAAATGCTTGACATAGAACTCTGGCTTGTCCAAATAAGGCATTAAATAGTTCACTGATTAATTCCAGTGTGAGATTATTTGAAGCTTTATAATGGAGGAGGAGGGTGTTGAACTGAATCCTACATCTAATCTGGATCCAGTGTAGTGACATCAGAACTGGGGTGAAATGACAGGGATAGGATAGGAGGGTTTAGTGAGTAAGCTTGCTGCACAATTTTGGACTGTAATCAGCTGACTGTAATCTTGGATAAAGCAGGAATAAAGATTACTGCTGCCATTTAAGCCGATGGATGCAAATGTGTTGATGAGCATTAAAAACTGCTGGTTGTATATTTGCATAATTGAAAATAGCTTAATTGTATGACTAGACCAAAAGCATGACTTTTTTTCACCAGTGATTGATTAATGTAAAAGAGCTAAAATCATAGTTTTGTTGTGGCATAATTGACTATTATTTCTAACCTCTAAGAGAGGTTTTTGCTTTGTTTTTTTAAGGAAACCATCGTGATATGTAGCAAAAATGTTATTTCCCTCAATTACCTCTACAACATTTTTTTTCTGAAATGTTGGATGTAGGCAACAATTTACTGTAACTTCCAGATAGGTCAGTGATTCAGGGATTAAGGAGCAGTTTCTTCAGAAGGGGTCAAACTGAAGCCACTTTAGAGGATTCAGGGGCAACAGCTGATGAGAGGCGCTAGTTCCTTATGGGAAGCAGAGATGGTTTAATAATGCTAATGGCCTCTTTAAGCAATTTGTGATCTACAATGTCAAGGGCAGACATGAAAGAGCAAGTGTAGGAAATGGTATAAAATCAAATTACTCAAGAGATGGGAGGCAAGGAGTCTACTAGTATAGAACATGAATGAGGCAGCTCAGGGCTGATGAGTTCAGCACAATACATGTTTTTTTCCCCTTTTTTTATAGCTGCAATAGCATGAGATCAGACACCGTAAGCCTTCTTGTATACCCCCAAAGATAAATCCAAACTGGAATAGATCTGGTTTATCTGGATACATTGCTCTATCCCATCAAAAATACCAGAGAAGGTACAGGTCGGCGGTTGTGATTTTTCATGCAACTTCTTTGCATGATTCCCCAAAACAGGTGGACATTGAAAAGATCATAGAAGAATTAGTATTTTAATATTTCTAATATATCTCCATTCACTGAATGAGAAAAAAAGGGGTGGGATCATACCAGAGCTGTTTTAATGCCAGGTGAGTTTTTTTCTGTCTTGAAATGTACATACATTCTTTATTAAGAAGCATGCATGAAACCCTCCCCACACTAGATAAATGAATGTGATTGTCCTACACTTCAGTGGATGTCTGGTAGAATGGATTTGTACCCCCCCCGTTCAGAGCCAAAGGAAGAAAAAACTATAAATTTACCAAATTCTAGGCTCCAACAATGAGTCTCTTTTCATGTGCAAAGCAGTCAACCAAGGAAAACAAATTGTTTAGCCGAACTCTAACAATAGCTCAGCAGTCCAGGGCAAATCCCTTTGTTTGATTACAGCCTATAGACGTAGGATGTTCTTTTTAACCTTTGAGAAGTTAATTTAGAAAGACAAAGCCATCAGACTAGTAGAAATGTGTGTTTTAGATTTACTTCAATCAAAGTCTGATTGAAAAAATCCATTATCCTATGAAAAGATGCACAAATAAACATCCGAAATTGAAAGAGTTTATAAAGGAAATCAGGTTAAAAGCTCAAATTTAAAAAGGAAAAAAAGACAAACTAGCAAAATTTTGAAAGTTATCCATCCAGGAGTCAACCATCTTATTTGTAATTGGTGGGCCTGTGTAAATCTATGCTTCTGTACCACTACAAAAACACTGCAGTGGTGGTTATTGATTCTATAATCCATGAACACCTATAGTGTAAACAGATTATGGAAATGCTGCGCATGAAGATACATAACCTCTATCACGTATACAACCTCTTTCTTTAGTTCCAGCGCTTGTTGTGCAAAAGCAGGACAGGTGAATCGGAAAGTAACCCGCCATCTTTGCATCTTTCTCAATCTCACCATCCGCAAACTCACCTCATATCTTTCTCTCAGTTTACTTTCTAGCTCCTTCAGCAAGGACATGAAATATTAGAGAGATCTGTTCCTGAACCTGCATCAATTATTCTGTGTCTGACTCCAGCTTGACAGATACTGAATGTTCATAGAGTGAATATGGCTATCCCTGGGGCCTGCAAAGCAGCTGCTGGGTTGGGGTTAAGCCACTGAAATGGTACCTATTGGGACGTCCCAGCAAGGATCCAGGTCAATCATTAAGCTCTACTCAAAGCAATCAATAGATTATGTATGATCCCACATAGACCATCCATTGAACTCCTGAAATGCACAAAGGGAATTGCACTATGCTCTTATTATACTGTCAATTAATCAATGAATACATATCATTAATTTCCAAACAATCTAAATCTAAATTGTAAAGGTGTTGAATTAACAGCTATATTAATGACAGTATATTTCATGACTTAAGGGTCTGGGGATTCAGAGACCTTCAACCTCATGGCAGACAGTAAAGTTCTCAGCCTTGGATGTAGTTCAAACAGTATTTGAATGCAGACTGAAGAAACATGGCAGCAGCCCTCCGGCTCACCAACTAGCCAAACAACATCCTCACGCAGGCCTGATGCTGGGATAACGTTTTCATAAACAGCTCGCACACTCCAATGAAAATTACGTAGATCATTCTATTATTCTGTCAGATTATGCCTATGTATGCAAAACTAGGCATACATGGACACACACAAGCTCATTATGCATATTTGCTTATATTTTTGTAAACTTAATGCTGGCCAGCTAAGGCCATGTTTTTCAATCTGCAACCAGTGAGTGTTTGATCTCACTCCAAGGCCCCATCTGGCTTTGAGGATGGAGGTTTCCCTCTTCTTGGCTAACCTTTAAAGCCACATGTTAGGTAATTAATGTGAAGCACATTCTAAATCCCATTACCTTGGATGAGGAGTGGGGGGGGGGGATTACGATGCCTATCAATATGTGCATTATCATTTAAACTTTTTTCTGGTCTTGTAGGCAAAACACAGTTACTAGTTATGACCTGAATGGTGAACACTGGACACTTTTGGGTGTTTTTTTTTTCATAATAGTGGCCTCTTTGTATTGTCCCTGCACACTGCATCATCATGGTGGGATAAGAATTGTGTTTTGTCCCTGAGATGGAACATAATGTGTTTATCTGAGATCGATCGCGAGGCGAGGTTTAATATGCAGTCCCTAGAGAGGAGAGTGAATTTAATGTCACTGAAGGAGACAAAAAGTGCAGATTTTTGAGAAAAGATGAGGAGAGTGTTGAGATGCTTGAGGGAATTTTGGGGGGAATGAGAATAGCAATAAACCTGCACTGATCAATATTTTCATCACATTAATACTTTTCTTTTTTTTATCTTAAAGAAACAAGAAAAACTGTTTGTGGAAGTCCTTATCTAAACTGAGGAAAGCATGGAGAATAATCAGTTCTGTATGAACTGCATTTAACAACCTTGAAATCACAGTTTGGCTTACATGATCTTCATCTTTGCTGTTTGATTCACTCTTATAGCTCTGATCACACTTATTTCCTACGCATTAAAGACTTTTCATTGTGTAGGCCAAGACAATTCTCAGTTAAAATAAGGTCTTGGAGGTACGTAGATAATGAAGAGTAATGTAACATGAACTCCGCTAGTGCCATCGTTGATGAGATACAGTTAGCAGTCACTCAATAGCAGGAGCGCGGTCCCACCTAGCTTTTTGCCACCCAACATGGCGGCGCAACAAACAATGTGACATGAGTGAGAATGGTCTATAGCACCTGGTCTATAGAACAAAGTATGAATGATTTGAATGAATTGGTGTTAAAAAGGAAAAACAGAGACTAAAGCACCTCAAGTAAGTTTAGTTAGGTGTTCGTTGGATCCAAGTACCAGCCTGTCATTTGTTAGCATTGTTGGCCAGAGGGGCCAGTTGAAAATAATCAATATCTTGTCAATATCTTGATGTTACTATATCTTTTACTTGTCTTTAAAAATCTACTCCAGCCATATGGGTACATTTGTGAGCCAATTACATATAATTCTACAAAAAAGAAGAGGACAGGGTTGACATTTTGTCCATTTTCCTTCATCGTTTTTTTTTCCTCTCATAGTTGAGACACTAAATGCTGCCAGTCTGTTGAGGATATAAATACCAGTTCATATAACACCTGTATAAAGCTTGATTTATAATGTTTACTGGACACATTTATGAATTTCAGCAGCTGAGGGTATTAGGTCTTTATTTCTAATTCTTGCTGTTATCAGGATGACTCATAATTTTCTACAATTCCTAACTTTGCAGCCTTAAAACAAAATCTGGGGCCAGATGCCTGAACAATACATATGCACTAAAACCATCTGTACTCATTTTCCTGCAAACAAACTGGTATTTAAATGGAAAGAACCTAAGTGTTCACTTCACACATTCTTAAGAGCATGCATACATATGATTTCACTGCAAGGGGAACCTGGTGTGAGGTGGAAATTGAAAGGCGCCACATTATTACTAAGACAAGAAAATGTCACTGAGCTTGCTTAGTGTTACAGTAAATTCTGTTTCTTTCTAATTTAATTATTTAATCTTATTTATTGTGGGGGGCTATACGTATTGGCAGCCGGTTTAAATAAAAAGAAAATAAGCATTTAGGGTTTATTCAGACTTTCTAGCAGTGGAATATTTCATACCCCTGATGCTTCCAAAGCCTTTTTAAAAAACAAAAAAACAAAAAACATACCATAATTCATCTGTCTACCTCCTGCTCATTTCCAAGTAAGACTGTAGGTGTACTGTGCAGAATGTACTTTCAATGTTGCAGATAAAGCAGCAACCCTCCACCATAGCTGCCATGCTGTCTGTGTGAGCTGATGCCCCTTTTTCTATAATCCATTTCTCTTTGCAGCAAAGCAGGGTCTTTTGCTCTGAACTTAGAGTTGATTTTTTCCATTCAGTAGGTTGGAACTGATACCACCAAATAAGACTTCATTTTTTCTGCTTTTTCTGACGGGTGTCTCGGTTTAATATTCAGTAAATCGTTGCTTGCATTATCATGTCTATGTAGTTGTGGTGCAAACAATGTCCCGATATGCAAATGACAAATTAGTGGAGTGTCCACTTTCATTCATGGAAAATAATGGGAGTGGAAATCAGATTTCCATTCACGTATACTGTGAATTTAAAAAAGGACAACCATATGTACACTTGGCTTTAAAAATCTGCTGAGAAGAATGCATTATGCATATTTCTGCCTCTGTGTGTGTTCACAGTTTCGGGCATGAAGCTACACACACTTTTATGCTTTTTTTTTATAGGTGTGTTTTATATGCAAGTCCACCAGAAATACATTCCTATGAAATGAAAAATAGTTTATTAACCCCCTAAGAGAAATGATAATAATGGGCACCTATGATTAAAACAAAAATCCTACGGGCAGAGCTCTCATAATTCACATCCATTCTTTCATACAATTTCATTTTTTACTCGAAACAAGTTTTTATTTCAATACAATGTAATGCTTTCATAAATGTTGACTTAGAGGCCACTGTATCATAATATATGCCATTTTTTTAGTCTCACCAAAGCCACATTTTCACTTACCTAGAAAGATAACGGTTATGAGTTTAGAAGCAGGACATAAATACACCCCCACCCCCAAACACTTGAGGCAGATTAGTGAAAGTATAAAAGTGGTAGGTAAATGAGATAGCTCTAAGCCCAGAAGTAAAACACAAAAATCAAAAGATACCCATTAATAGGAGCCTACTGGCAATAAAACAGGGTACTTATCTAATAATAGAGCTGTAACGCAGAGGATTTGCTAAAGATGCTGACTGGATAATCAGAAAATTAGCTGCAGGTGTCCCTGAAAGAAACACGGAGAGGGTGAGATGATGCTGGCAAACTGGGGGCAATAGCGACAGTAACAAGGGACCTCTGATGGATGAAACAAGCAGACATAAGGGAGAAGCAATGTATCAACTTGCCTGCTGTGCTGGCTCATCGGTAGAAATGCAACTCCTGATAATTCAACACTGTCTGTCTTAGTTGACTAGTATAGTTTACTTAGCTAAGCTAGTGTTAGCTGTGTGGCTATATTCTGATTAAACCACAAAGTTTTCTATTTCTGCACATGTTAACAGATGCAGTGGATGATTTTAAAATATTCAAAGATACTGAAGAAAGAACTTGGATAAGTTAAACATGTAATGTGTGCTTTTGCCTCTATGGGGAAACATTTAATGAGAAATCGATTACTTTTACCTTCAAGCAGCACCGTTGATCAACACTGAAGCAGTTCAGCAACTCAATTTATTGATTTGAGTTCAACTACGATTTGTCATGGCTGACACTGTTAACATTCAAATTCAATGAACTTTTCAAGCGGTCAGCGAGAAAGGCAGTATGTTACTGGACAGCTTCTGCTCTCAGCAATGACCCTCAATAGTTAATAACACTCACATATACACACACACGCACACACACACACACACACACATAAGCAAAGCTACAAGTTGTTATTGATGTCTTCCAGATCACCATCCAAATGAGAAAAGCATCTGATTAAAAACAGCACACGCTGGATGAGTTTGTTGACACGCATTCAGAAAAAGCATCATTTTTCTCAGCAACTTCTAATCACATTTCATATTTAGACACAGCAAACTGTGCATGAACAAATAAAAGAGAGATATATTTGCCTAAAAGATATTGTATATGATATGCATTCCCTGTAAAACCTTTCGCCACCGCATTGCTCTCTTATTCCTTTTATACACGTGCAAGCTTTGGAGGGGAAGTATAACAAGCCATGTTCGTGCTACCCTCTTAAATATCACACTGTGATATTTATATCCATCCCATGGACATTTTTGGTGAAGCTATACCCTTTAGGGCAAAACAGCTCTAGTATGCTTTCAAATAGGGTTGGTTGGCTGATGGAAAAACACTGGAACAAATGAAAAAAATCTGATTTTTCCCATCTTTCTTCCTGTTTGTGTTCGCCGGATCCATTAGTAAATGAGCAGTTGACCATTAGTTTCCTCTAAAGTAAAAATAATGGCTCTTTCCTTGAATCCATTTGATCACTTTCTGCATCTGATTCATGGTTTATTTGCAAACTGATTTATTTGTTTTCTTTCCAGTCCCACTATGTTCGCGAGTTGAACTGTGTACAGTGATAGGGGAGAGCACCTGAGTAAGTTGCGACCTGTGCTATTTTAGGACACAAAGTAGTTTATTATTCTCCCTTTTGCTTTTGTACTGCTTTGATAACACCATTTTATTTGTCTTTGGTTTAACCTTCTTTAACACAATTTTTTAACTTTGCATCACTCTCATCATGTCACCCTCTCTTAGATTCTTCTGCTCTCTTTTTCTCTTTGACATCTGTAAACATTGTGACTATAACTACACACCGGTGCAGCAAGCACCAAAATAAAAGTTCAAAACAAGGCGAGCAACAGTTCAGCAACTAAGATGGATCTGCAACAGCCTTCTGTAATAAACTTATAAATCTGTTCATTTTAGGGTTTTTCTGTACATCGCAGGGCATATGTTGTGTTGCTGCCTCGGTCCGTCAGGTTTATTCATCTTAACGCCAGTGTTGAGCTAAGCTTTTGTTCAGCTTCTATCCTTGCTTATGTGTCATTTTCCTGAACATGTTTTGCAGGCGGATGTTTTACTTCACAGATAAGAGGCTTACTTTCTCACACAGCTAAATTTATCCAAAACCAAACAGCTCAAAAACTAAAGATTGTTTCTATTTATAGCTGGTACAATATAATTTAGTTGCCTACTGACAATCCAGGTTAAAGACCCTCCTGTTCTCTACTGCATTTACATAGTTTTTATCTGAATATGTACCGTTTCCTTTTAAGCTTGAATTTTTACCTGATTATGTTTTTCATCTGTTCAATCTTGATTTTAGAATTTTTATTATCTATCTTTTATTTTTTCTTTGCTGTTTTTTGCAATGTAAAGCTCATTGAATTGTCCTGTACATGAAATGTGCTCTATAAATAAATTTGCCTTGCCTTCACTAACCGACAGACTTGTGTTCTCTTGCGGAGAGCACGCTTTCGAGAAGTTATTATGGCTGTTGTCCAATCGATGAAGAGTGTGCCACGGCCAATGCAGTGATCCAGCTGTATCTCTTCAGCCTACCTCCTTTGTCTGGTTTGGCTTTAGCCTCCCCAGAATGTCTACAAGAGGATTGCATGTTGGAAGGTCAGGAAGTTAAGATGGGCTGTTTTCTAAAAATCTACAATAAATTTTCATGTAAAGGGGTGCTTTTACATGACATAAGCAAAGGGAAAAAATTACATAAATCCTAGGCTCAGGAGATGAGTGTCTGTGTGTGTGTGATTGAAATTCTCTTTATTCTTATTGGACTGGACTAAAAAAGCTGATCTCACAAAACCTTGTCACAATGGGCTGTAAATTCCATGCATTTCATTTTGTAGCTTGGGAAATATGTTGCTTACAGTGGAGAATCAAAAGCAGGACCTGTGAAAACTCCGGCTCTGAATGACAGAAAATCCTCTTAATGCATCAGCTTATTTTCTTGTTGTTCCCCAAAAGGCATATTCTCCTGACATGTGGGTCTGCAGGAAATCATTGATTCAATATGTCAAGTCTGAGCCATGAGGGTTACAACAATCACCATATATACATTGATATGCTCTGAGCACACACATTGTATATATGCATTTCTTGCATGTTTAAATGTATGTTTAAAAAGCCTATATATATATTTCGTATTTGGTATTTTTTTATTTGTTTCGAGCTGAGTAACAAAACTGAACAGTAAAAAGAGAAAGAAGAAAAAAACAACAGAACTTTAAAAGGTCCCATATTATGCACTTTATTCCCAATCTTAAACAGTTCTCTGATATCTCATTTAAA
>JAOXYM010000020.1:6381889-6406473 GCA_028567055.1 Leptatherina wallacei
TTCGCGCGCCGCTGTGACGTATGCACCCTCCGAATCCGCACTTCGTAGTGCGCAGACCCTTAAATAAAACACACCCTACGACTTGGACTGAGCTGCTTTGCTGTAAAATTACAGAACTTGGGCTTGCTTTGTCTTCAGTTTAATTTAGTGGTTTTTCTCCTGTCACAGGATTGTTTGAGTTGTTTCCTTTTTTTTATTTAGCCTTTTATTCAGAGACTGTTTTTTTTGTATATATTGGGTTTTGTTTAATAATTGTTCACATTGTAAACAAATCACTGTTACCTTTTTATATAATTGTCTCTGATAGTTTGTGTTGCCACCCCTTTTCCCCCTGGACCTCATACCACCATCGCCACAATAAAAAATGAAATAACATTAATAATGACTATATGCAGAATGTCTATTGCAGATTGATTAATAAAAGTTTATACCTCATATGTTCTTATTTATCCCGATACGTCACTTGTGGACTGGTCAAGTCCACTGTAGGCTACTTGAAAAAGAAGAATGGCACAGTGGGGTCAACCAGCCCCTCCCTGCCCCCAAGCTGTAGCAACCCCAGACAGGCTGCCACCAGCACAACTTCCCTGTTCTAATCATATTATTCGGTTTTTTTTTTTTTTTTTTTTTTCAAAGATCTGGTCTCGGTGTCGTGCATTAGAATAAGTGTTTGTTTTTTTTGTTTTGTTTTGGTTTGTTGTACTCAACTTGTCTGATCCAAGACAGGCAAGAAAAGAGGCTTTGCTGTATGGTGGTCACCCCGTGAGTGGCAGGGATGAGAGAAGGGATGAGAGAATGGAAGCACAGAGACTATTCCCATAGCCATCAGGATCCCAGCTTTGTAAAGCAGAGGTTGATAATAACTTATTTTGCTTGTATTTGCTGAACCCTCACTTTGTGTTCATAGTTACACACTCAAACTATTTGGGTTTTGTAAAAGATTAGCATAAATCTTCGATCCCTGAGGAAAAACTAACCAAGAAGAGTCAAGAGTGGGGTCTCCAAAATTACCAATGTTGCAAGAAGTTGGCAGTTTGTGCATGCATGATGTCTGCATCTGCATGGACGGACACTTGGAAGGCAGACCTGAAGCACAGCAGAGAGGGAGGGGGAGGGACAAGTAGCGTTGGCTCACATTTGCAAGCTAAAGGTACACTGTCTATTGAAGAGGCCAATTTAAGCTTGAATTTGTATACAACTAAGAAGGATCTCATATACTAACAGCCATACACAGATATGTAGGTTAAACATTTATCCTCATTAAGAGCTGATGATGTAAAACAAGACTGGGAATAATAAATAGTCTTAGCACTAGTAGGAATTATTTATTGCTTTTATTGTTTTCTCTCCTCCATGTCAATATTCACTATATTGTTTAATTTGCCTCCTGGATGTTGTCTGGTGATTGAAATGGCGCTAACAAATTAGTTTATGAGTTTCAATTTACTGACACCTTTTTTCTGGGTCATGTTGATATGACTTATTTAGCTCAATTAAAAAGGTTTGTTGTCTTTTTTACTTTAATATTTTCTAAATGAAACAGAATGAAGGAGTGTGAGCTTCTGAACAAAGGAATCATGAAAGAAACTTTATGAGATCACACTGAAATTGTTCCAAGGAGAAAAGGGGGAAAAAAAGGATCAATAAAGTTCATTCTGAAACAAAGTTGGAGAGTCTCAAGAATTCACTTTATTTGAAATAAAGTAGGTTAGACAAAATTTGACAGGAATAAGAGAAAAAAGAAACCTTGGCTCAGTTTAACAAAATTTTACAGCTGCTTCGTTGCCCATTTTAGAAAGTTGTAAATATTAAGGAAAGTAGGCCTCAAGACCTTTTTTTCAGCTCTCAGAAAGAAGGGTGTTGTTAAATAATTTAGATGCAGTGGGGAAAGACTGAGAACACTATCCATACTGCAAAACCAACTCAGCCTGACAACTGAGCCAACTTCTTCTGCTCAAGAGGTTTTTAAGAGAAGCGTAAAATCAGATCAGAA
This sequence comes from Leptatherina wallacei, assembly GCA_028567055.1. NCBI lineage: Eukaryota > Metazoa > Chordata > Actinopteri > Atheriniformes > Atherinidae > Leptatherina > Leptatherina wallacei. The sequence goes on from JAOXYM010000020.1 coordinate 6,383,883, forward strand.
AATATTATTGTCAACCATTCTCAAGGTCCATGCAAAGACACAGCAATTGTAATGTCACCCACTGGTTTGAAGAATTACCATTTTAAAGCTTTGAGTGATGGATTGGAGATGATAGAAACCACAGACTCTTGCTGAGTCAAATTGGTTATCATGTTGTGTTATAGTGATGAAAAACAAGCTGATAAAAATCCCAAATCCATTTAGAAAATGTTGGCTGAAGTCAAATTTCAATTGAAAATGCACCAATTTCTCCCACAGTCTTATATCAAAACAAATCTATTCTTGCTCTGCCTTTATTTTATCAGACAGAATGGGAAAAGCTTTTAAGGCCATTTCAATTGCGTAATTTTTAAGGCAGGAGATTATGTCCAATTTCCATTAAATGCTATATTCCATTTACTCTGACGGCAAATTTTGTAGATTTGGTCGTCAGAAATGATCACCATAGAGCGGCAGAGTTTTACCAGATGAGGTCCATACACCTCATCTGGCAAAAACACCCATTACCATTTAAGACTCAAGAGTTAAAGAAAAAACAATCACAAAAAAATCCCAAATAAACACCATGAATCAATTGTCCACAGATAGGGTGCGATAAGATGGACATATCCTAATTTTGAGCTTACTGTGACCCTTATGCAGACCAATCCCAATAACACTGCCACCTCTATGCACACAGTTCGTATGATATAATAAGCTTTTTTTCAAAAAAAGAAAGAGAAAAAAAAGCATATTAGCAAACAAATTGAAACAAATCAAACAGAAGCAAATCAGCACCACATCGCTGTGTGCTAGACACAGAAAAACCAGCACCATGGATGCAAGTTAGAAAAGTTATAGCTGTGACATAATTTACATCAACAATGCTAGCAATACAAGATATTTAGCTAAGCAGTCCAGAAAAAAAGTTGCATCAAATTTCAGTCTTTTATGACTCCAAAGTCTCCAGTTAAGGAAAGAAATGGCCAAATGTACCCGTTACTCTTGTTTTCTCTTGCCTTTCTTTCTTTTTTTTCAATCAAATCCTTTGTAGTTTTTAGAGGGCCTTAATATGTTTAACACTTTTCCTTTTTCATCTAATCAGTAAAACACATTCGAGTAACTGAATGGATATTGTCATCAGCACTCTTTGTTTTCCTCTTTGACAAAAGTGCTAATGAGCACACTGTCTGCGTTGCTGTCTCGACTGCCAGGGATGGGACAGTTCAGAGGCTGAGCACAATACTTCAAAAGAAAATAAGGGGTCTTTGAAACATACAGTCACATCCTGAAACTGGAGAGAGATAAGAGAAATCCAATAAGAAATATAAATTAATAGGATTGTCTTTTCTTTTAAGTGTGCCATATGTTCTCATTTGCATAATCAACTGACAATATGTGGGGGTTTTTTTTCTCCCATTTGTTTAGAAGAAATTAGGTGTCCTCATTTTTTTTTTCCCGCTTCACTGTAGTGGGAACTTACACCAAGACCAATACTCACACTTGAAAAAGATGCAACCTCAGTGAAGAAAATAAAACTGAATCTGACACCTTCACTGGTGACTGTGACTAGAGGTGTGTAAAAATGTGACTGTGGAAAGATGAGTCACTGTGAAGGAGACAGAGAGGAAAAAGAAAAAGAGCAAATAGAGACACAGTGTGTGTTTGTACTGAACTGAGTTGGATTAGCTGCTGAAGCAACTCTTCTGGGGCTTTGAATGTGACATCTTTGTATTACATGATACACACCCAGGTAGTGAAAATGAGCCACGGATGTCATAGCAACAAAGGAGTAACAGCCACAAGTAGCAATCGTTTCTTTTCTACTCCCATTATAAACAATATTTTGTACTTTACTTAAAAAAGTACTATATCATTACTTGGTTGTGTATTATAAATGCAACAATATTACTTGTTTTTAGCAGTGATTACCAGCGGTGATTTAAAATGATGAGTGTTCACGGCTGCCTTTGGTTTTCAATCAGGTGCCACGGACGTTACAAGTATCAATAGGAACCAGAGGAAACTTATTTGTTCAGATTGTCTGTCTCACATGATATAATATTGGTGTATTGAAAATATATAGCTAAATGTTAACCGGAAGTAAAGTATACAAGAAGTATAAGTTACCAAGCTCTCATTTACATAATCAACTGCTGGTCAGACTGGGGTGTTTTCAGAAATCACAGCTGGTTAAATTACTTCAAAAATATGCAAATATTTCAGTAGAAGATATTAAGTCGCTTGCTTCTTGCAAACATTCCTGTTCACAAAGGTTAACAGTGGAAGAGGTATTGTGGAACGAAGAAATTTTAATGGCAGTATTGTCAATGTAAAGGTTAATATTTACATCACTTTTCATTATCCTTTACTAAATGTTAACCATATCCTCAAACCTCCTGCCGCCCCTCCTGTACTGTAATGCATTTACATACAGTAATTATTCTTCGGACCAAACACGAACAAAAATAATAGACATTTTCCATAAAATTCAATTCAAATTCAGCTTCATCTGTGGACACGTTAGTCCATTTTATAACTACTCATATAAGTCAGTAAACTGATAGCTAAAGACATCCCTTATCCTGAATTTTCAAAGGGACTCACCCAGACCGCAACTAGCAGCAGTAACTGTCATATTATCAGGGATTAAGTTGGGCAGAGATTTTCATGTTTAACTTTGTTTGTCTTCAACAATTGTAACACTTTTTTAGGCTTAAGGTGTGGCCACACATGGCTGCTTGCTATCACTATGATATGTAATGAGTGTGCAGCTAACATCTACATTATAAAACCTAAGCTTTAATTTCCTTTCACTAAAAAACTAATTGTAACTTTCAATTTTCAAGTTAACATCCAAACCAACTTATCGTAAAAATTATTTTCTCGCCTGAGTAGAATGGGTAAAGGTATTTGATCTGTAAGACGTGTCACAGTTGAGCCAACAATTTATGCTGCTGAATTAAAAATGGATCTTCAGGGAGAGCCTGTAATTCACCCTGTAGGAAGTTTAGTAATCTATGACAGTGAGACCTGAAGAGTAATGTGAATCCTAAACTACAGAGCTTCATGTAATTGGAAATCACACCAGCAGACCAGCACGAAACAATTCAAGTACCAGTGGGAGAAAAAGACAAATGTCATCCATGTCTCAGCATCTTAGACGGCAAATATTTGTCTCTTTTGCCATTGGTTGTATCAACAAATTGAATCCTGTGATTGTGTTTGTGAATGTGACTCCTTCGGTGGAAGTTGAGAACAAATCAGAGACAGCAAGAGAGAGCGGTAATTACACATGAGTTTAAGATCCAATATCTGTTTTGAAATTTGTTTCCATGATTAAATTGCATTAATAAAAGCCATTTCCATAGCAACATATGCATTTATCCCATTTGCCACAGCTAATCAACCCTTTAAGAGAAATTTAAGTTTAATTTATTACTAACTTATTTCACGGAAATCACCTGGCAGCATAATCGTGTTTTCATAGAGTTACTGTTAATTTATTCATATTATAATAGCTTGTCTGTGCAATGTAAAGTTTCTGGTTACAACTAAACCATGAGTAAATGAGTCAAGGCTGCCCCTGGCTCGGTCCTGACACATCCACATTGAAGAAATATACTGTAATGAAAGGTCAGCCATCAAAAAAGGGTGGTTCTCTTAACAATACTTAACAATACTCCACAATACACACAAGGAGAGGGACACACTTTTCCTTCTGTGACTTAGTGAACAGCAATGGGGGCCACCTGAATGTTACTAAAACCCGAAATACTAAGTCTAAAATATCCCCTCTAGCGACATTGAGCTTTATAACTCCAGTAGCAGATTATAATTGACAAATTGTAAATATTAGTTGTTTCATGAGGCTTCCTTGTTTAGTGACTCAACACAAACCACCTTTCAGCTCTGTAATGTATATCTTGTTATTTTTTTGAGTGTAGAATAGCTGGTAGATAAACTACATACAACAGTATCATCCTGTCACAAGTAAGCCAAGATGACCAGAGAAGAGTTCATTCACAGAAACGTCTGATATTGGTGACAACCATGTGCACCCATGACAAATGTAAAACACGGGTACGTGGGGAGAACATGCAAACTCCGCACAGAAAGGCTCCTGTTCGACCAAATGAACCAGTTTTACTAAGAAGCACAAAGACAAACCTGGACATGAAATATAAAAAGGATCTGGCACGGAATAAAAGAAACCAAAATTAAGGAAGCTATTCATGGAATATCTCTGTCTGCAACAAATAGATATTCACATTAAATACATCTATAAAACCTATATTTTCCACTCAGGACCCTTGTTAGTGAACATTAAATCTAACCAACTCTCTTTCTCCCGAGATGAAATGAATAATGGCTTTTTTCCCATAACTAATCTAGTCCGTGCCTAGTTTACCATAGTATCTGATGATGTAAAACTCACTTGGAAATGAGTCCTCAACAGAAAATAGAAGCTAGATTGCTCCAAAGACAAGTTCAGCCAGATGCCAACACCTTAATATCATATGTTTGTGATGAATGTGTATGATAAAAACCTTTAAGCTACAATGTATGGGTTGTTATCCTGAAAGTAGATCATTGAAAAGTAAGTTGTGACTAAATATAAGAGTACAGAAAATCCTATTTCCCACATTAAAAGCTAATTAAGCCCAAGCTGAAACATCCTTAACTGCTAGTACACAAAGTAAGTCAGGTTTCATTGAAGCACCAATATCTGGTCACCTGAGGTCATGATCTGATGAAATTCATTCTTCCACGCTCATCTGAGAGTCAACCTGCTGACCCGTCTATTAATATTTATTACCCTGTCTCTACTTCAGCTGCACAGACCAGCTCGGCCTAATATACAACTCTGCCTTGATAAGTTTTGTTGTTGTCATTTTTATATCAGAGATTTGCTTGAGTCACATTTACAAAGTTACAAAGCAAAAACCTGATTTATACACATTGTCTACGTTGTATATTTATTCATGGCTTTCTGTCCCTGCTCTTTAGTCACAGCTTATGAAACATTTATCTTGTGTGGTTGAGGCCTGGAGGGAGGGATAGAAGTAGCGCAGACACCATCAAAGACATCTTCTGCTTTCGTGCATATTGTAACCCGTCTTTCATATTACATTATCCTCTGCAAAAGTTTATATAAGCTCAAAAGAAACACACAAAAAAAGTTTGTTTAAATGTTCTTCTGATGAATGCAATTGTAGTATGGCTGCATCGGCTGCATTAGCATGCTACGATTTCAGGTGGAAAGGAGGGAAAGTCTCAGTTTTAAAACACATCCATGTGGTGCAGGCTCAGTGCTCCTCCAGTTTACTGAACAATCCCAAATAGCAGAGTTTTGGGCCTGAACATGGTCCAAACATACCACAACGGCAATCTGCTTCTGGCCCACATTTAGTTTGGACTGAGAGTGTTGAGCCAAGGGACTTTCACCATGTCTCAGCCTTTTATCCAACAGAAATAGCCCAAATCTGCCTATTTGGGAAACCTTTTTACCATCTGGGCCCTTACAGTTGCCATGACCCAACATGGACCTAACTCCTGCTTAGGGCCACTTCTGGCCCACGTAACACTTTCAGTGCTTTTACTGAGCTGTAAGTGCCAAACGTGGCTCACATTAGGACCGAATGTTGTTTTTCTAGACATCCAGCAGCGTGCGGATGTCCCTGCTAGAGGACACCTAGTCGGGTACCATAAAACACCTCCCTATAAATATACATTTTTCTTGATACTATTTTATTATTTGGACAAAAAAGTGTGACAAAACTTTAAAATATGAATTTGAAGGTCAGCAATGACCCATAATACTCAGACTTTTTTCTACTGCACTGCCCTATAGGGTCAGTTTTACTGTTATCTATAAATAAATATCTGCAGGAGAATTATTGGGTTGTTTTTTTTTTCCCCCACCTCTTAGCAGTCTCTCTACCTTGCACATAGTTTTCCACTAAGAGCGTGAGATGGACTTGATGGGATGAAAAAAAGTATTATAAAAACCATCTGTCAGACAATAATCTAGTTTTTCAGACAGGGTTAATTATCCAGTAAGGATGTGATGAGGTGTAATGATTAGTTAAAGGCTAGATTTCCCAGCAAGTACCACAACAATTGCAGAGACAGCTGACAGATTTTTCTATCCTGCCTCCCTTTTTTCATCAGTGAGGTGTTCCCCCCCCCCCCTTCTCTCTCTCTCTGCTTGGGTTACACACTTCCCTGCATTCTTTGATATACAGAGCTCTGGCAGGTATCAGAGCAGGGTTCCTTGTCTTAACATGAGTATATGTATATAAAGTCCAATAACTGAGTCTGGGATTTGCTGATCTGTCACTCGAGTTATATTTGGCTTCTGCCTATTCCTGACACGGCACCTCTGTGATTCTCTATATGGAGTAACAGAGTTAAAATATAAATAAATATATAAATAAATCAGAATGGTAAAGGCAATATAGGCATCCAACACAACACAAATTAATCAATGGAGCTATAATATCGTAAAGAGTTAGACAACACCAAGTCTGTTATAATGGATCTAACGTGACATTAATAGAATTCATTTGGTGCCGTGGATCAGGCTGCTTTTTTAATAGTAAAAATGATCCATATTGTCTATGCTCTATTCAGCTTTGCTCACTTTAATTGATGCATTTGACCCATTTTTGCTCAAAGATGGGATGAAGCTGACATTAAATATAAATATACACTTTAGCTGGCCATATCATACTGAGATGCTGAGGGATCTTTTTCGAAGGCATGCGAGGATTGTCTGGAGTTACAGGTGCAGAACAGTTCTTTTTTTCAATGCGTTCTTTATCCCTACCAACCTTATATTACTTACAGGTCAGCTTTCCTAACTATTCTCCCTGTGTAGTGATGTTCCCGTCTTTGCTTTTGTCAGTGCGACTATAGATGGGGAATGATGCTATGAGAGAAAAACGTCAGCATAGGTCTCAGAGATGGATTGTAAAATCGTGAGCATTACAGTTATGTGTTGCACACATAACTGTGTATTTTTGTTGCATCTTTGCAAAATACTTTTCTTCATTTCCAAGTTGTGTTCGGCAAACTCAGGAGCTCTGTGTACTGTGTGTGCCTAATATGCTTAAACACAGTTAATTGTGTATTAAAGAGTGAGTGCAAATGCTGCGATAGGCTCCAACCCTCAGAACCCTACACTGAAATAAGTGGGTCTGGAAAATGGATGGATAGATGGACAGTTTACAAATATGGAAATTACTTCTGCACATATGACCATTGCTCTTGAAGACTCTTCTCACCTCTACAGGGCAACTTTGAAAGACAGAGAAGACTGTTCTTTGTCACCTCTCTGACCAATGTGGTTTCTCTTCTGGAGTTTAGCCAGACGGTTGGCTCTGGCATGGAGCAGCTGCGATATTTTGAGATTTATTTTGAGATTTGGATGAACAGGGTCGGGGTACGTCTCAATTTAGATGACAAAATCTAAGCAGCAGGTGATATAATACCTGGTTAAGCATCTTATAATTCAATTCCCCACAGAAGCTTTCAAGTAAGATGCAGGAATAAGAATGTCAATGCGTAAGTTGTTGCATATTGGTTTTGTTTCCTTGAGCTGGGTGATAACTATAATTCATTAGATTTATATGACCAATTGCTTTAAAGAGCTGCTGAAGGTGTCTATTTTATATCCTGTAACTACAACTATCGCTGACAATTAAAATTCTGTCTGGCTCTTTGATGATGGAGTTCAATTGGATTCAGTGGGATCTAACCCCAGGTGCCCTGTAGGATTAAGTGATGGAAAACAGCAGGGGGACTCTTTTTGAAAAAAACAGCCTCAGATGAATGAGTCTGGGTATTGAGCATCTTTTTGATGAGTAAGTGATAAGATAATTAGCTCAGGACCTATTCTCATTAAATAATATTTGAAATATGTTCTTAATTCTACACCATAATACAGTATATATGAAAAGGAGGGGTTTTGGTAGAGGGACAGTCTCCAAGGAAGCACTGCTTTCTGTTTCTTGGACTTCAAACAGCTCTGGCTTATCTTTGAAGCATGTTTTAGGTCTGTGGCATGCTGGGAGAGGAACTTTAACGCACAAGGGCTTCTCTTTCAGGGAAGTTTGTCAAAGAGTTGATCTTGCGTTAGTCCAAAAAGCAAAATATTGTTGCAGATGACCATTTCCTTCTGGCTATACTGCCTGGTTTATGCCATGTTCATTTAATCTTCAGCTTTTTCTTTTTATCAACTGTAAGAAATCACTATCAGGGATTTTAAAACGAATGTTTCTGTGTCAAAAACATTGTGACTCTAAATTTAAGTGAAAGTATGCCTAGGAAAGCCAAGCTCTCCATTTTAAAGCACGGGGTTTCATGAAACCCAAGATCAAGACCAACATATATTTAGTCAACAACTTTACAAAAAAATCTTAACTGAAACATTTTTTTACACTTTGTAGATGGATTTAGACTAAAAGATTTTTTTAAATAATCATAGTTTAAGCTAAAATATGTTCTTTTTACAATATAACTGTCCCCATGGATACCAAATGATACATTCCCATTACAGCATCACATGGTTGGGAATAGAAATCTAAACCTCTTGGTTTGGATCAGAGTGGGCTTGTGGTTACAACTATAATATGACTATGTCGCCCTCATAGACATTATTTTTACTCAACAGATTATCAATTAGAATTAACATAATAAATACATAGATTATTTCAGAAAACATTCTGCCTTAGCATTTCCACCTGGAAACTGTAGTTCACCAAGTTTTAGGCTAACTTCTCAGAGTTGGCGACTGGGAGCAAGGTTTTTGAACATTAACATCTAACATCACATTGTTAGCTGTGTTCTAAAGTAGTCAAGGCAAAAGCTCATATTTTCTCTGTGCACTTGTTTCAGGATATGACCTGCTGTTTTCTTGCTCCTGCAGAAGAGAAGGCTTGCAAACTTGACTCAGTTCCACCGACACTCCTGCAGCTTATATTGAGAGGATTCTGTGAGGCTGACCAAAGTGTTTGACACAAACAATGTAAAGGCAGTCCTACTAAAGTGTAACAAAGTGAACATAAACTCCTGATATCTCGGTAACATATAGTGAAAGAAGTGAGGGCTAAATGAAATCATGCTTATGATCCTTTTTATTATATTTCTTTTAAATAAAATGGCCAGAAACAAGGATTGTTTATTAGGATTACACGTCTGGAAATCTGAAAAGCTAAGTATATATGTATTTAAAGAACTTTTCCCATGTCCTGTCCTGGTGGTTTGCACTGTTGTTTTCATTGCAAGGTTTCAGGTTCAAATCTCTGGCTTTATGAGGAATTCAAACGCTCTACTTATGCCTGCACAGATTTGATCCGAGTACTGTTTTCTCTTGGTTAAAGAAAGCATGCATATCCGGCTAATTGTTGCAAGCATGCATATTCAAATGTCATTAAGTTGGCCTTGTGTTGAACCGGCAACCTATCTGTCTGGGACAGGGTTAGGATTAAGACAGTATCAAAAATGGATGGATGGAAAAATTTGATCCCTGAAGTCATGGTAACCTTATAACATTCCCTTGCTCTCGCTATCCTTCCTCTGTTGTTCTGTTTCATGAGGGTGGTTTGTAGTTTACACAAGAGCGAGCCGCGTGATCAAAGGATAGACAGAGAACAAATAACTCCAAAGTAAACTGGGTTTTCTGACGTGTTTATTTTATCTGAAAAGGCACTGCCAAGCAGTGAAAAGGTTGCTTATTTTGGAGGTGGTGACATGTCTGAGGATAGCATCGCACCTTTAAGGTGAGCCTATCAGCTCCTTGGAACAGTCTCCCTGGCAGACTGGCTCCCCTGGGGGGATCCTGATCCACAGTCTATGAGTCATGCTCTTCCTGTGTTATCACTGGAGCAGCAACAAGAAGACTCGGGCTCTGCCAGAACGGGAAAAAATATTTTCTGATACAGACAGATAAAACTTGATATTAGGAATCTTAGAAGACACACCAGAAAGAAATTTAAGGTTGGGTCTTAACTGAATACAGCTGATTCATAAAAACAAGATAGTTATCCCACCTGCGTCACAGAGACAGTAACATTTTATGAATAGGATACAGTTAATGATCAAATTTTTTATTTTATGAATCTAATTGCCAATTTATTTGACATGGAGGAAATATAGACAATAGTTTAGGCTGTTTTTACTGGTAAAAACAAAATTTTAATGAATCCTGAAGTGCATAATCTAATAATCCAAATCTCAACCCAGTACAGCACAGAGTAGTCATTACGTGTGTTTCTTCATTATCCTTCACAACAGGCATCCCTGGCCTAGTGTCATGCTGCTTGTTGACCCGTTTCCTTATCTCTCAACCCAAAACCAGTCGAGACAGATGGACACCATGAGTCTAGTTCTGCTAAAGGTTTTTTCCTGTTAAAATATGTGAATAATTGAATGTTACCGTGAATTGAAGTGGATTATAGATAGATTAAATGGCACAAAATCTTGCTTTAAGAGAACTTTTGTTGTGAATTGGTGTTATATAAATTAATTGAATTGGAATTTAATTAATGTTAGTTTAAATAAACTGAATTTTATAAACCGGATTTCTTTCTGTGTCTGAACACTATAGCTTTAATCTGAATTTGTCACAAAAAGATAAAAGTGTACATTTCATGAGGATTTAGTTTAACTAAGGGTATAATCACACAGGCACTATCTGCTTTGTAGATAGTGCCAGAGTACAACATGCTGGACAGCTCACTGCCGCTACTGCTGCCCCCTACTGGTCAGCTTTATGGAGAAAACTGCATTAAAACCAAAGTAAAAACGCTATAAATTTGTGGTTGCTCCATTGTTTATTTATTGCTGTTTTCTATCCTGGCCAATAAACGAGCCAGATTTTCTTCTTCTTTCTTCTTGGCCAGTAGTCGTGTGGGGGAATATTGCCTCAAATGAGCAGTTGTTGTAACTGTGCAAAGTTCGGGCGGTCTCGTCCACTTGAGTAAAGTGCAGTGCAAAAACAAACCAAGCCAAATACAGGTCCAAAATTTTTCAGAATTCCCCGCCCAACTGAACCGAGTCACCCGGACTATCCTGGCGTGATTGCACCCTATTATTTACATAGCCCCAATGTTCATTTTTGGACAATAAGGAGGATATAAAGTATTCTTCCTGATATGCTTTTTCAAATATAAATAAATTATTTAGATTTTTTTTAATGCTATGATATAATGGATTTAACATTACTGTTATAAAAAATCTATAAGTATATTTTATATGTTCCTTCCAGAAAAGTATTCATATTAGAATGTCAAAATAACAGCCATGCCTGACTAGTGTTCATGTTGGGTTACCACAGTTCATGTTAAGGACTGAAATGTAGAGACCTACTGCAGAGGGGCAGATACGGTCCAACAGAGATAGAGGCAGAGGAGACTCAACGAACAGAGCCTGGCACATACTCGGTGGGACAGATGGCTGTGAGGGTCCATATGGGATGGGGAGTGTGACAGAGCATTTTACTGGCATTGTGTGTCATGAATGTGGTCATGTGTGTGCATGTGTGGATCTACATGATTTAGAAAGCTGCATGTGCAAGTATGGATTTTAGATGAAAACAAGTGCACTATGATAAATCTGGCTTTTCTCATTTTCCTATTTTGTGTTTCTTATCAGAATAAACTCTTATTTGGAGTCTCTGGAATCTTACACTACTACCAGTATGGGTTAAACTGACCCTCAGCATGAAGAGGGAAAGGGGGGGGGGCTTGGCTGCACTAGCAGGGCCAAGAACATGACATTACCAATGTCAGTTGGTCAGCAGCAGTCATCCCTACACATGGTCTGCAAGATGGCACAGCAGCATACTTAGACACAAAAAGTCCAAACACAAGCGTGACCTATAGGAGGGACGTCGTAGGCTGTTGGTAAAACTATTATAAGGAAACTAAATTAGATTTTTTTGTCAAGATGAAGAATCGATGCATGGAAACAGAAAGAACAGGACAAAATCAAATAATATTTATGAAACATTTATCCTAATGCTCTTAAAAAACATGAAATCCGCCTGCATCAGGTGGAAACCTCACCTTGGCTGGCACCAACTATGAATATAATCTATGTGTGCATTTCTTTGCTGTATGCTTCCACATAGTTTTACTGTCTTCTTGCCAAATCTAATCCTAGGATCAGTGCCAGGCTGTTGTATTAGAAAGAGGAATGTGAACTTTATGGGAATTAGGTCTGGTACATGACAAATGAGCATGGACAGTCAGGGCTCCCAGATGCTCATGATCATGTCTGATGCAGTCATTTAGGATAAACAGAAGCTCAGGGACAAATGAGCGTAATCCCTTTCCTGAAAGGAGCTTTGAAATGAGAGCATAATGAAATGTATAATTTATTTATTCTGAGATGCTGGAGGGCCCTATGAAATAAACATGAGAGAGAGAGAGAGAGAGAGGGAGAGAGCAAGTAAAAGAGTATTAAAGTGAGACAGATAGATAAGGATGGAAGGAGAGAGAGAAGGTAGGGGAATGTGAGATACTTGAGGAGACCAAGTGAAAGCAAATGAGAGACTAAACGAATGGTAAAAAAGAAAATACTCAACCTGTGAGAACATGTAGAATGTAATTTGTTTACAACTTCAGTAATGTTAGAAATGTGTATCTGTGTGTACAGCGTGTGTGCATAGTTAGGTCTATTCGAAGTACAATTGAAGTGTAACATAGTGATAATTTACACCCTGCAAAATACAAATAGAAAATAAAACATTTTCCATGTGTATTTAATGCCCAATGTTTATTTTATCAGCACTTTTTCAAGGTAAAATGATGTTTTAAAAGAAAATTAAATTAAACTACATTTCAATCTATTGACCTGAGCACTGGCTTCACCACTAGTCTATTTTCAAGATTATTCCACAATTTCAGCAAAAGTAAAAAAGTGTGCAAATGTAGAGCACAGCTGAGAGCATGACTTACAATACACAACTGAAGCATCTGAATGCTGATATGAGCATAACAAATTCATTAACTGCGCTAAAATGCTAATATTTATGATGCTCATGGTTTTAGTTTGCAAATAAGCAAACGTTTGCAAATCATCACTAAATATGCAAGTGGATTTGAGGTTTGTACAAATTGCAGTAGTTTTGTGATCAACAGTCTCTTGTATCATTAAAATTAATCCTACTCTTAGTTTCCACACAGCTATATGAACAACATCAGCATTTATTGTGCTGGGACTTTCAATGTGCTTTTTGGACCAGAATTTGCCTCAGTAATGTTGAAAACATTGATTATTTTTTTATAGAATTTTTAGGACAGACTGGACCTTGTATGCCATTAAAGTTAAGTTGAAAAAAAAACAATTAAATTCAATCTCAATGACACATTTTTAAAGCCATAAGATGATATTTAGATATATACTGAAGTTAAATAAATGGTTCATTTGTGTCATGCAACAGGTGTGCATGGTGATTCAAATGTCTTTGTATCCAAAGTATAATACAAAACTAATTCAGTATATAGTCTGTATTAAGCTACGCACATACTTTATCCATGTTTTCTCATGTTACTCGATTATTTGTAGACCCCCCCAAGATAAAATAAGTTGGTGTTGTACTATATTGTTTATATGGTGACCCCCTGAAAGTGTTCTAGGATGTCTGCCTAAACAGCATGCTTTTCTAAAACATTATACAAGCACCTCCTGCAGAGAGAACATGACAGCTGTGCATACCACCAACAGGACCTGACTGGCACATACAGTAACCTGTCCGGCTGTGTCCTTTGTGGTTGATATCCACTGCACAGTCTGTCACACACAAGGTGGCACACCGGACTTTGGATGTCTGCAAATGGCCTGTTCCTACAGAGGAGCTAGAATGCAGCTGGACAAGCACTGGTCAACTTTTTAACAAAGCTGACATTTTATGACAAAGAATTCTTTTCTCTTCACACAAAGATTGCTAATATTCTCCTCAACATATGTGGGCTAAGGAGTGCTAAAGCATCTGCTCCCTCAATGCTGAAAAAGCTACAAGCATTAAAAAGACGTTTTCTGCCAAAGTACACATTAAGAAGTATTTGATTTACAAAAAACTATAAAAAATACTAATGTGTTACATTTTGCCAGTATTTAGAGCAAGCCTGCATTTTGTTGCACCAACGAAATAACATTAAAACTGTGTATTCAAATAATAAGTAATAAAAGCATGCATCTTGGAGCAGACAGATAATGTAGGAGGATGGATTGCCTCTGCCAGTGGTTTCATATCTGTTTTGCTGGCTCTTTTCATTGTTGAGATACATTGTTAGCATAGTGAAGCTGCAGGGTTGCCAATTTAGCAATGATGGGGGAGCAAAAACACAAACCTATAAGTTGTGCAGAGATAAAGTAGAAACACAGACTAAAAATGGGAGAACCAGCAGCAACTTTCCTTTTCAAATAAATATATTTATAAAAACTTCATTGTTATTGTTACAGATGGAAGATGTGCCGCTTTTTCAGTTTCTTAATCATAAGCTGTGATTGCAAATTAAAATGTAATAATGATAATAGTAATTACTCAATTTATAATTGGAAAGCAGATAAACAAAATAAATCTGTGCATGGTAATTATGTTGTCTCCACAGGAAGCAGATACACCTGATATGCACAAATGGTTGCTGTGATTTTTATGTGGCATCTTTTTTTTGTTGTTTTTATCTGTACATGTTTGCATTCATTTATCAAACCTTTAAAAATTCACAGGAAAAGTTTCGTGTAGAGAGAAAAAGAATGGGTCGCGCAGCTGAGGCTGTACTGGCAACCTGGTCTTACAGAAACATGGCAAATATTCACAACCTCCAAAAATCATTCCATGAAAAAGGCAGGTTAAGTGTTGAAATTATGTTTTGACACCACAGCCTTTCTTCAGTTTCTCTTTTTTGAATAACAATAAAGAACAAGTTCAGAGATTTTACATGCACTGAAATTCCTCATATCAAAAGTTTATGTTCAAGCTCCCCCCGTTGAACAGCACAAACAGGACTGAACTCGCACATCATCAGCGGTCCATGGTAACTAGCATGCTTATACAGTCACTGTGCTGTCATGTGGGTTTAGTCACCAATAGCTGTAAGACTTGTGATTTTCTCACCTTGTCTTTCTATAGGAGCTCCTGATGGTTGTCAGCTTTGTTTACTTACAAAGAATGTAGGATGTTTTTCTGTTATGTTTCTTTACAGGGCGGTATTCCACGAAGCGGGTTTTCTGGTTTAGCTATATATTAACATAGACTAAGTGGTAATCTCGGATTTACTGTTCCAAAATGGCTAATCTGGATAAGTTAATGCAGAAACATATGCTGTGAACATAGCATGGTAGGGAGCCGGTTTTGTTCAGGCTATGCAACTTATCTCCAGCGTTATGATCTGAGGGGACGACACTCTTAGCGTGATCAGATCTGTCAGAAGAACCATTTTAATTAAAACAAATGAACAGGCTTCCTACCTTCTTTCCTTTTCTCACACCCCTCCTTCCTTTGTTTTCCTTTTTCAGGCATACACATTTATTTGAGGAATAGTCAAAATAAAGAACAATAATCACTCATCTCCCTTGGCAAAGCAAATTTGTCTAGCAAAACACAGCAACCAGACCATCATTCTGGTTGCTATGATGCTGGCCCTTTATTGTGGTCGAAGTCTTCATCATGTCGAAGTATTTGCTTTATTGACAATAATAAAGATATTAACTGGCTGAAACCAAAGTATATTTTCAGCCTTTTTTTTTGTCATTTATTCTGTTTTAATTTTGCAATTGTCTTCGCTCACTCAGTTTTTTTGTTATCGCTTGGTATAATATTTGCATATCCACATAACCTCATATCTCTTGCTCCCTGGTGGAATCAATTTAAACTACATCCAAATGTTTATACTGTGGATAACTCAACACAGCCATAGAGCAGTTGTGTGCCAGCTGAAAACAACACTGAACATAGCAGTGCCTCGAGGTAATGCACTTCCCATGTTCACGCAGTGCAGAAACTGGGAGGTGGTATTTTCATGCCTGCTCTGAACTGCCCTAAAGAGACATTTTCTGCTCATAAAATACAGAGCGGCCACATCTCTTTATAGTCATCTGATTTATGATTGCACCTTTGAGATAACAAAGTCGTGGAAACGCCTTTGTTGTATCTGCCAGTGAATAGTTTTGGAAATGTATATTTTTTGCTTTTAACTCACTGGCTAAATTAGCTTTCCTACTTTTAAATGCAAAAGAGCATAAAACTCAAACATTGCCTTGTAGTTCTGCATCAACCCCAAAAAACAACTGCTGGGGGCATTGGATTCTCTTTGTGAGATCAAAAGTGTTTCAAAAATAAAGCTTTACGTTCAAGTGGAATTAAGGCCATCTGAAACACTTGATGTTATTCAGTATGCATTTTGAGACCAGGGTGTTTTCTTATTTGGTTGTCAAATAACAGTGATGAAATAAGAAAGCAGGTATCTACTGTGGAGTTAAAGATGTGATCCCTTTGTACAGGAAAAGCAGTCCTTTTTAATGAATAACACTGGGTAGACTTCCATTATATCTCATTCCATTTCATATCTCATTACTAAATATCATTAGCCTTTTTAACTGAATGATGTTAATTAAAATCAAAGCCATAAAGTGGAAATAGACATTTAGAAAAGCTCTGCATAATTATTTCATTTTGTACCTACTGACTGACGTGGCTGCTGCACATTCACTTGATATGTATGAAAACTAACACTGACTCTAAAAATGGAGATTTCTTGTTGTTGAGAAAGAAATAGAATAGACCAGGAGAAACTATCGAGGGAGGGAGGGAGAGAAGAGATCACACAACCTTTTTCCAAAAATGGCACCAGCATGCGTTGCCAGTTTGGCAGTTTTGAAAGCACTTGTCAGAGAAGCTGAAAGTGTGCTTCCAACTCTCTGCAAGAATCCTCCTCTCTCGTCAGGTTTTTTCAATCCCCTTATAACCAAACAGTTCCTCCTCACCCAAAGGTGCCAAAGAGATACGCAGGTGAAGTTGTGTAATGCATCCACTCCATCTAAGATCAGTGAAAAAAAGGAAAGTAAACATTTGCCTTTTGTCTCTCTGAAAACATTACTATCGCTGTATGCTTGCGAGTGATTCTGCCAGTAGCATTCTGCAGTTTTTCAAAGAAATCTATTTGATTTTGATACATCCTACCCTGGCCTTGCATCACTTTTAGCCTACTTATCGTTTAATCCTATAAAAAATCCAATCAAGAAAACAATTATTGTGTCTTGAGAACAAGAACAGCTTTCAAAATTGTAACATGAAAATACTGTATGGTAAAAAGCCATATTTCAGATTCTTTGAAAAATAGCTGCAGAAAATGAGAAGCAAAACCAATCAGCTTCACATCCTTCTTGCATCCAAATGACAGAGACAATACAGACCACAGGTGGTTAACAGATTAAAAGCTGGCTTACAACATAGCACAAAGCGAGCTAACAAAAGGCAGGAAATGATAGCAGTGATAAAACAATGCTGATAGGGGCATGGAATACCACGGCACCAGAGGAAGCATTACCTTTATATGTCCAGAATATTGTGAAAACTAATTTGAAATAAGATATTATCATGTAGATCTGCAAATCCCATAAGACCAAAACCAACGAAACAGATGCTCAATGCAGTCGATGCGTACTTACAAAGCAGATGTCCCTGCAATAACTGAGCTTTATTCTGCAGAAATAGAACCGTCTGCTTGACAAGGACATAAAAGTAAATCGAACTGACGGAGATGACTCCCCACTGCCTCATGTTTCACCGTAAGATACCCCAAGAAATCCTACTGAGCAGACATCTCTCTTTGACACAGAGCGAAATGCAGGTGAGTTTGCATTGAGGCATTAAACCTGTCACATATGGACAGAACATACCCACATCAGTGAAAATAGTTTTATAAGAGCCAGTTCTGACCTCCAACTCATCACAAAACTGTAACATTTCAAAGGGTTTCTTTTCAAGCCCTGTTCTTTTTTTAATATTTTGACTCCTTCTCACTAGCTGGTAAGGCAACAACGCTTTGGGTGCCAGTTCCATTACTCAAAAACATAAAATGAGTATTAATTCTAGACATGACAACACATGATGGAAGCATGCAGCAAGTTATAATTCTATGCTGATACCACAGCATAAAACAGGCTTTTTCTTCAAATGAATGGAGCATGTAAAAAAAAAGTAATGTCTCATGTCACGTCTGTCTGTCATGCCAGCTTGCACGGTTGCCAGGGTGATGAAACAGGTGGTGTTGACTGACACCAACGCGTCTGTGAAAGAGATGGACATTTGATATTTCAGAGAAGAGCTCAAATGGAGTTCTATAGCAGTCTTCTAGGCAAGTGGCTCTAAAAGTAGGGGCCGGGAGCCCCAAGGGGGTCACAAGATAATATCAGGGGGTCATCAGATGATTTAAAAAATATAAATCTTACTAATTCATGAGAAACATGAACTTTCAAAACACCAATTATTATGATGGGGGTCCTGAGCTTATTTTTCTCCCCTGTAAAGGATCCCTGGCCCATAAAAGCTTGAGAACCCCTAGTCTAGGCCACGCCCGACTGCGTTTTTGACATAAAGACTTCTACTGAAAGCAAAAATAAAGAGGAAATTGCTATGAAAGTAGCAAATCTAAAAAAGAACTGTTTAAAAAAAAAACTTCTAAACACCATGAGACGCCACCTGCAGGCCCTGGTGTTAGATGGTTAATTGGCAACTACAAATCTGTAAGCTTTAAAGAAGACAGCTTACAAGCTTTACAAGATAATATGAAATCAGTTGTAAAAGATAAAACATAATTAGTGGGATACGATGGCACAGCTGAAAATAGAATCAGCAACAGCACACGTGTTGCTGATTTATGTCACATAAACACATGATAGTTTCATTTAATTTGCTTCACACATGCACTTTCTGGGCTTTTGGTTTTGCAAAGCCATCTACAATATTAGATACTTCAGTTTAGTTTAGCTTCAAATGCAAGGGGAAAGAGTGAAAAAGCAAGGTTAGATCATGTTGGTCGAAATGCAAGCTGTCATTCCAACCCTAATAAAGGTGCTTCAGCTGGTTACATTCTACTTATGCAGGCGTTTCTGATGAAGACTTGTTTCAGTTCCTCATTAATTCCTTTAATTCTTGCATGCACCATGCAAAATCTGCTATCAGCATATTTGGATTGTTTCCACTGTGCCATCATCTAATTTCAACACCACCACATAATCCACTGTTTAAGAGGGCATACCTATTGCATACATGTCTGTGAGAACTGATTCTTTAACTTGATGTTTAATTGGGGATCCTTCTCAAGAAGGATTTTCTCTCATGAGAACAAGACTGATTTATTGATACATCTTAACTCATTATCAATAAAAGGAGGTTTGTTAAATGATCAACTCTCAAGATAATGTCATTCAATTTTTAACTGTGCACTATTTTATAGAAACCATTCGTCAACATCTTACCTTTGATGCAAGATATTTAATATTCAGTGTTCATGTTACTGTATGTTACAGATTGATGCATTATTAAACAAAATATTTCATTAAAAATGAGGTCAAATGTGCATTTTTAAACTCAGTAAGGCATGTGTGAGTGAACAAGGTTCACCCCGAGTGCTTCCATATGGAAACAGGTTTCTATAATCAAATGGACCTGCCTCTCTTTCAATCCATCTTTATATCTTTCCCCAAATACTCCATTTCGAACATAATTCCTGTAAAACCTTTTAACCCTATCAATATATTTCTGACTTGCTCTGTCCTCTGCACCCTTTACTTGACCTATCTGTCTTTGCTTCTGATCCTTTGCACAGATGCTTAAGGAAAATATAGGTTATATATAAGTATGTCAGTTCAGTTCATGAAAATACTTTACTTCCTTACTAATTAGCTTCTGTCTTCCTCTGTATTCTTCCAGGTTTCCTTTCGCCTTTGAATCTTTTATCTTTTATATCGATGGAGAGTCAGCTTCTATCGTCTGTAGAGCTGCTCTTCGGAGGGAACAGTGGAATAATTTCAGAGGTACATAATTGATCACAACATGGCTCGTGTGCTCCTGTAAAACACCTCCCCTCTATTTTTCCTGTTCCTGCGTTTCATCCTCAGCCATTGCTCTGCTACATCTTTGTGTATACTGTAGTTGTTTTTGCAGACCTCAGCATGTAATCACAATTTATAACATGATGCAGCGAGACATAAAACAGAGGAAATAAACACACATTGTCAGTTATACTTATGAATTTGTTGTGATAAAACAAACAGATTTGTTTTGTGTGGCTCTTATGTCAAAAAGAAAGGGTAGAAACAAAGGAGAGGGCATGTGTAGCGAAGATATGTTGCAGAAATCCATTCTCAGTCTCTTACATTAAATATTCCATCTGAAGCTGCACTAGCTACTGGGAACAGCTAGACTAACACTTCATCTGTAACACACTGTATGATGTACAGGCCCACTGTGGACACCTCTCAGGAAGCTCAGAGATATTTTCAAGGAAGACTTAAATTTCCCACCATGGGTTTTGTTAGCTCACATTAAAATGGCAGAATTTGCTTTCTTTGAAGGACGTAATTGCTTTGGTATTGATAAATTGGTTGATATTTTTCTTTGTGCCATCATGAGCATAGTTTTTTTCTTCCTTTGTCTTTTTCCCCATCATTTCCCTTTTTGTCAACATGAAAACACAAGCTGCTTGTTTTCAAAATGCCCCTTTGATTGTTAAATGATGTGCTATTGTAGAAAGGGAAATTACATGGCGGCTGCTTCAAATACATAAAAAAAAAAATCCACCATTATTTTTCTGCAGCAGCACTTAAGTGACTCTTGGGATTTGGCTTCTTTGGGATGAAGGTGAGACATTTGCTAAAACATAATGGTAAATGAGTTATGGCCATATTTCCTTCATCTTTTCATTCATGTTGCTTAAACAAATCACTCCACCGGCACGGGATGCTTTCTTGATCATTTTTCATCTCTCCCTCCTTCTCTGAGCCGAAACCAGCTTCTACTGCCTTCCCCTCTTCAGCTTACTGACTTGATATTTCCAATCTCCAGACAAAACAAAATCAAAATACCCCAGCTTATGTAACCATGATGCTGTCATTACGGCTGAAAAACACGGTGCATATTTTAAAAGCGGAAATGTTAGATTTACCTGCTTTGCACCTGCAGCTACACCTTACACCTCTAAACAATGAGAAAGATGAATCTGGGTCAGGATTGGCCTCTGTGGTGCTTTGCTTTGCCAGGAGATCACAAACCTCCACTCTGCTACTGGAGGGGTGGAAATGGGGACAACTCTGAGGAGATAATGAGCATTACTTTGCATGTGTGTGTGCGTATGAGAGAGAGAATCTGTATGCATGACCGGCGTTATTTATGAAAATACACACTACTTCTAATGACCCAACATGAAATCTACTCCACTGATCACAAAAATTCCTCATGAACTATCAAGTTAATTATTCAGAGCTGTTCCACAAGACATATACAGTGCTACACAGTGCATGCTAACATGACAGCTTAAATAGATGCCACAACAGAAGCTGCTGTTGCAATAACACTGACAATTATTGAAAATGTCACAGCTATCAGCCATGTAATCCTTCCTGTATCTCATTTGTAGCAATCCCAGCCTCAGATGGAGCAGACTCTCAATAAGGTGTATGCGGAGATTCAAGTTAGCATTGGGGAGCGTGAGATCTCTCATTTCGATTCTGTCAGGCCATTACGGAGGTATATGGAGGGACTCTGATCCATCAGAGCAACACGGCCAAGAGTTGAGGACTATAATTACACACTAATTTAGCCTCCCTTCCAGAATAGAGCAGGCGGAGGGATGGGATAAAGCCAGACTAATAGCTAAAGGGAAGATTATAAACAGTCATGAGCAGAAGGAAAAGTAACACATGAAGAGTTTTGGTTTTTAAAAACATGTGGGAAGCAAGATGAGGAAATGAATTAGAACTTTGCTTTTGCAGGGGACCACAATAGAGCGATAACTGGAGCAACCTGAATATTACAGGCTCACAGCAGAAAAAGGCATGGCTGTGTCTCAAAATAGTCAAATGTACCTTCTATTATTTTTTTATGAATTGGCTTGTATGAAGTAGGGATGTCACGGTTACTTAATTCCACAATTAATCAGGGTATTTAAAGCTATGATTAATTCATTATAAAGATCCTTTAAAAATCATCACTTTCATTAAGTCTGGACCATATCGGCAGATCAGTGCAACTTCCACACGGAATGGAAACATAATTACACCACATCCACATGTTGCCCTTGTGTTGCTTTGTTTACATTAGCTGCGAGTCGCAGAAGAGGCATGCCTCAGTGGGACAGTATGGCAGAGGAAGTTATTCCCTCCAAACAAATAGATGTAGTCATCCTTTTAAAAAAGCTTTACTTCGTTGTTACATTATTTTGTTATGTTGACCTCAAAAGATAATAAATAAATAAAACCTTTAAGCAGTGTTAAAGTGATTTTACACATTTATAATGTTGTGAAATTAATTAACGCATAATAATCATGATAATCGTAAAATCCTGATTGTTTTCTTTAACAATAATCTTACCAAGAAAAT
>JAOXYM010000020.1:6406573-6419273 GCA_028567055.1 Leptatherina wallacei
GTCCTGAAGAGTCCAAAGTACACGGAGAAATCACTTAATCAGCACAGCGTCCGAACCAGCGTGAAAAAAATCTTCTTTGAAAAAATCAAACAGAGGTGATTGTCCCCAAAAAAAGGCGATGGTAAGTAATGATTAAATAGTATGATTGGAGCTGCTACAATTTGCTGCCAGCAAGCGGCGCATTCTAGAGTGGAGAAGAAAAACATTTTAGTTTCAAGGGTAGCCTAACATCCAAAAGGCCACTCAAACCAAATTTTTTTCAGCACAACACGGCAGCAGGACTTGCAAACTGTCCAGGGTGTATGTCTCTCACCTGCTAATTGCTGGGATAAGGCTCCAGCTTCCCTGCGACCTAGCGGTATAGAGAATGAATGAATACTGCAAGATTGTGTAAGTACATAAAAGGCTAGTATCAAATACACCAATAGGCTACTTCTTAATAGGGCTGTCAAATTTTACGGGTTAATGCAAAGAGCTTAATCTGGAATTAATGCATTTTTTAATGTATGGACAAGAAAGTCATTACTCATACCATAAAAATCCGAATTTGGCATTATCTCAACGAGAGAAGCTGATTTTCACACCAAGGTGTACTGAATCCATGAAAAACCACATATTAAGTTTGTGGTAGTTTTCAAATCTTATTATTAAGTTATTAAAGGTTCCATTTAAAAAATCTGAATTAGGCATTAGCTTGCCAAGACAAGCTGATTTTGGGCATGTAGGCACCTTGTCACAGCAGTGAACCAATTTCACCAAAAAAGACTTTCTCAGCCTTGTTTGTGAAGATTGGGACAGTTTTCAAGCCTCACATTTGACAGTTTCCCGTTCCAGGGGCAGAGCGTCTCTAGTTTATTTTCATTCTTTGTGTCTTTGTGTACATTGTGTCTCGTCTGCCCCTCCCTGTGTGTCATCCCTTCCTCCCGGCTACCTGATTACCCTCATGTGTCTCACCTGCGTCTCCCCCTCCCTTTTGTGTATATAAGGTGTCTAGCTGCCTCCACTCTTTGCCAGGTCGTTGTGAGTTTCTCCTAGCGGTCCAGCTTTGGATTATTAGTGTTAATTCTTCCACGTTCCTAGTGTTTTTTGACCCGCTTCTGTATACTCTTTTTATGAGTAATGCAGATCATCTACCTAAATAAAGACGGTCACAGCAGCACAACTTGGTGTAGCTAATAACAGCTTCACTGTGTAGCATTTACTGTGCCTTTTCTCTTGAAGCATTGCACATTGTGTTACTTTTGCTTCAAAAATAAAAGTAGTGAGCTGAACAAATAGTAACACATAACACTGTTTTTCTCCCACTAGGTTTCTTATTTTGAGCGTCTCATTTAGCATGTATCACACTATAAGAAATGACAGCTGAGCTTTGAAGTATACACTTACTATCAGAGAGGACTAATAGTTCAGCAGAACTTCACATTTTGTGCGGAGAGTCTCATAAAAAATGTATGTATGATCAAGCAGTAAGACAGCCTGCGACTCGTGG
This sequence comes from Leptatherina wallacei, assembly GCA_028567055.1. NCBI lineage: Eukaryota > Metazoa > Chordata > Actinopteri > Atheriniformes > Atherinidae > Leptatherina > Leptatherina wallacei. The sequence goes on from JAOXYM010000020.1 coordinate 6,408,063, forward strand.
GCGATGTCATCTGCAATAAGTCGGAGAGCTAAATATAGAAAGCCTGATCATTTAGCAATAAGAGCCCTTCAAAGCTCAGGGGTCACACAGCCAGGAGGTGTCAGACTGAATGTTGGACAAACCTACTCAGCACTGCAGCAGTAGCGCCATGGTTACCTTGACTAGTCGCTTTTATGACAGGGGGTCTCTGTTGAGGTTAATTAGATTCAGATCCTTGGCAGCTTCAGGGTCTTTTGTTGCTCGGTGCATTCAGTCTGAGAATGTTAGCAGGGAACTGAGAGATTTTATCTGTCTTCTCCTAAATAATCAAAATGCTGTAATCTTATTTTCTTTATTCACTTGTTGCCAAACTGTTATCTTTTGTTGTCAGTCCCTTTCTGAAACCTTTTTTTTTATAAATTATTATTCCTTTGTTTTGTTCAAAGCAGCAATTCGGGAAGGGTGCTTTTTCAGTTGTGCTTAAAACTTTTCATTTTTTTGTTTGTATCAGCACTGAGCGGAGTTTCCCATTTTTAATTTAATCCATCTCTCTGAGGCTCAGGTTGTGAATGGACTCTTTGGAGGGTGCTGTTATTATTTTTGGGCTACTAATTGCTCAGCGTGGATGGGAAGGTGCTTATTAAAAACTAATAGTCAGCTGTGATATCCAGAGCCTTTATTACAACCCCAATTTAAAAAAAACTAAGGATCCTATTTAAACACACCCCCACCGCCCAAACAACACTGCATAAAAGATAATATTTCATGTTGAAAGTGAGACATTTTACTATTTAAAGAAAAATGTTAACTAATCTTAAATAAGTAAGAAAAGTTGGAACAGGAATAACAAAGGAGAAGAAAAGTAAATGTAAATAGCTGGAGGAACATCCATCCATTTTCTGTACTGCTTAATCCAATTCAGGGTCACAGGCTGGAGGAACATGTAAAAGCTAATGAGTTTAATTGGCAACAGGTCAGTAAGGCAGTTGAGTATAAAAAAGAGCACCTTAGAGAGGCAGAGGCTCTCAGAAGAAAGATAGTAGATAGCATTCTGGGGAATAAAACATCTACAAGTTGGGAAGAAATTTCTGAATAATGAAAATGAAAAATGGCTTGTTCTAAAAAACTGTTTCATAGAAACATATCCTATGATATCTTACTTTGCACATACTTTGCAGATCCAATTTTATATGATTTCTGAGAAATACTTCCCATTTGGATGTGTCAGCCCACCAAGTAGTTTCTCACAGTCCTTCTTATCGACAAGTTGGTGTTTCCAAATATTTTTTTATTTGTTAGTTTTTTTTGTCTGTGGATGAAGCGTCAAACTGACAAGGGATTTCAAAGCTCTTGCAGTGATTCCAACACCAGAAGGTGTTTGATGTTAGCAAAGCTCTTCCTGAGGGCTTAAAGGTCATAAAGTTAATATTGGTTTTTAGCCAATTCAGGTTTGTGTGTGGAGATTCGTTGAATGATTTGTACTGTATCCCCAAGTTCACTTCAATTTTACACTGAGAAACATTATTCTGATATTGATATATTTGCCAGCTCCAGAGCAATGAAACTTCTTTGTAATCCTCACTTTTCAAACACTCTCTCTCTCTCTTGGATTCTCTTTTGTTGCTTATGTTCCAACTTTTTTTGAGACCTTTTGCTAACGTCAAATCTAAAATGAGGATACTAAACCTTTCAAAATACAAGATATTTTTTTCACTACCCTAAAAGTAATCGGTTTAGGTATTTTCTAATTATTTGCACGGTTTATAAAAATCAATTTATTCTCTTGTATTTAAATTTCAAACAGCATTTCTGGTCCCTTTATCTATAGCAGCATGAACAGCAAAGTGAAGTCTGATGTCCTATATAAACATTCATCATTCTTTTTAACTGTAGTTTTAGCTTTTAAATAAAATCTAAAATATACGTTATAAACAACATGTAACTAATGTTGTGAAATAAATGTGTTATTTAAACATTATTTGTTGAAAATCTTAATGAAAAGTGGGGTACCAGTACTAAGAAAAACTGTTGACTTTATGTGCACAACCTGGAATGATACTCTCATGCCTTCCTTGTAGCTTTCCTCTCAGCAGCCTGAAGATTTGTCATGACTAATTTATAGCACTGAAGCGAAACATTCCCCACCTAAAATGACAGAAAGCATGCCTCACTATAAAAAAAGAAACCTTAAAAGACCCAGAAACTTTTCTGTATTCAACTGAGTAAAGAAAATTCCAACTACAGTTGCAGAGATTGTTCTTGTCTTTTTGTTTGAGTCAGTGTGATCATAGTGGCTCTTCATTCCTCCAGATCTTTTGTGCATCATCCCTATCAAACTCATGACTCGTTGTATAACCAGAAGGGAGAATTTAGATACATAAACTTTATATAATGTGCAAGTTTAAGAGCCAAAAAAGGGAGAAATATTGATATGTTAAACTGGACAAAACCTCAACTATTTTACAGTGTATGCTGTACATTGGCCGTGCCTCCCGTTTGTTTGGCTAGGCATTGTGTGGGTTCCCTGCAGATAAATTAAGTTATTTTACGTTTGAGTTCGAATTGATTTTCTTTCTTTCTAAATTGTGAAACTTTGAGGAAAAATGTCCACACGCATAAGCTGCAAGGAGTACATGAAAATAACTCATACAGTTTAATCATTTATTGTGATTTATTTGCCAAAACCCTGTTTTCTTTCTGACCTACATAAACAAATGCTCTGCCTCAGTACTGACACTAAAAGGAAGAATTTGGTGCAACACACTGTCTCATGCAAAGGATTTTGATGTTCCCAGGGTAAATATCTTCCCTTTTTATTCATATTCTTAGCTTAAAAACACTTTTGCTTTCAACAGATATGAGAATGCATACTTGATGCATGCATGATAAGTGAATGTTGCTGTCTCACTTAGCACACAGTAATCCAGCTCTTAAAGGTGCACTCAGACAATTTAGCATGCCATTTACTTGTCTCTCAATGAATATTTGTTTAATCCATTTCAAATCTTAGAAGCAGACATTCTACATGTCCTTCATTTTCTTAAAGTGCAATGCAAGTCATCCACCAGCAGTTTAAATGGAGGTTCTTTGTGTAACATCTGAATCACCAGAAAACAGTCAAGACAGAAAATGACTTCAAGAAAAATATGAAAGCTTATATGTTTCTGGCTGTGGACAAACAGCAGTTTCCCATACAGCTGGATGACTCACAAGAACACAAAAAGAAAAGGCAGAACAGGAGAACTTAAAATCCACCATATCGGATCACTGCAGGAGGAACAACCACATCATGGATTGGGATGGCGCGAGGGTTATTGGATCAGAGGAAAACAAACTCAAACTTTGGATCAAGGAAGCGATAGAAATCAGGAAGCGGGCCGGCAACACCATGAACCATGAACTCTCACACACCTGGGATTCCCTTCTCCAGAGACCATCACTCGGCGGGAGGCGTGGCCATCCCAGCGGACTTGATGGGTTTGCTGGGACGGCCACGCTTCCAAAGAACAGCTGATAACGCGCCAACATCAGCGGACGTTTCTGAGGAAGGCTGCAGGTGACAGCCGAAACATTTCAAAAAGGTATGTTCCATCTACAAATTTGTCTGAATAGAGGAAAAAAGATCGTATCAAGATAAGAAGACAAAATGAACATTTATGAGTTAGCAGTTTTCCATGTAAAATTCCCGGGATTTGTTGTCCAACATCCATGTGCATCCTCATTGTCTACATCCAACTTAATTATAACAATGAAACATTGTTGTCATCCAATCTCATCTCAAAGAAATGTGTAAAATAAGCACCACTACTTAAACTATACATAAGGTGCTTCTCAAAGTCAAGGATGCATCCTCAGTAGAGTGGGTCCTTCCAAGGTAAGGCAAGTTTATTTACATAGCACATTTAATTTACAAAGTGCTTGGCATAAAACCTTCTAATCCGTACAGTGGGGCGCAGAAGAAGCAGTAAGATTACATTGAAAACAAACTTTGCAGAAAAAAAAATTGGAAAAAAAATTCCACGTTATGTTAAAAGGAGTCCCCCTATAGGGCCTATGTGTTTGGTAATCACATCAATTACATCTGACACACAAAAAAGTTGAAAACTCAACATTACTGACAAATAGCTGAAAAAACCTCAAAGAGAAAACATCCTTGGTTACATTTGACTGCACATCTCTGACCTGCTGAAGATACACAGCAGAATATTATGTGATCATGGACAAAATCGTCTGAATGATCCACAACACTGAAACTGTCCTTTGACTAGATGTGATGAAGTGAAATCCTAGAAGGAGCAACTATTTCATTCAGGGAAGTACTATGTGGAGCTGGAATGAAAACATGAGGAAAGTTCATTTTTTAATCTCGAGCCCACCACGGCACATCCTAACAACAGCAAATTCAGCATCCACATTGCATCCTATGTGTACTCTGAACTCTATCCAGCCAGTAAAAGTTGACTGTTGTCTCATCTCTTGCTCTGTCCCTTTCTCTATTTCTTCTCCTCACTTCCTCCCATATTGTCCTCTTGTGTTTCTTTAATGAATCATCAATGGTGTGCTTTCAAATTGGTCACTGTGTTGATATCCAGTTGCTGGCATGAGATTCTGCGCATAAAGTGGAACTCAGCTGTAATGTGATGTTCTAGGCTGGAAAAAATAGATGTGAAATGTGGTTTCTCAGCCTCTGGATGCTGCTGGGCAACGACGGCTCCAGGAATGTAAACGTCACTGTACCATCTAAGGGCTTTAAACCAATACAGCAGTTTCATTCTTGGGAGAAGTTGTTCCATTTCCCCCTTTTTTAAAATATTTTTTTAGACTTGAGTTACTTTAGTTACAGTTTAGTTTGCTTTTGCTGTCATCCTGTTTTCCAATGTGATATTTTACCACCCTGCCAATTGATTGATAGGCCAAAGCAATTACATGCACTCTGTACTGCTGACTTTCTCACTCTTTAAATCTTTTCCAGCACTGTGTGCATGATTTCCTCTCAGAGATACCTCTGATATTTTCTGTTTCCTGCACTTGAAACACAGAGCACAGAGAAATATATAAACAGGGAATATTTGATGTGACAGTCATTAGCTTCACCCGGTGGCAACATCAGCAGAACTTAAACAAGTTTTCTATTTAGGAAATTATGTATATTATATATTTCAATTTCAAATGAGATTACAAGGCAGTTGTAGTCTCAAGTTTGAGTTTAAGTTGTAGGATCTGTACAGTGAGTGAATAGAAGTCAGCTATTGCTCTGGAGGGATAATGCGTTCAGTCCTCTTGATAACCCTGATTTAAATTTAAAAAAAAGTTCTGTCAACTACACATTTTTATAAAGAAGCCTGCACTAAAAAACACAGAGTGGGGGGATTTTGAATAATTTGCTTTAGAAAGGGTGAAAAAGAAGGTGGTGTGGTTGCTTCACCCTGGAATGAAAGTGTACAACTTCATTCCTGACTTACTATGTTTTTACACAGATCTGCTCTGTAAATGGTGAACCCTGTGCTCTTTATCAAGAGAAAAAGCTGTGGCTTAATGTCAGCTTCATCCGCTTTCAACTGCCTCTGATATTTGAGACACGGTTTTCTGACATCAATCAGAAGTCATCATCTTTAAAGTTAAAATGGAAACTTCTTAACATCTGCAGGTACAGCTAAATAGAGCATTCATTTATTTCTTGCCACCTTGCATGAGTGATGTTCACTGTATTTTATTCAAATTGGTTTAAGAGATCCTGAGGGTAATGCCAGCTAATTCTGTCTGCCATGTGCTGCTGAGCAGTGAGTTTTTTTGGGGGGGTTTTCACTGAAAACAGCTGGAGCTGACAGAACAGTAACACTCAAATGGCTAAGTAAAGCTCCAGGTTGAACAGCTTGAAAAAGAGCCAAAACTTGCTCTATAGCTTTTTAAAGCCAAAGGCAATCATTAAAAGGTGCAGCGTGTAACAAAATCAAAGGTCAATGACAGAAAAATGCAATATTCCATTAAAAACTGTTTCTATTACTATTACAGCGATTACTAAAATAGCTGTTGTGTTTTTATTCACTTAGCATGAGTCATTTATATCTGCCATATTGGTGCCACCTATTTTTTATATAGTGTCTCTGAATAAATCAATTTTCTAATATGATCATTTGAATAAATGTATATTTGGACATTGCCTGTGTTTGTCCTTCAGCCCATTCCACAGTACAACCCCACATACAATAACCCAAAAACTATTTCTCAAATGCAACAATCCCTCCATTAGTGTTTTATCAGCGATATCTTTGAGTGGTCTGACCTTCAGTTGGGAGATAAATAATTTAAAGAGATTTACATTAAACTGACATGCAAAAGTGTGGCTGCCCTTTTTTAAAATACAAGTTACTATAAACAGTTAAAAAATAAACAGGGCTCCAGAAGGCACAGTAAGGGATTGAATGATAATTTCAACATTTCATTCAAGACTATCATGGTATTTTTCTTCTGCACAGTTTTAGAATCAGACAAATTGAAGGAGAATCGGGTAATTTTTTAGACATCTCTAGAGATTTGAGCTATGATAACTTTACAAAGGTTTCAGCATAATTACACAGTTATAGATAGATAAAGCCAAATGTTTCCAGCTTCAAAACTTCCTGCCTTCTGCCTCCTTCTGCTAGGACTGTAAAACTTTATACAATTAATGAAAGTTTGAGAAAACTACAAGAAAACATCTAAGTTTATAATATAATCAAAGGCAATTAACAGGAAAAAAATTGAGGGTATAGATATGGTCTGGAAGACCATGAAGCTTTTTAGAGCTTACCATAGGAAGCTAACATAAAAACTTTTCAACATAAAAAGAGCAGTTAATGCATGAAGAATCTCACAGAAGTAAACACCTTTTGCAGGAGAAATTGGCTTATTTCTTAAGTTATTAAAAACAACGGTTTATTTTACTTTATACCTTTTGAAAAATAAATCATCAATTAAAAACTGGCCAAAATGTGCTAATGAATGAAGACTGTGACATGCTTTAAACTTTGTTGTCAAATGCAGACAGATTGTACCGGATCAAAGCACTTACATCCACATCATGGTCGCAGAGAGTCTGAAAGTAATGTCTTATAAAGACTCAATTTGTGTGATGAGAAATATACCGGAGCAGAACCCAGGTTTCGATAAAGAGTTCAAGCATTATGGAGGACAAGGACATAACCGGATTGAAGAAGAAGAATTAAAGGCATCATCAGATGGAAAAGAGGAAATGAAGCTTGTAGATCATTCATCTGGTCCAGTTCAATGAATTCAGTTTGAAGTCTGATGGGTATTATATTAGATATTTAGAATCTGTGGGCATAAAAAGTATAAAAGTTCACCCAACTTATTGCATGTCTTTGATGTATTTTTGGTCTACCAATTCTAAACAACCCTGTTCTTTCTCCTGACTCTCATGGAGGCAATTATCTCAGTCATTCCGCTCATGCGCTGTGTACGGTGTTTCATGCAGAAATGTAGGCTGACAGCTGAAGTCATCCACCTGGGAAACAGGAAAGCATTTGGCTGATGCTTGGGAATTATGATGAGGAAATAAGGCAAAGGTTTTAGGGGAAGAAAAAGAAAAGCTCAAATACATACAGAAAGCATGCTGCTATCTTTGTGGGAAAAGAGTAGCTAGAAAGAACATCTGTATAATAACCATTTCTACCAATCAAAACTATTTTGGTATTATTTATTTGTGAAGTATGTAATTATGTTTTACATATTTCACTCAAATACGTTCATATCAATAAAACACAGTAGTTATTTTTGGAAGATTCTGTGTATGTACAAAGTATGAGACACTGAAATGAAAGCATGCAAGCACCAACAGATGACGGACATCTCCAACACAGTGACCCACTGATGCTCTAACAGTCACCCTGGCTCTCTCACACACTGACACACTTGCATGCACACAAAACAATGCTACAATGATCACCCCCAGACAAATGGGCAGAGAGATGTGGTGTGACAGACCACTGAGCACGCCACAGCTTTAATGAGGCCTGCAGCCAATGGGGACTGACTGGAGTGGCTGCACCAGTATGTTTCCATTACAACAGTTCAACAGCAGCAAGTGGAGATCCTATAGGAATGACATGACACACGAGGCTGAGTCTGAGCCCTTGAATGAAGAACCACCGAAATATCGAAATGAAATAAAGCTGCCGAGAGACAAAAAGAAAAGATGATGAGATGTTATTATCAGCTTCCTTCCTATGTGATGCTCACAGTAGGGAAAAGATTCATAATGCTTCCCTGGAATATGAAATTACAAGTTACATTAGAGCTATTTTTAACTGCAAAAAGGCAATGTGTTCTCCCACAGGTGCAGTAAACGAGTCTGCAGAAGTTTGAAAAGTTGCTATTTTTTTCTATAATGCCCTTTGGCTTCTTGTGCACCTTGAATTGAACGGCGTTTGCAGATTAACAGGGAAAGTTTATTTGCAGAAATCCAATGTTATTCACACATAGATTCACAATAGTGTGGAAAAATTCACATTTTTACCAGTGAGATCAGTGTCATTCATTATTTAGGTCACACCTCAGAGAATTCAGGATTCTGACCGCCCGCGGATTAAGTTTTGTCACCTAAATGCAAGTTGTTGTAGTTCAAAATGAGTTAAATGCTGGAAGGCGACTAAAGGCGTAGCAAAAAGCTTATAGCTTATGTGCCAACAAAAACATAAAAAAAAGAAAAGGTAATTGCTTTTTTCATGACAACCATACAGATATACTTAAAATTCATTTCATGGTTACAAGGATCTCAAATCCAAATGAATCCCAAACTGAGGGAAAAAATAATGAAATAATTTCAGACTCAGTGTAATTTCTGTAGACAGATATCTGCATTTGATTATGCAGAATCAAGGCGTGGAAGAAATATCCAGGTACTTAATGTCAAAGTGTAAGAGCTGTGTCAGAAACAAACCCGAGGCGTAAGCGAACTAAGTGGCTGCTTGGGGGCCCCAAAGTGCATCTGTAATGTCAAGATATCTTGATTTAAAGAAAAAATTCAATACAAACATATAATTGAATAATCTAAAATAAAATGTTACTACACACAAATACTTGACTACACTATTTTCACTATGGTTGTGTGCCAACTGTGATATAAGTATAATAATAATGCTGGTTTAATCAATTCCTGTTGCAGTTTATTACTAGTACAGTGCATGTGCACATATATTTGCACCAAGGAGCTCTCTTGAATCTTTGAGGTTCATTAATGTACAAAGCCAAGAAACAGATGGCTATGGTTTTAAGCTATTTTGTTGTAGGAGATTGCATGTTTTGCTGTAATGAATCCTTAAACACCATGTGTATTAGTGGTGTGGGATCGTTCAGATACATTGCGATGTGGAAGATTCTGAATCAATGTATAAATGTTAAAAAATCAATTCTTTAACTGCCAATTGATAACACAATGTTGAAGAATGCAAAAGGTAGAACTTTGACACGCAGGAGTGCAGCGGGTGGACCATCTGTGGCGTGCACATAACAAACAAGATGGCTGAGAGTGAAATGCTTCAGCTTTGTTTGCTCCCAAAGTCTGGTACAATTGGTGCGGTCTGGTTGAACAAACAAACAAAATCTTTTGCAAATTAAAGAAATTAACTCTGGTCCATCTACAATCGTAGCTCAGTTAGTATAAAATACTGGAAATGGACGATAATGCAAAGGTCAATTTAGGTAAACGCAACCAAAACAAACACGGGTCAGACAGTAGTAGGCACTGTAAAAGTTCTGACAAAAATACGATCAACCTAAGACCACTAGGATCTGATGCAGGTCCATGTTTGCTGTTATGTGGTGGAAACAGAAGTTTTCCTCCGTTAACCAACAGATAAAGGAGTTTTCTTCTTTGTTGTATGTCATGACAAATGTGAGAAACCATGTCACAAATTTCCACTCGGAAAGTAGGGATAGCCAGGTAATCACATTGAAATTCATCTGTAATAATTTTATAATCACATCATGGCCATCTGAATCATAATCTAATCATGAGGCACATGAAGATTCCTATCCCTAAGGTGTCTTTTGTTTGATATATACAGTTTCTAAGACCTATTACATCACTAAAACTTTGCTCCGAACCCTGTTGTTTACAAGCTGAAGACAATTACTATTTGTACTACAATAATTCTGACGTTGCATGGTCGTACATTTAAAGGTTGAACATAGAACATTTTCATTAAAAGCTATATTTAAAAAAAATAATAATAATACCTCGACGAGGCATTTAGATGGGTGCAGAATGAAAGTACAGCATTTCCTTAAAAATTTTGATTTAGCCTGAAAATATAAATTTTGGCGGGTTTCGATAAGGGCGTTATTTTTCCATCTATCAGTCAATAGGGGCCGCCATTGCGGGTTGCCAAATACGGTCTCTATGTTCCAATAGTATGTTTGGCACAGCTTGGCTGGCACTAGGAAAATGGCAGTCGGCAAGTCAAGCAGCTGCTTCTAAGTCCCGGAAATAGCGTTATCTGTCACAGAAGAGCTCAAACGAGAGTAAATTTAGGTGAAGCCTACACTAGATGGACCCACGTAAAAAAAAATTCCACGGCATCAAAGCACATGCAAAAATAACTACTTTTCTACCGCATTGGTAAGCTAACTCTCTGGCTAACTTGGCAAACATCAGCTGTCAGTTAAACTCCTCTGCAAAACTTGTTTTCATTTTATGACGTTGATCCTAGTTATGAGATTACTGATCATGGTCCATCGACCTCCACACCCAGTAAAAGGAGGAAACGGAGGCGGCTTAATCCTCCTGCCCTGTCCAGTATTGCTGGCTCAATTTCACCACTGCGGTGAGTGGCTATTATAAAAAAAATTCTAGCTAGCTGTCTGTATTTATGTAGGTCTCAAAATAGACACCTAAGTTAAATAAGCATACTGTGAAGTCAATCGGATGTTTATGTGGATTTGAAAGTATAAATTCTGACTCTTTGTAGAGAGCATCAGCCAGGGGGGAGCGGAGAAGACACCCTCCCAGCCTCTGAAATAACCAAGGGGAAACCTCCCGTTCGAAAAAATGAAGCCTATGCGGAAGTGCCAAAAGTTGCAGTCCCCCCCTCCTCCGCCAGGTGCTGGCTGCAAAACAGAGCAGATTCCCATTGACTCCCATGTTAAAAAGGCCAACTTAACAGCAGAAATAAACATGTTTACAGCCTGGTTCAAAAAACCATTTTAGGTTTAATAGGTCAAGTTTACCTTCGT
>JAOXYM010000020.1:6426956-6441669 GCA_028567055.1 Leptatherina wallacei
ATAAAACAGGAAATAAACACAATACAACAAACCACAAAAATAAAAGCCCTGGCTCAGAACTGAAATCCTGACACTGTCAAGCTTAATTAATCACGTTTCATTAATGCCACTATTTATTTTCTTTATTTATCAAATAGGCTGTTAATCTCAAGGAATAACAGACAACATGATATTTTGGACCTAAAAAGGTCAGAATGGTTGAATCTTTATTGCATCTGACTCAGATTTTTAATTATGTTACCTGAAAGTAAGAGTGACTCCTGATTAAACCCTGACACCTGTTGCCTGCCCTAATCTGCCAAGTCTCTCCCCTTCTATTGAGAGTGTGGCCTTTTGTCTCTTTTTTCAGCGGATGAGTTTACTCAAGAGATGCAGTGCTCTGCTAAAACAAATTCCCCCTTTTTTTTAACAAATAAGTTGTCAGCCCCAGATCCACTGAGGAATAAAGTCTGCTTTCTGGAAAGTGTGGCCACAGACAACCACACAAAGCCTCAACATATGGCCTAAGTCCAAATTCAGCTGCATCCTGTCAACAGAAATGAATGGGCCATTAGTTCGGTTCAACTTCCTCACCTCCCATATGCTGCTGCAACAAAAAATCTATGGTAACAAATCCCAAATCACCCAAGGTATGTGGGCCTCCAGGCATGCCAAGAAACTCTAAGCCTCTCAGAACTGAAGATACTGCTCTGAGAGTCTCTAAAGTTGAGCATCGCATCAGGAGTACTGCAGGATCAACAACAGGGCGAAAGCACTCTACATTCACAGAGAATTTGTAAAAAAAAATACAAAAAAAAATGAATTTTCCAACTTTGTATATTTACCATCAGAACACGTATCATTTGTTATTGTCTAATCAAGGTCATGCTGTCTATCTCAAGATCTAAAACTCTTAGTTTTCTTTTTATCAGACAGATAAGTTTTTGTTACCTTGATTTGTTTCGACTAACGTCTGAGTTTTAGATCATTTGTTATTGTCTGATATCAGAGTTTTCTGACGGGATCCTTCCATTTCAAACAGCAGGCAATGCAAACAATGAATGGAGCTCTGAAAAATCTGTCATTAATATTCTGGATCTGTCAGCCACAGTAATAAAAATTCAAGGCAGAAACTTATGCTCGAAGAAAAACAAATACACAAATCACACCCTAACAGGCTATAATTTCTCACTGAGAAAAAAAGTTTCAGTTTATGGATTTGTATGGATTATGTTTGATCTCTTTGTAAGTCATATTCAGACATTTGTTTTGTTTCTGGCACTGCCAGATTTGACACTCACTGTTAAAGAACTAAAGTTCTCTTTTTTTCTTTCTCTTGGTAAATTTAAAGCTGCATCAAAATGATTTTGACTGCCTAAATGGAGATAAAACATTCAAACACAAGTTCTTATTGCAACCATGTAAACAAATAAATTCATATAATATAAAGAAAGAAGCCAAGTCACTGAAACACAGTTTGTTGGTTTGGTCAAAAAATTCATGTTGTGTTCTTTTTGAAGATGTAAGACTGTCTTTAATAACTGACAACCTCTCTCTGCAGGGAGAGTACAGCAGGGGTGTTACTGAATGTGAAACTCTACGGGGGCACAGGCACAGGCCCACCACTAACCTGCTAGAGTAAAAATATAAATATGAAAACATTTCTTAAATGTCTGCTGCATACATATTCTCCAGCTTAGCTCTCCACTACTGATACTGCCCTACTTCTGCTGCCTGTACTGAAACATAACTGATAAATGCAGTAAAGTGGTGAAATCAAACTTTATTAAAATGTATAATTATAAAAAGCATAATAATTTACCCCGTGTTGCATAAATTATTAAAAAACAGTACCATATATTTGTTTGCATGTTCAGACATGTACAGTAATGCTTTTCTTCATTTGTCCCAATGTCACATTTAAGCACATTTATTTTTAATGTTATGACTTTTTATTCAGTTTATTTTTTAATCTATCCTATTGAATATTTCCAAAATAATATGTTGTCATATTCATATAACATTTCTATAAATAAATGCAGTTTTATATTTTTCTTTTCCTGTTCATCACTTAGTTAAGCTTGGTAAACAATGTATGCATATATATCAAATTCTATGATGTCTTTATTTATTTTACAGTGAGTGGCATCAGTGTATTGGATGATTAACTAATGTCCAATTAAGTGGCTAATTTGATAATATACCATCCTCACTCATGTATATACTGGAAAACAACCTTTAAAAAGTACCCACTATCCACAGTGGACATTACACATGAAAAGGTTAAAATAATTATGAATAAAACTTTTTATTTGGGTTACATGAAATGGTTTGTGTCCAGGTTCATGTTACAAAGCCTACTCTTACCCTCTTTATCTCTAAAGTCCTCAGTTTTTCCCTGAATTAGGAAACAAAATTGATTTGACTTTGGCAGCAATTTGGTATCTTTGCTTAGATTTGCAAGATATAGATCACTTTACATTTGTATTTTCTACATTTACTACAAGACAATACCCAGTTTTACTACAGGTAATCTTCTTGGTTAACCTTATAATCCTTACATGTATACTCTGCTCCTTTTGTCTAGCTTGCTAGAGGCTTGCATCAAAAGCTGATGAACACATACCATGCTCCCAGTGCATTTCCACTCTTGGTCTTCCTTTCAGGCTGGTTTGTCAGTGTACAGAGCTGATATTAAATTACACTTCAAGTGGCTCACACTGCAATTTTCTTTTGGCCATTTTGTAGTTTCTGAGGCAAAACACTGGAAACATAATACCGTATATCGAGCAAAAACAGCATGATAGGCACTATGAATGTTGTAATAAGAGGATATGTATGTATCCTGTACAATGTACATGAAGTAATTTCCATTAGAATAGTTGCATTTAAGTTAGGATGTCTTTGATTCATTCTATGTAAAGCTCAGAATACATCCCATAAACGTAACCTTAAGTGTTGCTTGAAAGTACTTTAGTTATTTCCATTTCAAGCTGGAGTTGGAGCCTTTGGTATAGTTTTAATGTTACTCCAATTAACTCTTTTCTGGATAGAAATGCAAAATGCACTGTAGACTGCAAGCATATTAAAAGTGGGATGAACAAGTTTCAAAGATGGCATCATGGACAACCGCTTCAGATTTTACCATAAGGCAAAATCTCACATTCTTTTCGAAGCCATGACCAAATGATGTCTTTCTCTTCCTTAATAAACAAGTGCTGGAATTGTGCTGTCCATATCATCTTCTACATGAAGGTTTGTAATTGAGATATAATTATTAATCCTTAGCGTGAACCTTGAATGATATAACAAGTCCTTAAATCTGATAACCTTAAAAGCACCTCATTTCACCTAAAGCGTGCACTGTCCCTGGTCAAATATTTGGAGAAGTGAGTGTCTGCTTCTGCAGACTAATCCCATAATTAAGCTTTAGATGTTGGATTGCGGATTAGTGTGTTATTTTCTTTGAAAAGAGAAAAAGTCGCCTGCGCTGCAGACAGATGTTCCCCATGGATAAACAGTCTGAAAATAGCAACTGAACTGACAGTGTCTATTAAACCTACCTGCCTAATTTTCTCTAATTTTTTTCTGAGTGCTGCCAAAAAACCTATTAAGATCAAATTCAATGGATCAGACTCGTTTTTGTTGCACATCCCCCAGATGATCCATCATGTTGAGATTGGGAAATATGGAGGCCAGAGTAACAAATGTCTGGACTGGACCTTTGTAGCCAATTCCGTGCATGATGGCAGGCTTCAATACACCTTTATATCCCCCTTTAATTATTAATGTTTCCAATGATCTGTGCAACAATCAACCACCTCTGTGTCAATTTTAGAGATGCAGAGCATTTCCCAAATGGTGACCTAATTGTCAGTGATCTGTTACCATGGAAACCATAAAAAAAGGTCAGCCAAGTTTTTCTGTATCAAAATATTATTTCAATGCAAAATAATGGTACCTTTTATTTATTGCATCTTATAAAGTAGTTCTAGCAAAACAAATTATTTGAAAAAGAAAGTGACAATGAGGAGCAAATGATTATAAAAGGGACTGCTACAACATCAGTCTCATGGTTGGTCTCAAAGTTGACTCTCATGTTTGTGGGTCTTGTTATTATCCTCCACCACCCCTCCAACCTCCTCAAGAGCTCTGTTTTGTTAAAAAAGAAGTACTGCAGAGTGGTGTTTTTGTTCCTTTATTTGTTTGTTTGTTTTGTTTAGCGTTTGTGAATCTGGCTCACAAAATATGGATGCAGATGTGCATCAACACATGATGCCAAAAGGCCACCCAGTGTGATGAAAATGGACTTAAAGACCTCCCGACCAAGCTTTAGGATGGGAATATTTTGAAGCAAGAATATGTTGTTACAACATGATCACCAGTGATTCCCGGGCACCCACAGTCCTGTCTGTCGTGTGACTGAAAGTCCTTCTCTCCATCTTATATGGGGAAGACCCCACTTAGCAATCATGCTTGCCCATTTTTTTCTGCTTCCAAGCCATTAACTTCAAGAAAAAAAAATTATTTTGCTAACGAAATAATCATCAGGGCTCAATTCACCTTTCAGATGTTTTTGTGTTTTGGCTGAACAGTGTATTTTCCTTATAAATGAGAGGGGATATCATGGATCTGAAAAGGCCTCCATCCATATCCCCGTTGTTAGGTTAGGGACCTTACTTTTTAAGATGGTTTTGGGGGTGTACATGCAAAAAAAAAAAAAAAAAATTGGAGACATAATGAGGGAAAAAGCCAGGCACAAAAAGAGCAGCAAAGTTGCAATTAATAGCAACCTGATAAAGATCTTTACTGCCCCCCACTGGAGATATACAACTCTTTTACAATCAAACACTGACAGGAAGGAAGAAAATGTACAAGCCTTTTAAATTTCTTGGAAATGACCATTCAGTTAATACAGGTGTGATTTTCACTTGTTTTGAATCTAATCAGTGACATGTTGTATCACAGAAAGCTGCTCTTGTGTTAAAAAGAAAAAAACCTAATTTACTCAACAGTATACACACTATATGATTGTCAATGTGAGTGCTTATAGCATTTTCATGCATTAACAGGATAGCTATGGCATTAAAAATAGCAAATTCCTTCACCTTGAATTCATTTCTCGCACTTAAGCTGAAAAAGTAGGGCTGTGGTATGTTACACAATGTCTGAAAACCTTTAGGCACTACAGTGTTGTCTCCTAGCAACCAACAAAAAAGGGTTGGCTTTGCGGAGTGAGGTGACATTATCCCAAACCATCCAGTGACTCCATCTGTACAGTAGCGTTCCTGTCCGTGCTTCCTTGCAATCACAGAGAAGTGATTTTTATGTTTTTGATTGATAGATTCATGTTCATAAACAGACCTATAGCAGGAACTTAATGGCTTAGTGATGTAACATTTTACCATGATGGGTAAGGGCACCATAAAAACTGATAAACAACTACATAAAACCAGATAAGAGCGGATGTAATAAGCTGAAGTCTGAACACACAATGACTTCTTTTATTTTTTCCTTGAATATAATTTAACAAACTATTATTATTCTGTTACCTAACACAGAAGCAGGATTGGGGAACAATTATTGCCCCGTCTAAACAACTGGACTGATCATGCCAGCTGCGTTGCAAGCTGCAGTGGATTTTAGAATTCATATTTTCTTGTACTGGTACTGCACTGGCTTCACATTCCTTCCCTTCTTTGTGGAAAGGATGAGTTGGCTTTGCTGTATAATGCAGATGGATAAATGCGGAAACAATGCAAACAATGCAAGGCGGTGCAGATCAGCAGGGGGCTGAGAGTTGAGCTTTATCTGAGAGTTTGGTTCCTCTCAGCATGCCTTACCAGTTCCAAGAGTATCTGCTATGTCCAATCAGTCAGTTTCTGATCCACCACCTACTTTTGTGGTCTAGTGCATTAGAAAGAGTTGTTGATCCCTGGTAGACACACTCTGTCGTGGGCAATCCCGACATCCTTGCAGTTAAATTCCCAGCAAAACAGTCAGAACAAAGCTTCTTGCTTTTGTGTATTTACAGATATCTCATCACTGTTTGTACCAGGCACTGTTTTCTCAACTGATAAATACCAGTGCTGTTCCATATAGCTATCTGCTACTGATCAGCATCTCAATCAGGAGTTGTGTCAGACTTGTAGAAACTACTTGGCTTTTCTCTTGCAAAGATTTCAAATATGCTAATTGTGCTTTCCTGGGTTTTCCCCTCAGTTCCATTATCTTGTAGTTGGTATTTTGGGATTATAGTGGTGAAGCAGAATTGCATTGAGCAGCTACCATGCACGCAATGCCACATAAATACATCAACGCACTGGTTCAGAAGATCAAAATCAACAACTGTCAAATGCAAAAATGATTATATCAGCGTTTCCTTGAACCTCTATGAAATTCATCAGATATAAATTGTTCAAATGAGTGAAATTTTTCTACCCCGTTCCGAGTAAATGTTAGCCCCCCCTCCCCCCCATTGAAATTATTTTTTGATTCTCCAAATTGAGAGTGCTAGGGAGGCTCTCTTCCCTGAAAGCACATTCTGTTAAGACTGGCCAGGGGCCTGATCAGTCACCACTCCGCATCAGAATCTGCTCCGCATCTGCTCTGCTAACATGCAAAGTTCGACAGGTCATCAGCATTTTTCATTTCACAGGAAATGACAAACTCCAAAGTACTCCTGAAAACACCAACAACAATGATCATTTTTCCATCATTTATTGAAACCCTGAAATTTCATTGGAAACTTGGATTCTATTTTTGTAGTTAATCCATGTAGTACCCACAGGTGTGCTGTGGCTTAAGCAAGTGACCTACCCTATGTGCTTTCGTCCTTCTACACTAATGTACTGTTTCTCTGTCTCTGCACCAAAATGCTGTTTGCTGGTGGGGTTGCACTGCCACTGTGCTGACTTTCTTTGTGTCTCTGTTTACAGTGACGATGGAGAAAGAGCAAACCCCTTGAGTTACTGTTACTTTAACTAAAATTGCTGCAACACCAAAAAAAAAACAAAAAAATGTCTGAGAATAATGTCTTTACAATTGATCCAATCAAGTCTATACTGAGAGCATCAGAGCTATAAAAACAAGTCTATATACACAGAACACTTTGTTATTGTGCTTGCATTGAGAGCAGCTCATCCAGAAACAAATGCAACCTATCGAATGCATACTTTTTTCTTCCCCAATATCATTGTATGTGCATTATATTTGCAGGGTAATAACCAGAGCTGTTTCTATAGCAATTCATGCATACTGTATGACGAGAACAGTATTTGACATTTATACCATTTTGATCAGTATTCTTAAGTTAACAACAGTGCATTGAGTATGATATGAAAATCTTTGGTCAAAGTAACAAACTTACAGTTAAAGGTAGGGTAGGAGATCCTGGAAAACATGTCTCACCCTACCTTTAACCCTATGAAGCCAAACGTATCATATTGGATACATCAAGTTTCTGTGACATTTTGCATCACTTTATGATAAAATCTTTGCTCAAAACCCTGTAGTATACAATGTGATACTTGTCTCCTGCCCCCTAATGGACACCAGGAAGCAGAAGACTGTACTACAATATTTTGACATGTCATACGGTAATAAATGGTAGATATGCCCCAAACAAAGTGTTGATTTTTTTCCAGGTTTGGTTAAAGGACCAAATAAAGACTTCAGATTAAAAACATTTTCTCCCCAGTTTTTCTTGGGTTGGGCTTTAAAGGGTTAACTGTCAACTCCACAGTGCCCTCCTTACTTCAGAATGCCAGTCAAAGTAAATCAAACTTTACTAATAAGGTGTTTTTCATGCAAAAAGCAACACAAAGTGCAATACATAATAAAATCAATTAATCCACATTAAAATACAATAAAGATGAAATAAGCTTTTACTGACCAACGTATATAATATAGCAATTTAAAAACACAAATATGAACTCCAGCCCCTAATTTCTGTCTCTTAACTGAATGTAGGTGTAAATATATTAATAGAAATAAACATCTGTCTCTACGCTGCTGTGAGGAAAGGATAACTTGGGGATCTGTCCACACCAGGAGCCAGGCCACCCATGGCCACAGAGGGTGCCACCACAGGAACCACCCAGATCAGGGCATGCCGAACTCCACGCCACAGCTTTAGAGCTGCAGTGCAGGACCACCCAGCCACGCAGGCAAGGACAATCACTGCTACAACTGCTGCAAAATCAACATTTTGTTGACATAAAAGGCTGGATCTCAAAGCATTAATCTTATTTCTGAAGCGGTCTGTGAAGCCCAGTCCATCTGAAGACTTAAGATCTGTTCCTTAAAAGTGCAATTGTTTTAAAAAGGAATTTGGGATTGTTTTTTGTTGTCTGAAATGACTTTGGAAAAGTGAAGTGTTCTGGTCTGTTTAACTGTCTTATTGGAGATTTTGAGATGTTATATGAAAATTTCTAAATGAATAGTTAATTTTAAAAAAAATTAATTTCCTGTCTGCTCTTTCTTCTTTTGAGGTCTTTGATTTTTTATCACTTCCCCACAGTGCTGCAGGTTTGGATTATATAATTAAAATGCTGCAGCATTGATGTCTGACTTCAGTTTGCTATAAAAACAATCAATAACAACATCACAGGATACAGGTCAAATCTAAGCAAGAGTTTGGTATAAAATATCAATAAAATTTGCAGTCACCTCAAAAGTTATATATTGTTTCCTCAAAGTTCTCGCCAGGGCCTCCTGTTGGGAGAAACTGGTGATATTAAAAAGGAAGGCTTTCTGGTCCTGTTTGTATAGACGTATAGTCCAGTTTTTAGATAAAGCTTTCTAATATAACCTGAACCAAAAAAAATTACTCTTCATATTATGTTATTTACATTTATCCTTTGTTTGATCTAAAATATTGTTTTTTTAGTTTGGGTGAGTGTATCTGTATATCAAGTTATTCTTTAAACAAATGCCTTACACATTTTAACTGAGGACTTTGTTATATTTCAATCTCAGCGTCTCAGTATCTTCCAACAAAAAGCGTACAATTGATTTTAATGTATGATGATGATGTAATCATTAAGTGAGTATAAATGACCAAAAACCTTATTGGATTAAAATGACCACACAGTCTTTTCTGAACTTGTATTTAATCGGGACTGAATGCTTCAGGTGGTCACCAGATAACACTGTTAGACTGAAGCTTCAAAGCTTTGAATCTTTCTTTGGTACCGTTACAAGGAAATTCTCAGAGCGTTGTGAGGCTTCACCTGCCCATCCCAAGTTCCCAAACCAGTTTAGGAATATAATCTCTCATCTGTCACAAAGCTTCCTCCCAGTGGAACATGTGTGAAACACCAGAGGGCATCCAAGCTGGATGCCTGAACCACCTCAAGTGGCTTCTTTCGATGCTTCTTTCGACCATCCAGGAGCAGTGGCTCTACTCTGACACTCTTTAGAGAAAGACAATTTCAGCTGCTTATATTTGTGATCTCATTCCTTTGATCATTATCAACAGTTTGTGACCACAGATGAGGCTCAGATCTGTAAAAGAAGAATATAGGTGCAATATTTATATCCATAGTCAGTCTCATCTTGCTTTGCATCAACATGATGCTCGAGAACTAGCATGCGACTAACCAGAGAATAATGGTCAGTTGGGGAAATACATGTTTTATTAAGTGTATATACAATAGAGGAATACAGCTTAGCATGTTCAACTTAGCTTGATCGGTGATCCTCTGCAGGGTTTTTATGCATATAGCCTGTTGAAGGTACTGTAAGGGAAGGCCCTCAGGGACCCCAAGTCAACAGAAGAACTGGTTGGTCTGAAAGTATCTTGTATGAAATCCAAATGCGGTCAAACCTGTAAACACATGCTGAGCAAACACTGTGCCTATTAAAATCCAAACAGACTGGAAGATAATTGAATAAAACAAGAAACTAATTCAAAATAATGCAATATAAGAAGTTGCTGTCAATGCTGCTGTGTAGTAAGAAAAAAACAAAATGGTTTATCTCCAGTGGTGCTGAGCTGCAAACACCAAAATAAGAAGATCAATACTCATTCCCAACATGTCTTAGGTAAGCTGTAGACACTATGTATTATTAAAGGTTTGGTGATTGAATAGACTATCACCTCTGAGGGGACTACAGAGTGTATGTAAGAGAGAAAATGGCAGAAAACCAGGAATGTGATTCTGTTTGAACTGCCTATATATGAATTATGATAGGACTGTGTCACATAGTGAGAGCATCAAATATGCATTGATATGAATTTGATCATGAAAATTCAAAAGCGAGCATTGGGCTCAGTGCACGCCAAATAAAAACAAAAAGCTATTCTGCTTTTGTATTTTCATTTGAATTATGGCTATATTACATTTCTACACAGTCAACACTTAAATTTACTCAGAGACTGTGAGTGCATTTTACACCACACCTCCGCACTTCTCCCCTTCTCAAGTAATCCCTCAGCACTGCAGCTTCTACACCGACACACTGGGAAAAAAACAAAAACACTCACACACACACACACATACACACACATTTACACCACCAGCAGCCCCTAATGTGACATGCATATTTTATAGACAACCTTTCACTCCAATCACAGTCCTGAACCTGAGGGGGTATTCTGGTTAAAAGTCACATCGACTAGACAAACATTTTCCTTCTGGACTGTCAGGAACTGAACTGGAGCAGTGATAACTTCCATCTCTGCAGTCTCATTGGATTATACAGGATATAACTGCATGCAATGTTTCAACTAAAACATACTATTATGAATTAAACATTTGTATGGTATTCATTTTAGTGTGCGTTTGTTTTATACTTTGCTCTAGACAGTCTAAAGATGTAGAGTTAGGCCCAGAAATATTTGGATATAAAAAAAATGCATGGAGTGGGCTCTGCATGCCACCACATTGGGTTTGAAATGAAACAATTGAGATAATTGAAGTGTAGATTTTCAGGTTTAAATCTAATGGTTGAAAAAGAAAAGAAAAACGAAACATAAGGAACTGCAACTGTTGTTATGTGAAATCTCCTCATTTCAGGGACTCAAAAGAAATTGGACAATTAACAGTACCGTAAAAATAAATGTTTATTTTGGATACTTTGAAAGCAATGATTGCCTGAGGTCTGAAACCCATAGACACCACCAAACACTGGGTATCCTCCTTTGAGATCCTTTTCCTGACCTTTACTACAGCTGTCTTCAGTTTTTGCCTGTTTGTGGGTCTTTCTGCCTTATGTTTTGTCTTAAGCAAGTGAAATTCAAGGTCAATTCGTGTTGAGATCTGATGACTGACTCAGCCATGGCAGATATTGCACTTGTGGTGGCTTTCACATGATGTTTTGGGTAATTGTTCGTCTTTACTGTGACGTGATATTCTATCAACTTCTATCAACAAGCAAAAAGTAAATCCCTATGACTTCAGATTTCATCCGGCTGCTCCTGTTTGCTGTCACATCACCGATAGACACCAGCGAACCAGAGCCATTGGAAGCTACATGCTTTCGCCATCTAACTGCCTCCCTCATGTTTTACAGAAGATGTTCTGTACTTTGGATCATCAGTGGTTCCCAGTCTTCTCCATACTTTCATACTTTCAGCTGTCCAAAGACTGCTGCTCCAGAACTGAGCCAGCTTCTTTAGATGTATTTTGGTTCAAATAAATAAATATATATATATATATATAATTTTTGTTGCTTAGTTATGAAAGTTTTTTTTTCTTCTTGTGAAAAAAGAGGTACAGATGTGTAGATGTTGGCGTACAGAGCCATCTTAGCTTGATCAGTAATTCTCATGCTTAATGAGGTTCAACCCTGCAACACACTGGGTCTTCAGGGAGGAAGGACGGACAGCACATGATGTCATCTGTGCTTATAATGAGGTTGGATGTTGCAGTAAAAGCCCCGAAGTGGGTTGCCAGGAAAAAGATAAAGGACGCATGGGAATAGTGTCCCATTAGGAGACATATGGTTATACTCTGAAATGCACAAACACTCCCTGAGGCCCAAAGTGTGAATTGCTAAAAGCTCTGAAAATTTAAAAGTCAGTTTTTGCTTCAACAATGTCATTTTAAGTGGGAAGAATAGCACTTTTAAAAAATGTATTGCCTCTCATGCTGTACCAGTTGCATTAGCTGAAATGTATGGCTGTTCCTTCCAAAGCAAAAATAGGCCCATATGTCACTGCAATGCACCATTTGGAGGATGTTTGTGAAAACCACATAAATTCTGCAGTCCATCTTTGTGGGATTGTGTGTTTTTCATGTATTTGTTTGTCTCCTGCTCTTGTCTCCTCTTGGGTGTGCCTTCCCGTTGATGATTGATGGCTCATTCAGCTCACCTGTGACTTCTCTGATAGCTTCCTCTTTTTTAGCCTGGGTCTGCTTTAATGCAGAATTGTACAGTCAAAACCTTGGGTTATTGTTTCAGAAAGGAGAATTTATTCTTTCATTCTGTTTTTTCTCCCTCTGACTGCTTCCTGAGGAAATAATATCTCGTTTGTTAACCTGTCATCTTGACACTTTGCCCCACCACTGCCATCTGTGGTGCACCTTAGGCCACCTTGTAAATAAATTCACAACTCCACAACCTGGCAGTGGTTTCTATTTATAAAAATTTTAATGTCCATGAAAACAAAAAGAATAGATAAAGTTGTATCCAAGAATACAAACAGGTTACATTTAGTCAAAGGTTTGTCATTTTCTGGGCCACATCCATATAAGTAGTTATCCTTTTTACTCTTACAGAATTTTTAGGAAAACATCTTGAAATTCCAAAGATATTCTCAGGAAGCAAAACCAACACTTTTCTGTTGTGCTGTT
Organism: Leptatherina wallacei; assembly: GCA_028567055.1. Classification (NCBI taxonomy): domain Eukaryota; kingdom Metazoa; phylum Chordata; class Actinopteri; order Atheriniformes; family Atherinidae; genus Leptatherina; species Leptatherina wallacei. Next base: position 6,439,736 of record JAOXYM010000020.1, read on the forward strand.
TGTTTGAGTTTTGAAATCATCTCTGTTGCTCACAGGGGACAGCGTACCAACTCCCACCTGCAAATGCAGATGTCTTATGATAAACTTCACCTTATACAAAAGATTCATCTTATGCAAATGAAAGAATGCATGAGCGAGTAAGAAAAAAAAAATCCTCAGCTCACAACTGCACAGTGGTTTTCATGACAGGAACTCATCAAATCAGTATTCCCGGTGGAGAGGATGCGCTGGAAGCACATATATCTCCGCTCTCTATTTTTGTATGGGTGTGTATGTCTCTGTCTCTGGAATATTCCATTAAAGAGAAGAAGGGGTCTGAAGGACAGCTGGGTACAGAAAACCTGCTGGGAGAGAAATTAAATGTACTGTCTTCACCAATCAATACCCCACTGTGTGGAGATGATGGAAGGTTGTTGGGGTTAGAAATACAGTGTTTATCTGACGTGACATTGTTGTCGGAGCTTTAGGGGTCATCTCACATTCTGAATCTGAAAACTTTTGCTAAAAGTGCCACAGATGTAGTTAAACTTGACTTTATCTCTTTAGTCTAAGTGATTTATATAGATATATTTTTTCCATGAGATGAAATTTTGTCTCTGGAAGAAATGAAATTCAACTAAATGTGTTGTAATGGGGGGGGGTATCTTCACATACCCTGCAGAGATCCTACTATCATTGCTAGGCCCTGCTCTTTTACTCATTCTGAGCATGTATTAAAATGCCGGGATACACGGGACAACTGTTACATCCTTCATGTCCTCCCTCACATTTTCAGCAATGCTATGCCTAACAATTACATTTTATCAAATTATGCCTGATACGGAAAAAAAAAATCACAAAATACTTCCTTATCTAACAATTAAAAGTGACTCATCTCACAAAGTGTGAAGAACTGCGGAATCTGTGAGAAAAACAGTTTTATTGCATTGAGTCAAATTTGTTATGCAACACAGGCTCTGATCGACACTGCAGAGCATCCGAATGCCCTAGCAAAGAAAACCAAACATAAGGTTAAAAAACTTGTTATGGTCAAAATATACCGTGAAAGCCTGAAGAGGCTGCAACAGCCATGTTCAAATAGCAAACATGCTGACAAACACGACTTTTCCCAAAGTGGAACATGAGAACAAATTAAACACAGCTGAATTAATCAGATTCATCTCTGAGATTATGTTGGAATTATTTTTGAACAAATACAACTGTAGTTGTCATGGAAACTATACCTAAATACTAGGTCTAAATGGGAAGAGGAAGAAGTTTTATAGCTTGATGCAACAGCTCGACTTATATCCAAATTATGACTGCCTTCTGCCACTATGCTTTGCACGCAGTGTGCAGGTTTAGAAGGATTTACATGAATAAGATGTCAGTCATAGAATTAGAGATTTCTGCCTGAGTTGAAAAAAACATTGCTTGTTGTTGAGAGGCTTATACAACACCTTCTGACAACAGATGAACACAAGCAGTCTGGATGTAAATCAGTCAAAAAATAGGAAATTATTTTGTAGTCAGTGCATCCTGTGGGGGCTTCAATGTATCATTTTTCTGCTCTAAATTCAATTTTATATTAATGACATACGAAGCTGGGTATTACTTGGAAAACAACAACAAAAAGACTCTAAAAGTAATCTTCTGCAGTTATGTCTTCTAACCTGACAGCACGTGGGTGTGACTATAAAGCCAGAGCGGTAATTACAAAACGCAGTTTCTTGCCTGCTCCCCCCTGATAGCCCTACACAGGTTCAGGTTCTGTCAGCACAGCGGGAACTTTCACATGAAATGTTACCAATGCTTTAAGCTTATAAATGTCTTGTTTATGAAGTTGTTTTATTTATATATATATATATATATATATATATATATATATACTCTCCTGAACAAAATCTTAAAGGAGACATATTATGCACTTTATTCCCAATCTTAAACAATTCTCT
>JAOXYM010000020.1:6489381-6503238 GCA_028567055.1 Leptatherina wallacei
GCGTGTGTGTGTGTGTGTGTGTGTGTACATTCATGATTACGTGTGAAAGAGAAAATGAGGTGTATGTTTAAAATTTTCGTTACTGGTGTTTGAATGTTTTAAATTCTTTTTTTATTTTATTTTTATTTTTTTATTATTTTTACCATGTAAAGCACTTTGTGTTGCTTCGGTATGAAAAGCGCTTGAATTGAATTGAATAACGACAGCTCCAAAGCAAAAACAGGTGAGTGATGTACTCTGGATTTTGGACTGTCGCACAGACAAGACATTTGATGACTTGACTGCTTGTGCTACAGAAAAACAATTTCAGGAATTTTAGATTCAATTGATAATCAGAAATAATCCTCAGATCAACCAGTAAAGCCGATTATTTGCAGTTGGACTGAAATGACTGGTTTTTACTTTCCCTTAAATCTTTTTTATTTGACCACTAATTCAGCGAAAACTTTCGAGTCAGAAATGTAAGAAAAAAAACAAGCCCAGTCCTGGTTGCTCCAGGCCATGAGCACCACCTGGTCATTTTGAGCGTGATGCATTCAGTACCTGTTATCGGCTATTATTAACACCATCTTCATTATTCATGAGAGGTAAAGAACAGCAATTTGACTAGAGCGGTGAAGTAAAGAATCTAACTTCTCGCATGTGACCAAGCAGTGACACTTGAACCCTTCCAGGTCTGGTATCAAAACGATGGAAGGGCTATACATTACCACACTTTGCCTGCATGACGTGCCCCCAACAAAGTCAACAGCACTATAGATCTTGTGTCATTTTGAAAGCACATGTCATCATCTTTGAAGGGGCTGAAACTCCAGCAGCCTTGCTCTCATTTGTTTGCCCATTATGGGATGAGCGTCAACGGAGGAAAATCCTTTTAGTAAGTTGTAATACACTCAGCAGCTAAGTAGCTTCATGATCCAGGAAGTTGGAAACTTGTGTCCAGTTGCAGATTAGGAGAACTTCCTGTCCAAACTATCTCATCTTTACATCTGTAGTATTTTCTGGCCTGAGAAAGAGCTGTCAACTGACTTTCCACATATGGCTTTCTCCTCCACAGTGAGAAATTATTAGCCCTAAACTCTTCTAATCCAATATACTCCTAGTCCTCTTTGAGGCAAAGATAATGGCAGCCCGAGGGTCTGAGTGACAGCTTCCGAAAATGTGACTAATAACCAGGCGTTTTTCCATCGGCTTGGTGTTCTGATAAGGACGCTACAGCCTAAGCTGGCGTTTTGAATTAATGGATTTTAAAACGCTTGATACCTACAGGCGTCTTTGGAACGGGTTTGGAAAATGATAACCTGAATATCTGAAAGTGTGAATGCTATTTTCTGGAGGCAGGACAGATAAGGTGCAACTTTTAATATCTGCTCTGCCAGTTTGTACTGCAATGACTAAGAAAATGATGCATTTCATTGAGGAAAAGAAAAAAAACCTAGCTAGGAAAACTAATTTGGTGATAAACCCTATGTGTATCAATTCATAAAAACGGGATTTAGCTATATTTGGGTTTAATCCCTAGAAACTATTGAAATGAATTTGGCTTTCTTTCCAGATGCAATGAGACTGTTATACACTGGCATGTGTGTGGAGGTATTAATAGAAGGTCTTTGCGGTCGAGTAGGGTTTCCCTGTTTCAGTCACGCTAACACATTAATGAGATGCAGCTCTGTCACAGGTTTATCTTGTAGCTAGGCAGCAGGATGGGTCATATCCTATTTAGGGCAGGGGTGATGTGCTATCGACCTTCCAATACAGTACAGCTCAAACTCTGCGTTGATGTTTTGAACTCAGCCATGTTGAGTTTTAATTCAAAATAGCTGTCTGGAAATCAGGGAGATTTCTTTTATGTCTAGAAATGTATGTTCTCACAAACTACTGATTGATGTGCAAAATTATGTTAACTTTCATTCACTTTTTATTAAAGAAGAGAAAGTTGATATTCCCACGTTCATCAGCTGCATTACAGTTATATCCATCTTTGTGTTGAAGGAGAGAAACGTGATGTTGTTGCTTCAAGAATTGCTACATTTTACATTTGAGTGTGAGGTTCACATTTGATGGTTGGTGCATTTGAGTGTGAGAAGAAGTGGGATAGGGACAAAAGGTGTGTGTTTTGCCAGATGGAAGGCCTTTGTCTGAATAAATTTGTTCCTAATTTCTTCTCTGGTTCACGTCAACAGATCTGCAGCACCTGCAGGATTATCTGTGCAGTCTGCAAGCACCAGAAGGACTAACACTTTTAATATCCTGAGTCATACTAACAGACGAAGCCCTCCCTCTTGTTTACAAATGCAGACAAATATGATGTTTATATATATGATATAATGATGTTTTTCTGTTTTAGTTAGTCATTGAAATTGCTCCCTTTTGTTCATTTCTTTCTCACTTTGATCAGTTTCCTATGGGGAGACGAGCAGCCTGCGATATTTACTGGCACGGCGTTTCCTTCCATGATAATGAACATATCGTCTCAGGGCAGGTCAACAAATTCCCAGGTATTTCACAGTATCTACAACCTTTTAATGTTTTGTGAACTCTTAAGGCTTTGATTACAGATTTCTGTAAATAGAAATGAACCTCACCCTACTTCTGGTTAAGCATTAGCCCTTCTGGGCTTTGATGAGGAAAGGTGCACACACCAGTCTCAGTCATTAATACCTAAATCTGTGTCAGTGGTGTTTATGTGTGTTTAATGTCCGTGTATAACCTGAAGCACTACCTCTAACAGAATAAGTTCAAACTTTACTGAAACATTTAATGCAGTTATGTTAAATCTTTATATACATATAAGAAATATCCATCCCTGCCTTCCCGTGGCCTGACCTGTCTAAATTCCTTCTCAAAAATAAGCAAACAGTTCAAGTAAATCTGAGTGCTTTCAATTCAATTTCTGCTTTTTACCTTGCAGGGATGGTTGAAATGCTGAGGAAGATCAACCTGAGCAGAGCAGTAAGGACTATGCAGGAGCTCTTCCCAGAGGAATATGACTTCTATCCCCGTTCCTGGATTCTGCCTGAAGAGCACCAGCAGTTTTCCACACAGGTATAGTTGTTCTTAACAATACTGGACATGAACACAGTGCAGTGTGTTTACATTGAGCCTGAGGTTGGGTAACCATCAGTACGCGACGTAGCAAACACAGAGGGACAGATAATCATTCCCACTACAGCCTAGTCAGAATCACAGTTTCGTCCATGTGAGAGGAAACTGGGGCACTTTGTGGAAAATATTGACTCGTGAATGTTTTTACTGAGTTGTCCCCCGACACCAGGAACTCGGTGAGCTTCACCGTTTTTAAATCTAAACTCAAAACTCACCCGTTTGAACCTGCATTTTATCCTCGACTTTTTCTTTTCTTTTTTTTTCCTGTATTTTGTATTTTCTCTTCTTTTTAGCCTATTCTTTTTTATGTTTTTTGTATTTTATGTGTTTTTAGTGTACTTTTTGTAAAGTGTCCTTGGGTGTTCAGAAAGGCGCTGTTAAATAAAATGTATTATTATTAGTATTATTAAAAACCTAATTCTTTATAAGTCACATGTAAAGATAATTACAATCAGGATGGATTTATGCTTCTGTAGAACGTCCACATTTTTATTTTCACAAGAAATTAAGAATTCTTGCAGAATTCTGTTTGACATAATAAAAAGTTGCAGACAAGAAAAAAGAAAAAATCTGACAACTTAAAAAAAACAAAAACTAAATTTTAAGTGGGATCATTTAGAGAACTGTATTAAGCTTGTTGCATTTTTATATTTAAGGTGCATTAGTTGACCTGGCTTCGATATATTTTGCTCCTTTTATTCTTAATCTTTCCATTGTGTTTTAGTTTATTGAATATTTTCTTTTCAGTTTTTTTTCCTCTTTTTCACAAGTTTGTTTGGTTATGTTTTAAATTGGGTCTTCACTTCAATTGAATAAATAAACTGAGTTGTTTGCTGTGACACTTGCTGCTACAACCTCTAATTTACCCGTTTGGGATCAACAAAGTACATCCACTATCTACGGATTAATGTGTGGATGATAACAATGAGCTGAAACAGACACAAGGTAGAAAGAAGCCCTTTTTTTCTTTCCAGAGTAGTGATCTTAATCAGGGATCTAATTGAATAAGTAGATTATTGATGCTTAAGAGTAATAGAATTAAAACTTCACGTTTTGTCCAGCAGGGGGCACTAGAACATCACCGTTTTATTTCCAATTCACTTCTCACCTGTTAAAATAAGATTTCAAACAGCTGTCCAGGTGTCATATAAACCTTGAAAATATTGTATTAAACATCTTTGCGCTCATTTCAGGCTTAATCTTTGCTCTCTCCTCTGTTGCAGATTCGCATGGTGAAGGAAAGCGATGCAACAGTGAACCCCACCTTCATTGTCAAGCCAGATGGGGGCTCTCAGGGGGACGGTATCTACCTCATCCGTGACCCCAGTGATCTGAAGCTCATGGTGGGTTCACAGGTCAAACAGGCTGTGGTCCAGGAGTACATCCCAAAGCCGTTACTCATCGACAAGCTCAAGTTTGATATCCGCCTCTACGTGCTGATAAAGTCCCTGGAGCCATTGGAGATCTATATTGCCAAAGAAGGCCTGACACGTTTTTGCACGGAACCCTACCAGGTATCAGTGATTGCCCTAATAATTCTAAAAGATTTACTTTGAAGATGATGTTTTGCTCTGATAAATGAACTTATGCTTTTGTATTATTTAGATAATTAAAGCCAAGCTTGTTGTCATTGTGCAGGAGCCAAGCCAGAAAAATCTGAGCCACGTCTTCATGCACCTGACCAACTACTCCCTCAACGTCCACAGTGGCAACTTTGTGCACTCAGACAGCCAGAACACAGGCAGCAAGCGCACTCTGTCCAGCGTGCTGTACAGGTTGGCAGCTAAAGGTGTAGACATCAAGAGGGTGTGGTCGGACATCATCGCCCTTGTTATTAAAACCGCCATCGCTGTGGTGCCTGAACTTCGAGTCTACTATCAAGCAGATATACCGCCTGGCAAACCAGGACCCACATGCTTCCAGGTAGGTTTGTGGTTACGTCGCTGCATTTCCTTCACTTACAGCTAATCATTCTAGGGATCGACCAATATCCACATGTCTCAAAAGTTGAAATTTAACTTTGTTAAATTATATCAGAGAATGTTCCTAATCAACATTACCAATGCATTTTGTTTGATTTTTAAAATGACTTGTTTTCATGTGTTATTTTGGGACAACTACTAATTGGGCCTGCATGAAAACAAACATGGAAAGTAGCCACTGAAATAAGTGCTTTGTTTGTAAATTTAGACTGCCATGGTATCGGCGATATCACAATGTCTGCAAATGGACCCACGTATCAGCCGATGCCGATACTCGTAGAGAACACAAATATCGACCCGATATAACGGCCGGCCGATGTATCGGTCCATCCTTAAGTCATTCACAACCATTAGGTTTGTAGTCAAAGCAGGTGAACTTTGCTAGAATATAAAGGGTAAAGGTTGAGTTTAAAAGGAATAAAAAACAAAAAGTCATGAGGAAGTTCAGGTTGTAATTTGGTATTCAGATATTTAGTTTGTTTAGTCTTAATTGACTTGATTACAATAACTTGAGCTGACCTCAGTTGTTTATCATACCTGTCGCTCATCATCTGTATCGACTTCTATAAAACAGCTGGATGAAACAAACTGCAATGTCAATTTGCCATCATTCTAGGTTTGCAGCTTTTTTTAATATGATCATTATGGTGTGTACCCCTCTTCTGTAGTGGTATAAGAGCACCTTAGTGGCTCTTATACCACTACACTTCTCTTAGTTGGCATAGCTTGATAGTCACTCTGCATAATAATAATCATGTTCATGCACTTATCCAAACAGCTGAATGAAACTATCCTGAATGCCATTCTCTGTCACTATATCCACATTGTCTCAACTTACAGTGCCCCCCTTCTTCTGCTGTAGTTTAAAAGCACCACTTGTTTAATTGGACTAAAACTCAGCCTTGGATTCCACCGGTTTCTGCTGCTTTCAGGCCGTTTGTGTGCTTCAGAAGCCTCCCAGAAGTGGCTATCTGGCCCTCTAAAAATACGTGCTCGCTCTGTTTTTGACAGAAGCCACGTCAAGCTGCACAGAGCAGATGAACAGGCAGCAAGCGAGACAAGACAGAGCAGCAAAGGGAATCCAGTCAATTTTCAGCATAACCCAGTCTCTGGAACAAAACTACATGCTGCTTATGAAATCTCAGGGTAACATTTGCATAAAATGAACAGAGAAAGGATGAAAACATCTTTTCTTGTAATCAAATGTCATCAACTGTGATTTTATACCAGAGAAAGCCTTGATTGTTGCTCAAAAATACTGACATAATTACAACGTAACTGTTATTTATATAAAAATGTATGTAATGAATGGTTTGGCTATTTCTCAGATATTAGGCTTTGACATCCTGCTGATGAAGAACTTGAAGCCAGTATTACTAGAGGTCAACTCTAACCCCAGTATGAGAATAGAACATGAGCAAGAAGTAAGAGACTGTTGACATAAGTATCATCACTCTATCGTCATCCTCGTCTCCTTTGTTGTACTAAGTGCATACTTGTCTCAGGTGGCACCAGGAGTTTTTGAATATGTTCCCAGTCCAGTGGATGAAGAGGTCAAAGTTGGTGTGATCAGGGACACACTGCGCCTTATGGACCCATGCAACAAGAAACCAACAATGTAAGCATGTACACACACACACGGTATCAGAAAGTGTAAAGATGGGAGTTATTACAGCCTCCACTCTCTGTCTGCACGTCCACTTTTAAGAACATGATATCTCACTCTGCCTGCCCCTCCTCCGAGCCTGGCTCTGCACCACTCAGCAGCTCTTTCTAAGCTTGTTAAATGGAAAAATTAAATTCAGCTGAGCCGCGGTGGAAACTCACACATTAATGTACAAGTCTGGTGGCTCAGTCTCTTTGGCTGACTGGACCTGTGTTGCCTGCCAATGCATTTTCTCCTTAATTAGGGTTTTCTTTTGTTTACCAGTGTTTTTTTTTTTTTATTTCATGAAAAGCTGATTTACAGTTTCTGATTTCCATCTTCTCTAATCTCTCTCTGTTGCTCACTTTGCTCTTCTTTCCATCATTTTTTCTCGCCTTCTCTCCAGATAAGTCTGGAAGTGAGAAATTTGATCTGCTATGTTCTGCAACCGAGAGGAATATCTTCTTGAGGATAATCCACACTATTATCTTCATGACCAGCAACATATTGATATTATCTGCATATGGTATATCTAACTATCTTTCCTCCACAGAGAAAATACTTTACAGCCTAATCATTCTAAAAGCCCTTCCTTTTTAACTAATATCTGTGCTCTTTTAAACCCAAATCCATCAATCTAATGTTGGTCATGATTTTTATGTTGGCTCAGATTTGTAGCCTTAAAAAACAAATACTCACTATCTGTATCTGTAGACCTTCCCTTTGTATACAGACAATGAATCTGCAGCTGTTTTAAATCCTATTATAGTGTGAGAGGTGGGCTACATCCTGGACATGTCACTAGTCCAGAACACTGCTAACACACACAGAAGCTCAAACAGCTGATTAAGAATCTCCAACTAACTTTAACAAACAAACAAAATGAAAAAAGCTGAGGCAGAGAGAAAACTCACACGGAAAGCTTTCAGCTGAGATTTAAACCTCGGGTCACATTTAATTTCTCAAGTGAAGATCAGCTGCTGACCTCAGTGCAAGATTGATCGAGTCATACAGTCAGGTGCTGTTCATATGTCATGTTTACGGCCGGTTTAAGCCTCCCCGAGGCCTTCCTCGACACAGTGGTACGTCAATATTTACGAAGCCGATGACCTCACAATTTCAGCCCAAGAATAGCATGGAAATCAGCCAAGTCGATTCTCTCATTTCCTGTTTTCGAGATGTTCATCTGTCTCTGGTCCAGAAAATGCAATCATCAGCCAGTGACACAAGAACAAGACATGAGCTTATTAATCATGCAGCTCCACACAGTGTGAATGCTGTGTGTTTATTCCTATGTATGACATGGGCAGTATATGCTAATGTTATGTTAATGTTTACATTTTTTAAAAAGATGATTTTGTAAATAAAACCTTTTTTTTGTTTAGCTTTTTGTAATGTAATTCAGCAGTGGTATATTCTAAATTCTCTGAGGGTACTTAAAGAATCAAATGTAAAATGATGCGTAAGACTTAATAATTTATCTACGGCTGTGAAAATCAATATTTTGATATCCTAGAAGTATTTTACTGTTTTTAGATTTAGGAGTGTGTTTAAACTATTTTACCTGCAGGTGCATGAGATGATTCCTTTAACACAAAGAAAACAACAATAATTCAAACTTAACTAAAACCTTTGTTGTGATTTGAGTAAGTAAACTGAATTGAATTGTAGTTTAGATTTAAAGAGGAGATAATCTTTTCAAAAAGGCTGATAAATCTTATTGGTATGGTTAATAAGAAAATGACATTTTAACTGACGAGAGTAGAGATGCAGTCCAGATCTCTGTCCAAGAACTAATCCGGCTACATACTGAATAACTTTTTTTAAAATTTTTGTTTTTAATAACTTGACATTTTGGCCACAGCTCCACTAGACTACGGAAATTTCTACAAGTGCCCCAATTCCTGAATGAGGCTGTCGGAAATTAACCAGAACAGAAATTACAGGATATTTCTCCTTTCATGTAAAAGATGACCTTTTTTCTTTTTTATACTTATCTTAAAATGTAAGCTTGCTTTGAAGAATGGGGCAAATCCAGTGCAAGTAATTAAACATTAATTGCTTGCTGGCAAGTCTCTGTGGCTGTCTGTGTGAATGGTATGTTTACTCACCCAAACCCCCCCCCAGAAAATCAGATTTCCCGTTGCTTTGTGCATGCAGCATTTACCGAGTAGCTGTTTTGAATTAGAAATTAAAATCTTAGCTTATCATAAGAAGTCTCGATATGAACCTCGTGCATTGCTTTTGCTTCACTGATTATTTTTTTATAACTCCTGCAGACTTTACAATATTGTAACAGGCAGTCTTCCACGGTACAGACAAAATGCCATGTAAGGTTAAGAAAGGCGTTTACTGCACAGATGGTCTCCCCACGAATAAATATACCTGTGATGTGTTTGCTGGCAGCTGCTCTACAGTGGGATGGATGGGATTCAGTCATTTAGAAAGCAGAGTTTAGTCTGAATTCCCCCCATGTAGGAGGTTCACTTGTTAAGATGAAGTGAAATAATGAAACGAAGGGCAGCACTCAATAAAAAGTATGCTGAGCTAGAAAAAAAGCCCAAACTGCTGCTTTTAAAAGAAACAGAGACAAACAGTGGTAAGTATAGACAAAATGACAGAACAAAGGGGGGGTGGGGGGTGGGAGAGTGACACTCTGGAGAGAAGGAGCAGAGATAAATGGGGAATTATGAGAGGGAGTGGCTGACGGTATCAGTGACTCTCAGACATGTGCTGCTTGCACCCTGCTCATTAATCCTGTGTTTGCTGTCTCTGAGGGTGATTTATTACCCCTCTTGAGAGGTTAAAAGCTGATATTCAATAGGCACAGGCACCTAAAATATCCTACAAAGGCATCATCTGTACAAAAAGGAACGAGGGAAACCGAGTGCAGTGCTTTTCTTTTCTGAAGTTGAAACATTTCTTTTTCTTTTTGCCTGAATAAAATGTTTGAAAGCCTCAGCTTAACTTTTCGGGTTCTTGTGGTTGGCGAGAAACAGATGAGAGCGGACTGGTTTAATCATTTACACAGACATTTGAAATATTTTCTGGAAGACTCTTGCTCTTTCTGTGGATGTTACAGTGGGAATTGTGTCGCCCAGATAGGTGTGGGTGGTGTCCCTTTTTAGATGTCGAGTGATGATTGATCTATTAAACATTCAGGAGCCATTCACGCTGCTTACTAATTCATGGAGGAAGAACCTGCGTTCTAAAAGTCAGTGGTGCCGTTTCCCCTTTTGTTTTGTGCTTTTTCACCTCCTCTGGTTGATGAGACGTCTGCTGAGGTTTCTCAGGAATATTTGAGGCGTTTACGAGAGTCATAAAGCTATGATTTATACTGACCTATCAGGTGCTTCAAAGCTAATCTGCCAGCCAGGCGCAGCATGTACAGACACAGCAGCCTCACAGAAGTCCACATCAATGGGCTGCTTATTTAGCAGAATGAAAACTTGTTTTTGCTTCTCTATTAGCAGCACCTCATATCTGCAGTCATATTGGTGCATCATGTTCTGGTTTGACCAGTCAGCCACTCTATGACCACGCCTGTGTGTTTGCTGCAGAACCAGAACACCTTTCAGTGCTGCTTTTGTAACCGTAAAAGGCCCCAAAATTGAGGTAGGATCCAGTCTGTACAGACCCAGGTTCATTTCATTTAAAATGTGGCCAAAAATGAAACAAATTGGTTTAGTTTTGAAGCACTTAATTGCTAATTACAGCAGACTAATCCTATAACCTGGAACTCATTATTTATTCCTGGATGTAGCCTTCATAACAAAATAGTTTTTTTTTTTTTGTTATATTTACATTTTAATCGGTTAATTTTTTTTTTATATGGACAAAAAAATTTGATAAATAAAAGCTGACACTGTCATATGAGTGACGACAGAGAAAGCACTTATCCCCATTTTGTCATTTGGGACTTGTCTTTGTAGCACAAAAACTCATTTCTGAGATATAACCCAGGTTGATTAGGTTCACTTTATTGTACAATTTTTTTTTTAAGCCTCTACTGATGCTTGAAATGTTTTGAAGGGGAAATGGATATTTGTTGCATGTTGGATGTAATGGATGTTTCTTGCAAAGACAGAAAATGAATCTGTCCTCCGTTTACGGTTCAGCTTCTGGTTTTGTGATTGTTGTGAATCAAGTCTGTTCAATCAAGTTTCCTTTTGGTTTGGTTTTTATATTCAGGTATGATGTGAACAATCTTTAAATTCTTTTGTGGCATAAAAACAAACCAAAAACATGTTGTGTGTTGCATATTGAAGCTAAATTGTGCTTCTTTCTTTGCATTGAATTATTTTATCTGACTTCTTAGTCAGTTTGACAAATGAGAGTGCTTTTGTATGTTTTTCTGCTTCATTCAAACATAAATGAGCCATTAAAGGTACAACTTTTCTGTAGTTAGAAATAAAACTCTTATGGTTTATTGTGTGTCTTTGTGTTAGCACTGTCACTCACTGCTGTACCTACAGCGTAGGATATGTCACAGTGCTGTTTCCAGCAAACACTCCCTTCTTGCTTTTGATTAGCACAAACAAAAAAAAAAAAACAAAAAGAAAGAAGAAAAGAATCAATTAGTAAAAGTTGTGAAAAGCTTTGTGTTTTCATCCAGCTCAGTTTTGATGCTACTTGTTACAAATTGAAGCATGCAGTGGTTACATGAATAACTTTTCCTTTTTATTTTCCTCCATCAGAAGTTCTCAAACTAAAGCTGGTGGGCTTGAACACGGGGAAGAGATCCCATTGGACACAGAGTCACAAGGGAGGAGTCCGGACGAAACGGGAAATCTACCTTCACTCTGTCTGAAGCAGGTTTATCCGAAATACACCAAACAGTTCAACCACCTGCGGCTGGTGGAGCGAATCGCAGCTCTTTTCATACGCTTCCTCGGGGTTAAGGGCAACATGCGTCTCGGTCCCACCGCCTTCCGAACCTTCATCAGGTGACGCCTTTTGTTCGTTAGTAGTATCACATGTTTAGATTGTGCTCTCAGAGCTAACATTCCTGCCATGCAGAAGATGAGTTTAATTCCTTCATGATGTTGTCACAACTCACACTGCGCAGGTCGGGTCAGGCTTTTGCATTTTGGCCACCTTGGCTTGTGGCAGGATGACTTCTTTCATGATTTTGATCTCACAAGTTTTGACAGGATCCAGCCGGTTCTCAAGGCAAGAGCCAGCCGCGCCGTTAGTCAGCAGGCCGAGTGCCGAGTTTTCTTATCACACGATGCTCTTTCATAATTTTTTGGTGGCGCCTCTCTCTCAGAGCATGCATCCAAAATGCTTTCATAACGACCATGAAGGGCTGTTTCATTACACTTCAGTCATGGTCTATAATGCTCGGTGCCCACGCATGATGTCGTCTTTTGCTTGGAAGTGGAAGAAATGTTAGCAAAGCTGCCTCACATAGAGAAGTACAGCTCTTCTCTTCCTTTATCACAGTTCATCTCTGGAATTCCAGACTTGCAGCTTGACAGAATGATATGAACAGGTGTCTTCGTAAAACCCATCTGAAGTGGTCAGGGCTTTATCTGATCAGTTATTCAGAAATGCAGTTTGAAAGTGCTGAAAGTAAAAAGGTTTTAGTGACAGCCAAACTCTCTCGGTTTATTTTCTGTCTTTCTCTTCCTGGCTATTGTTGCTGGCAGTACTAGAAAAGTTCTATGAACCTCTCTAAACTATTAATACAGCACAGTGGAAACACTGGCATGGATCATGTCCTGCATTCAGTTTTACTTAGAAGTGAAGAGGGAGAGAGTGGTATCATTGAGTTATTAATATTTTATAAAGCAGTATCCTTTAATGCTCCATATTTGTTATGTTGTCAGACTGATTTTAATCTTCATTGTGACTTTTGAGTCATTTAAGAAATGACTTCTAAACATAATGAAGATCCTGCACCACGAAGCTAACGTATCGCCGGCTCTGTGTGTGATTTCAGATGACACACCAACACATTCACCAAATAAAATGGCTTGGAGTTTTAAGGGTTAACTATCCCTGTAACAGATACGATCCCACATGTATGATTTCTTCTTGCTTTGGCTTCTTTTGTCTGTTACAGCATACACACACTACAATGAAACCTAGCTTAAAACTGTATTGTTGGCACTTTATCATGATACACGGCAGCCCGACGTTTTTCCTCTGAAAAAGATGAGTTCATCTCTTCTGCTTCTGATGAAATGAGGCACCAGAGAATGGTCCACTTCTAACATCACCTTTTATGTGAATAAAAGGTAGCTGTGAAGGAGATTGCACACCTTAACATCAGCATGATGTCCAGATGCCGATGTGGTCCTTACTCTAAGTGCAGGGTGCTTGCTTTGTCTCTCAATCTTTAGGTTGTATTTCAGGCATTCTGGCAGCCTGCTGTCAATCAAACACTCACACTAAGTGCTTCCCTCCTGCTGAGAGGCGAAACCTTTCTCACATTGCTCTAAAGGACATTGCTTTCCCTTTTGGTAACCCAAACAATGAGCATTGTGATTTGTATTTTCCTTTTTAGTGGGTGACTCAGTTGGGCTTCAAACATGCAATCAGATGATATGATTGTCTTTTTTTTTTTTCAGGACCTGTAAACTGAGCAACAGCAACTTCACCATGGCCTCAGTGGACATCCTTTACATAGACATCACACGTCGTTGGTCGGGAACGTTGCCCGACTCCAGAGAAGCAGGTAAACACACACACACACGTTCCTGCACGCCAAGACAAAATCCTCTGAGTCCATGGAGGACAGAGAGCCAGGCATCCTTGAAGCTCTGAGCAAATAATGTGCTCTCACATAATTGCTTGTCATTCTCTGTCAGATTCCCTCTGACAGTGTGCTCCAATAATTGAAATGAGCCAAGATCACATAGTGACAGTGAGGAGACTGTCTGCCATGAATTATTCAGACATTGCACCTTGTGAGAGATGTTTGCGACAGAACGGATGGTTGGAGATCACATGGACCAGGATGGAGGGGCCTGTACTGAAGAGACTATGGGCTGAATTTAATATGAGCTCATAAGGATTCAAGCAGACACAAGTCAGGGTCTGTTAGTTGTGTGTGTGTGTGTGTGTGTGTGTGTGTGTGTGTGTGTGTGTGTGTGTGTGTGTGTGTGTGTGTGTGTGTGT
>JAOXYM010000020.1:6506952-6523382 GCA_028567055.1 Leptatherina wallacei
GCGTGCGTGCGTGCGTGCGTGCGTGCGTGCGTGCGTGCGTGCGTGCGTGCGTGCGTGCGTGCGTGCGTGCGTGCGTGAGTGAGAGATTTTCAGTACTGTATTAGTGTTCTGCTCAGTAGTGAAAGCTTATTGACAGCCAGTGGCTCAGCTGTGCGTCCTCCATGAGCCCATTAGTGATGAGTTAAGTGAATAAGTATTCACTTATCCTCTTTCAGTTCAGCAGCTATTTCTGTCAGGTAGCCTCAGACCTTCCATAAATATGTTTTCAGGATGATTACTTTGTAGCCACATAACCACCACAGATAAATCATTTCAGAAGTAACTGCATGGCTCACAATTCCACAATTTAGGTATATGAAATGTTTATTAAATGAGGTTTGGAAAGCCTTTATTGATATATATCCAGTGTGTGACATTGGCTGGCAGCTACAAAAAAAAATACAATTATTGATTTGACTTAATTAGTCAACTGCAAACAGATTGAACTATCTGCAGTGTGGGCAGCTGTGGAAAACATACAGTGGATTTATTAAAAGATATCTGCAATGAATACTAATATAGGGCTAACTGCATTGTGATTATAATATGAAGTAGATGTACAGAGTTATTAACAGTGACACATTGTGAATGAAATGTACTCTAATAATAAAATTTGCTCATTAAACTGAAGATCTGGGTTGAGGTGACCATTATTCTTTCATTTTCATCAGATATTAAAGTGACCTAAAAGTTGGCTATAGTGTAAAAGCCATTGCTGCTTCTAATTTCAAACTGTTGCCACTTTGAGCTGTTTACGTCTCCATTCCCAACAAGGCTGCTAAATGAATATGAAACGGCTCCTTTTTACACGTTTTAAGACTTAAGATGTGTTTGGCAGCACAAACATCTGCCAGTGTTCCCTCGACCTTCTGTTGCGGAGGCTGGCAGTGCCAGCTGATCGTCTGGTCGTCTGTTTGTTTCCGGCGTCGTTCCCACCTAGTGGTTTAACAGCTCTGCCATTAGACAGAATTATGTTTTAGCTTTTATTCTCCATGAACTTTTGTGCCAGTTTAGACCATAAATATAGCTGCTCCTCTGACTAGATTATATGCTTGTGGAGGAAAAAGCACCAGTAAGTAAGTGTAAGCATCACATTTCACTAGCTAGTCCACCAGTGTTGGTGTATGAGGGGTGTAATGAGTTAATAAGCCAGTACTTCCCCCTCATGTTCAGAAAGTCACTCGTCTTCACATGCACGGCTGCCTTTTCATCTTTTCCCAACTTTATACTTTTAAACCTGACACTCGCACTGTGTTAAGGGCAGCTTTAAAGAGAAATTATTTTAAATGAAGTGTTTATTTAGACACCAAATCGAGTGGTATAATCAAAGTACATTAATATCTTTTTGGCAGGAAATCTTTGATAGTTTTGAATACCAAATGGAAACAGAGTGATTTTTTTTGTATGCCTTATGCCCCCTGGATGTGTGTTTGATCTGCAGGGAGCCTGTTCAAATTGGCCAAAGAAATGTTAGCCTCACAGGGAGTAATTACCATCATGAGGCCATATCTTTAACACAGACACAAGCTTTTACTGTTTTATATATTTATAAGATGACTAATAACTGCGATACTTTAAACCATATTTCTTCTTCCTTTCAGGTGTACTTATAGAAATGTGATTTTAATTGTTTTTATGTTGTATTTTTCTAGTCTACACATGAATTTACAGCTTCAACAACATTGCCATTATTGTTGTTATGGCCATCTCAGGCTTTTTTCCAGCCCACTGCAGAGAATAACAATCAGGCAGTATGTAGGTCAGGCTCACTGAGGGAAGTAGACACTGCTCAAAGCAGTCTTTCACATCCCTCCATCATACCCTCCACTCCGTCTTTGGACTCAGAGTCTGAGCATATGTTCTCTCTAGCTGCTTGTCATCAATCTTGGCCTCCTTGTGTATTTAATGAGCATGTGATTCATCCTGCACATTCTTAAATTAAGCTTCATTTACATTTCAGAATAACAAGGCAGTAAGACAAATGTACACGGAGACTCCATTTTAAAATAGCTAAATAAAACTTTAATAGGTCTAGTTGCAAATGTACATAAATTGCACAGCCACATTTTGTCAACACAAATTCTTCTGTACATTATTGTTTTGTCACTGTTGTCAAAGGAAGCAGAATTCAGCAAATACTTTATACTTTCAACATACTTACAAAAGTATTTTCTACAAGGTAATAGAAAACATACATCTTTTACTTTAATTATAGCTTTTAAATTTGATTCATCTTTAGCTGGAGTTGAGTGGTCAAAGAATTTTTCTGATTCATAAAATGAGAGCTGTGGCAGGATCATGAGTGGGATATTTAGAACTTTGTAGATGGACGTGACAGCTTTACGTCAGCTTATTTAGATTTTTGTAAATGTTAAAGCAAGACTATGTGACTTTTGCTGATTAACAACCAAAGTTAAAGCCACTGAACTAAACAGCTGTAGCTGGTTATTGTTATGAATGCTAAGTGATTGGTTAGCAACTTGCTAACATAGCATTAGCAACTAAATATAGCCAACGGTTTGCCAACATTTACCTTAGCTAAACCATGGTTTAGCACTGAGCTAAAATGCTAAGCTATGAATTAAGAGTCATCAACCAATGACTTTATCAATCAAAATGTGTTCAAATTGACTTTTAACATCCAGTCACTAGTTTATCATATCAACATGCTAAAGTTGTCGTGCACATTTTGAACCAATAAATGTTTGGGGCTTTTTTCTTACGCTGTAATGTAACTACTTCTAATTTCAAAGTGTTTGGAAAGTAAAAAATGTTAAACTACTGTTTAGTGTTTGTCCTAAATGCTACTGGAACTAAAACACACACTAACAGTCATGAATTCAATTAATAATTTCAATACAGCAAATTAAAAAAGTTTAGTTAATTTCAGCAAATGGCTAATAAGCTTAGTAGTAAAATGCCCATCTAATTAGCTACATGCTAAACATAAACGTTTATAGGTATACACAGGGGACTATTTAGGACCATTTTAATCATTTTCAGAAAAAAATTTCCTAAATATATGCCTTCTTGTAATCAATGGAGTGAAATAAAAATCGAATTTATCCTAGTTAGTTTAGCATTTAGTTGCAGTGCTCATAATAGGAATAATTGCAGTCACAAAATTGAAATGTTTCTAAAGATTTGAAAATGTTGGCAGCAAAATCTTAGTTTTGAGCTAGAAAATCTGCACGTTATTAGTGCTAAACACCAATTGACCAAGTTAAATAATTTATTATTTCTTCAAAAGTAACATAGTCTGTCTTTAATCTGTGAAGTTATGGGGCTGAATGTTTGGAAAATATGAGGAATGCCATGTGTTTAAAGTAATCAGTTTCTGTTCAGTAGGAAGAAAAAGAGGAAAAGAAAACCTGTTAACGTGTTTTATGAATGAGCTATTTTAAAAAATCCCTTTGTTTGATGTTGAACGTTGCCAAATTTTTAAATATCAGGTTTTGTGATTTAAAAAAAACAAAAAAAAAACCCAACAAAAAAGCTGATTGTAAAGACCAACCACTGAATGGAAAGTGCATAGAGCTAGACTGATGAGAAAAACAGGATTGTGCTTGTGAATCTCATCGAGACCGGACTCAGCTTGGCCAGAAACCAGCGAGGCATACATCCCAGGAGTCAAACTACCTAATAATTTTCTTTCTTTCTCTCTTTTTTTTTCTTTTTTTCTTGGACTAGTGATAATACACTGTAAATACAAAAAAACTTTAACAGAGAGAACACTGAAAGGTTAATTGAATTGTATAGTTCTACCCAAAGAGGACAGATGACTACTTCGTATTTACAATATCCATAATGATACAGCAGAGTTTGAGCACGAGATACATTTACAAAAAGCTCTTGTTAACATTAGGTAAAAATAGTGTGAGCATTTTATTTACACGTTCCTTGGCTGTCCCACCTCTTGATGCACTCGGTTATCATATTATCCATGCCATGTTGGCAGGCAGCCATTCTTCATCATCATCATCCCTGTCCAACTGGCAACCAAAGAAATCAAAATGGTGATATTGATGCTACCGCTTGCTCTCGAGCAAGGATGAAGCATGCAGAGCCTCACATCTCATATATATATATATATATATATATATATATATATATACTCTTATTACAGGTAAGAAAAAAATAACATGGAAAAAAAAAAAGTACAAAATACAGATGCTAAGATGGTAGTGAGCGATGATGGGAGAAATCAAAGGTACCAAACCCCATGTTGAGACCAACTGTGAGTTAGCATCTTCACATTCAGATGATAAAGGGATGAGAGAGAGTGGAGTTAGAAGAAGAGATAAAGGAGAGAGGTGATGACATGTGGATCGATAGAGTCACAGTTTGGATGCAGCATACTTCATTACCACTGACAAAGCAGAGAGAAAATGAAACAAAGGGAGGCCATTGTAACAACAGCTCACTGGTCCAGTGTATAGTATGAGTGAGTGCGTCTACACACGTCTCTCAATAGCTCTTGTGCAACCAGAGAAAGAGGACCACACATGCACAGTGACTCGTGATCTGTGTCTGTAAAGGCAGTGAAAAGCACCAGAAGAACTGACCACTTGAATGTGCAAGTTCTGCAAACTACAAAGGAATTGGTTGAACTTCGGTGCAGACATTTTCCAAGAAATATTCTGTATATTTTACATAAAGGGTTACATAACATAGATATTTTAAAATGAAAGAAAATGATGGAGGTGCTGATCACTGCTCAATGTGGTCTCCGTCTCCAGGGCTCCAAAGCAAGCTACACACTACGGTCTTTTATCACAAGTGAAGAAAAATAAAACTAGATTTCACTCCTAAATAAAGGGCTGAATTTATATTTGAGCTTATCAAATATAGGTATATATGTATATACTCTATAGAAGAAAAAAGAAACTGCATACATCTATATTAAATTTCATTAATATAGTATCACATAGAATTCATTTACTTTAGTGTTAATAATACATATATGTGTCTGTAATTTATTTTTGTATTCTTTATAAATCCACAGTATTAGTTGTGCCTTTTTTTTGCATGGTGGAGCTGCAGGATAAAGTCGAGGTGTGTTCCTTACTTAAGGCGTTTCATGTACCAATAGCTTTTCACAAAGTGCACTACACAGGGTTGGATGAGAGAGAGGGGGGGTAGCAGGTCGGTGGGATTCTCAGGAACACACCCACAAGTTAAAAGGGAAATAAAGAAGATTGTTTTGGACTAAAAATATCTATTTTTCTTTGAATATTTGGTTCTTTAAAAACGACGACTTGAAAATAAAGCATTGAAAAGTAATCCTCTTGAGACAGCTAAAGTGAAAATCTGCAATCTGGATTGTTGGTTTTTAAATGGGTTCACGTGGTTGTCAAGAGGAAGAGCGAAAAAACGAAAGAGGGAGAGGAGAAAGAGGAGGGTTGCTAGGGTGACCGTACCTGGCGGTCGTCACTGTGTGTGATTATATAGTGGTTTGTCCCAGGCACAGGCAGGGGCTTGAATTGTCCCAGCGACTGGTAAAGTGTCTGCCTGGTGGACAGTTTGGAGTTGTTGTTGTTTTTTTTTATATACAAGCTCTGCCCCGCCTCCTCTGGCCGTCACCCTCGTAACGAAGGCCGTCTGGTGATCAGTCTGTCAGGTTAAAGTTGCATCTTTTCTGGCTGGCCCCTCAGAGCTATGCCCTCACTTCTACACCATCTTTAAAAAGTAGAAATGTCTTCCAAAAGTACTGTCTGCTCTTAAAACACACACACACACACACTCACTCACACACACACCTAGTTTTGCAGCCTCTCAATTAGGCATGCATCCATACATGCAAGGAGACATCCTCTCATTGGATAACTGTACACACTCTGGCACTCAACACTCATTCCGGGGCAGATGTCAGTCTGTCTAGCAGTTGCTGCTGTTTCTGAATTCTCCGTTCTCAGTGATCTGCAGTTTGGTGGGGTTGGTGGGGGAGATGCCGTTGCGGGTCTGCATGCTATAGCGCTCCTTCAGTTGGGTGAGGGCACTCATCAGACGAGCGTTGGCGGCATCCAGTGATGCTATACGCTTCTCCTGCAAAAAAACAAAAAATGAAATGAAAAAATACTTTTGAGGGAAATTATTAACAACCAAAATAGAGGAAATATTAGAAATAAAGAGGAATGAACAGACATTACACCAGCAGTAAACAGAAAATTAATTTAACATTAAGTCAATTTATTTAAACTCCATGTGACTTCATTTTAATGTCTGATGAATTATTTTGCATAAGCAGTTGTTCGCAAATAAAAATGTTATTTAAAAATCTATTTGCACAGCTGGTTCTTGCACCAGGCTGAGCTGATCAACAGAAGCAAGCTTCCCTCCCTGACTTTGTTACGCCCTTTTTATTTTTCTTTACTCCCCCTGCTAACTGGTGGAGACAACTTATTGCCTCACTGAATCGTGTTTGTTTGCATACACAAACTCTCATTACTGTGAGCGTGAGGGAGATTAATTACCTGCGTGTTTGTATCAGAATTTATGTTAATGTCATATTACAGCTCAGATATTTATTTTCCCCCCGTTTGTGTTGTGAAAACACTTTGACGTTAACCAAGGAAGATGCATGTTTGCGCTTAACATTGTGACTGTTGTTCTACGCCTGCGGAGTATATATGTGATTGAATCAAGAGCTGACTCCTATAAATCCATCATGGACACATTTATGCTCACAGAATCTTTCTCTACTAATTCATAATTACATCGTCAGGGACTAACTTTCAGAATTCCTTCCAACAACACCTCTAAAACAGGGGTGTCAAATATCTGGATAAGGCGCTAAACCCCCCCCCCCCGAGGGTCCATTCTGGCCCGCAAAATAAATTTGGTAAATATGAAAATAACATTAAATTTCTTTAAAAAATTTAAATAACTTTAATTCATAACTTTGTTATATGTTTGACATTTTTCTTATTCAATAGATCTCACTTCAGTTTGTATTATGGGGTGAATCAGGTCAGGTGATCAGGATAACTACACACGTGGAAATGTACAGGTATGTATATTTAAAATAACATCTGACAACTCTGCTCTAAGACAACACTTTGTTGTTTTTGTAATGTAGTTTCATACAAATAAGAACCACTCTGGATTCTGATTAGCTAAACAAGCTTGACAGTGTCAGATCTGATGCAGATATGCAATGAACATCCTTTTGCATTTCTGTATTAACTTGTTTCTTAGAGTTGAGGACAAGAGTGACATCATGTCCAGATTTAAAAGACGAATCCAACCTTTTAACAATATCATAAGGATCAAACTGACCTGTGCATCTATTATCTTCTGTTTAGAGTCCACCACTGCCTGCATGTCAGAGTGATCCTTCTTCAGCTCCTCTTCCACTGACATTAACCTGAAATGTGAGCAAGAAGTGTCATATGAGTTACACATTGGATACCCCCCCCCCCCACACACACACACACACAACACTATCATCTTCTTCCTACCTGCTGATGATGCTTTTCATTTGGAGATCTTTGTCATCCTGCTGTCTGCGCAGGCGCTCCTCTGATTCCTCCAGCCTGGCCTGGTACTCCATCAGCACCTTCTGGGCCTGTTCGTCCTGCCCCTTCAGACGGGCTTCGTACTCCTCCAGCTTCTGTACTGACGCCCGCAGCTTCTCCTGCAGCAGTGCGATCTCCTGCTGGTACTGAACAAGCAAGCAGAGACGAAGACGTTCTCATCATCGCCGTTGTCGCTATTATCATCATCATCATCATCATCATCAACAACCCTATCAGCATGCTCCCTATTCTTCATTGCCATCTCTGATAAGAACAAAAAAGAAATCCCTCAATCAGTCGCTCCTGAGACTTTTTAATTTCTATCTAGAAGACTGGGGCAGCCTCGATCAGGGGATCACACGGTTCATTTAGAGGCAGAAATCTTACCGGCAAGATGTTTTTGTCAATATCAGCGATACTTTGCCAAAAATGTATTAAAAACAGGTCAAATTCCAACGCTTCCTTAGTTCTACAATACAATGACCTGATCAGCAGTTCAACGGCCATAAAACAGAGAGAAAAAAGTAAAGAAGCTTAGGATGAACAACAAGAGGAAGGAGTTAGAAATGATGAATGTCAGTTAGTGGGTGGCTGGTTAGTAAAATAAGCCCTGTTCCTTCACTGGACCCCATTAGGGCTTTTATCTTTAGATCAGAAGGAGAAAGCAGAAGACAACTTTCTCCTGGATCAAAAAACTGTTGAGTAGCACTGTAATCTGTTAGCATGTGACTGGATAAGAAGATAGAGGCTGAATTGGCAGCTAGCATCTTCAGCTCAGTACAGCAGTAAACATGCTGATGTTTAGAGGATCCATGTTCAGCATATTTCAGGGTGATGGTGTAAAAAAATAGGTTAATCAGCACAAAGCATGGTAGAGGCTAATTTTATTGGGGTAAAGGATGCTACACTTGGCCTTGGGCTACTATGGACATTTTCTTAGGTTACCGAGGTGGTTGAACTCTTGTGAGATTTGTGAGGGCATAACTGACATCATTGGTCTAGCTAAGCTATCTGTTTGCATCCAAAACAAACTTCTTACAGGTCAGATATCTGTACTGGCAGGTTTGAGGATTTGAGGTGTGGTGACAGCCAGCAATGGCAGATCATGGCGCGATCTGCTGATCTGACTGGTTGGATTTAGCAAGATACAGAAGCTCATTCAATCACCTGCCAAGTATTCCTGCCCTGTTACAAACAAGATGTGTTTATGTGAAACTTTGGCCAATGCAGCTGACCTGATGGTCACTGTGAGCTTCTTGTGACACTTTTTTTTTAATAACATGGGCTCCAACAGTGGTTGACTTTGAAACCTTGAAATGTGGTGAAGCTATGTCATTGCACAGGCACATATTTCCAAGAAGCAGTTTGATCTTTAAAAATGTTTTCTTGTGATGACTTATCTAAAATGCCATGTGGACTTTTCTTATCTGGACCTGAGTTTTGAGATAAAAAATAAATAAATAATGTCTGCAAAAATCATCAAAGCAATCCATCCAGTCGTGAGATATTTCAGCCAATTAGCTGATTTCACTTTAAAGACAAACTATGAGCGCATCTTGACTCATCAGATTTAGTTGAATATGGCAAGAATGCTGCTGGGAATCGTTTATATTTCTTTGTCACATCCTGCGTATTCCCATGCCACTCTCCTGCCTTACACTAGGACATTTTTTATCCACTCTCTTTCTCAACATGAGAACATTGACCTCGCATAGATTTATCTTTATCAGTTTCACTCTTTCTCCATCTCAAACGGCCCTGTGCTTTTGTCGCTGGATCCCCTGAGAACGAGTGACCGAGTCTTTGTTCTGCTACTCTGTTTCCCTCAAACGACCCGTATATCCCCAACCAAGCATTCCCTTATGCTCTCCTCTCTAACCTGCATTCTCTCTGCCAAACTTATAGATAATTGCAATGTGTTCAGATTTAGTTTATAAAGACTAATTCATTTTTCATGGTAAGAGTTTGAACTTTTATTTATCTGAGCCCATGAAGGGATCTTCAGTACAGTTTGTTTTAATGTAGTGCTGCCTGAGGGCCTGAAGAACTCAACCAGTCAATAATTGTTTTCAGCCTTGCTTGTTTTGCTTAGAGGGAATTCTCCAGGTACTCTCAGTAAAATTTCTTTATGTATCATAGCTGATGAAGTCCACTTATTTGCCATTTTACGTTGCAAAACATTATTCTAAATTAAGTCAAAGACTCAGCCTCTCTAGTATACTTCTTTATACCGATACATGTTTCAGAAATATTGATAAACAAAATTATTGATTAGAAGTTTTATTTCCATTTTCATTGAAAGACTGATCCTTATTTCAGTCTTTTATTGCCTAGAATTTAAAATCTAAATAATTATAATAATAATAATAATAAAAATCTTTGTATGTTTATAATTATGTGTGATTATACATCAACAATGTCCAATGAAACAAATGTATTCCAGGAAAAGTCCCATTTAAAGGTACAGTGTGTAAGAATTACTGACATCTAGTGGTATAGATGGGCATTGCAACGACTTCAAATGCCAAGCACAGTTGTGAATGGACGGTGGTCGTCAGGGGCCAAACTTCTTCCAGACTTTGGCACTTAGTGGTACTATTACACTGCTAATGTATGAAAAGTGCTTTATAATAAAATTGATCTGATGACTGGACTACAGGTAATTACTTCCAAATTGTGTACATGTTTACTTTCTTCTTCTATGTGTCTTTAAAGATATTACTTATCCCAAACGCTGCTGTAGCACCTTTCAAACAAAGCCGGTCCTGCAGTTTTAAAGCTCAGAGGGTTCCCACTTCACACTCAGAGTTGTTTGTCCATTCAGAGGCACCATAGTAAAAATGGTGGCACAAATATGGCAGCTGTCATGTATGTTGACCCACAGCAAGTAGATATAAATGGCTCATTCTAAGAGACTTAACAGATATTCTAGTAAAGAGTTTAAATACCTAGAAATAGAGTTTTTAATAAAATACAAAATTTTCCTTTCATTGATGTTTAATTTTATCACACACTGTACCTTTAAATTTAGAACGCTTTTCTTTTTTTGAATTATATGCTACTAATATCTCATCATTGCGACTGTATATATCGTATTATTTTCAAATGATTGAAATAACTGATTTATGTTTCAACGATGCCCTGGTGAAGTTTAAGAGAAAACTCAGCTTTTTGTCTCTGATGAGTTAACATACGGTGTGCAGAGTAAATAAATATATAGCTAAGACTGTTTTAGACCACCAGCAGCAGCTCTGGAAGATGTACTGCTTTAATCTTTCTGCTATTCTAAGGAGGCTGTGGCTTCTTTGTTACGACTCAAGTCATTGCCTTCTATGGTTGTTCTCCCTGCCTGGGCTGCTGGCTTCCATAAGTATGAGCTATGTTGGGATGACAGGTTTGCACTCATTATGGATGTGGAAAAAAACATATGTCTCTGTGTGTGTGCGTGGTTACAGTGGGTGGGCGTGGGGTGGGGGGTGGGGTGGGGGGGCAAGTGGCAGCCAACCAAAGCATGGAAGCAAAGCTGACGGCAAAGGTTGGGAAGCAGAGGAAGCAGCAAAAAGCATCTTTCTGTCTTTCTCACACAGATGCAAGTGCACACAGGCTGACAACACAGCTGTGTGGATGTACGGCATGTGGATACACACACATACACACACTCAGTTTAGGCTTTTAATATCATTTCAAAGATGGTAAGAAAGAGAGGGAGAGCTGTAAGAGAAGGTTTTTCAAGGTGAAGTGAGATTCTTTCATTAGGATGTTCAAGCTTCACTTGCCCAAATCATTTCATGAGGGTATTGTCTCATTTCAGATGAGATGAGGTAGCTATATAATGAAATGAAAATTAGTCTTCTTAGTGAGTACTGTTTGCTAAGACCTTGAAATCTTCGTGATGACATGTTTAATGCTGCAACAGCTTCAAATTTATTTTCAGTTCATTTTTCAGAAAAGAAACTACAAACAGGTTTTTCAGATGAATAAATTTGACCATTTTCTTTGTCACAATTGAACAATTGGATTCGGATAGTTGGTTAAATGAAACAAAAACATCCGCTTACATCTATCGAGGCTTTCTGGCTAGTCACAGGCCAAACAATTGACCTTCTAACAAAGAAAATAATCAAAACATTGATTAAGCTGTTGAATTCTCGCCGCTTAAACCAAGTACTGGTACACAGATATTTTTGCCTCTTCAATTTAGCGCCACAATTATTTGCCTATAATAACTTCCGCTCACTGTTTACTGTGGAAATAGCAAAAGAAAAGTCACAGATAAACAGCCTGACCATCACTAAAAAGTCAGTTTAGTGGAAATACATTATTTATAGAGCCAGATTGAAGTGCAACATTTGCTATTAACCTCACTTTGATGTCATAAATGTACAAAGTATGCTTTTAAGTGACAATTTTGGCAGATGGAGGAAATCTCAAACTCGCATACAAGACCAAAGTGGGGATAATACAGCAGATAATTAAGTGTAGAGGTGGTGTTTTTTCAAGAGGAGGGTGCAGTGTATGAGGAGAGTAAAGAGTGGTAGGAAAAGAAAAGAGTGTAGTGGGAGTATCAGGACTGAATGTTGAGGTGGTTTGTGGAAGGAGGGGTTGGTAAGAGGCAGAGGTTGGATGGCTGGTTACCTTCTCCACCTGAGTTAGATCCTCTCTGTTTCTCAGTGACTCGGGCTCCATCCCCTCATGGTCTAAATACTGCACATTCATATTCAATAGCCAGGCTGCTGTGCGGTCCAGCGCACTGGGGTTCACTGGGGAGGGGGCCTAGTAAAACCAACACAACACACACACACACAAACACACACATACACATGAGCTGAGTGCAAGTGACGGGGGAAGGGGAAGGAGGGAGGTTGCAATAACACCACAGAAACAACAGAAATAAGCTTGAAATGCAACGACTCATCTGGACTGAAAGCAGCAGGTGGGATGGATACACACTCCTGACTTCAAACTCACACTGTGGCACACACACACACAGCGTAAAGCAAGTTTTTAAACAAGTGTGAGTGAGAAAACCTGGAGTGTCAAACGGGCAGCAAGGAAGGGAAAATGCTTAAGACTAAATGAATAAACTGAAATCTGCCCAGAAGCCGAAACTGGCTGTTTCTATCTGCCCGCTGTCTGATGGATAGCTGAGTGGAGAGCTGGCCGTGGGCTGTTACACTTCATGGGAGGAGAAGTGGATATTTTTATAGTCCAGCACACTCATTTGCATTGAAGGCTTTTTAGAAAGTTGAACTATCTCCATCTGAATTTCTGAAAATTGGCTAAACAGACAAAAAAAAGCTAATCTTTGTGTCAGTCTAAACATATAATGTGAATAAGCAGCTGGTACTTTTCTACTTGCTGACTGTGTAAAGATGAATACATATTCATCTATTGCGACTGCATGAAAATATACAGCGAATGCACATCAATCTACAATAAAATCAAAATTATATAATAAAATCTTAATTAAACTGAACAAGGAGTGCAGAATTGAATATTTTTTAGACTTTTTCTTAACATAATTGCACTGACAGCAAGACAAAATGAACCAATTTGATTGAGAAAAAATGAATTCTTAAAACATAATCTGTCATCTGGCATGAATAAACATACTGTGGTTTTAAACATTGGTTTCACTGCAGAGAAGAAATGTGCTCTGAGTTCTTCTATAAATAAAAGTTGCTGGTTTGGTGAAGTCCTGTTTAATTGGATCAGCTGGAGGTGCACTCTACTCTGCTGTGATTGGTTGTTTCTCTGTCAGGCATCTGCAGAAGCTTATATAGTGAGACAGGTGCTCAATTTGTCAGCTGTTGTCCTGAGTAAATTGCTTGTTCTCTTTTATTTTTAACTGCATTTTTGCTGCCCATATGTTTCGAAAACATCTCTTATGTGATTTTATACCACTGTTTTATAGAAAGGCTGGTTTCTGTAGCCACCTTTAATAATGTAGTCCCAGAGCTAAAAGCAACACAATGCTCACTTTGTCCAACAAATGTTTCAATTATAAAAATTCCTGACTATAAAAGGGAAAATAACACATTTAAAAAGCTGTAACCAAAATATTTGCTGCAGTTTTGTGGACAATTTAAACTCTGACTTACAGAAAATTTACTTTCTTCAATATGTATTATGTCCAAATCTTAATTAAGCAATATTAGTGACATAAAAGAGTACAGCACAGTAAATATAATGCATCAAAAAGATGAAACGCTTAAAAAAACCCAGAAGTATGCCAATTTGTGATAGTGCCTTTTTGAGCGGTGGCTGTATTATTGATGCTCTGCATGCAGACGATGTGAGTATTTAGTCAGAAACAACTTATTACAGAAGTGTGGCTCTAGCTGATCCAATCTAACCCCGACCATCTTCCATCTTTTCCAGTTAATATTGCAGATATTTCCCCCCACAGCAGCCAGTAACCAATGGCAACAATTACCCAGTGTTTCTAATTACAGTGTATGCTCCTGACCTGCTAATAATCAACACACACTTACCTTCACCAAGGTGCCAATTTTACATGGGATTCTGACATTCATACAGCAACGTGTTATTCTGAGCCTGTATCTGTTTGCATCTGTGTTGGTCTCAGCAAATACATATCAAGTTAATAAGATACCAATCGTGTCTCCACCACCCGCAGTCTCATCTCATTAAGCATGACCAGTAAAACAGTGGCGCTGTGACGAGCTGCCTGTATGTAAATTACTATTATTACACACACTGTGACTGTAGTTCATTAGGGTACAATGTGCTTTTTCTACAAGTACACCCACACAGGCCTTTCTCCGCTTATGCTGCATAAATGGGCGTTCTGTAACGGCAAATTTTGATATCACTGTAATTTTGTGTAATTACACAGTGAGAGGACTCCTTGCGTGTTTGGAACAATGCTCACATGAGAATCATCTCCTTGTGTTGTTGGAGCTGCTGCGTTGCGGCTCACACGCTGCGCGACTCGTACCTGTTTGTGCTGAGCTCTCTGCTTGGTCTCAGGACTCTCGCCTTTGGATGATGAAGACTGCTGTCGCAACCGAGCTCCGCCGGAGGGCCAGTCGGGTGACGATGTCATCATGCTGCCGGAGGAGGGCCGGGGATAGGGTCCGCCGCTGAGTAGGTTTGGAGGTGTGCGGCCACGGGTGATGCTCTGAGGCGGCGGTTGGTCTATCCTCCGCTGCGGGCCGGCGCTGTTCTGTCTGGGGACGCTGGGCTGGTGTTGTGTCTCTGTGAGGGACAGCTGTCGGCGGTTGAACTCCCCCGAACGTCTGGTGTACTCTTCGCCGCTGCTCCCTCCTCCTCCACCTTGGTTTGAGAAGGAGTGCTTTCCTCCTGCTGGCCCGTCGTCATTGTTGCTATGGGAACTAACAGAACTGTGGCACTCTGAACCCGAATCAGTCACTCCGCGAGGGGATACAGGTAAGCAGGCGGCCATCTGGTAAACTGGGTTCTGGAAGGAGAGTGGGGCTAACAGCTGGGCGGGTCGACCTGGAGTACTTTCTGTGCCTGGGGTGGTGGGGGTCTGGCCGGGCCGCCTCAGGGTGGGACCCCCGGGGATGTTACCCTGTGGGATTCTGGCTGACCAGCCTCCACTAGAAGCTGGCCCTTCACATAGAGCGTCAGAAGAATTGAGACCTGTGCCACCGTCCAAGCTGCGGGGGTCTTGTAGGTCCACCATGGACAGACTCTTGCTGCCATTAGCCATGCCCAGGTCAGGCTCATTGGTCTCAGAGTAGCTGGAACTGCGTGCAGGGGAAGGCTGCATACCTGAGCTCCTTGTCACAAAGAAGAGGTCCTTATTTTCAGGGGTGGGTGAGGGTAACCTGGTGAAGTCGACCAATCTGAAAGGGAAAGATAAAAACAGGCTCACTTTGTCGTTTACAGTAAATTTGACTTGAATAAACCTTCTATGCTGAATTTCTGTTAATTGATTCAACATGGTTGTCTACTAGAAAAGGTTTACATGTTTTATTGTAAAAAAAAAAAAAAATTCTATTTTTTTCAGCAAATCTTTTCAGCTTTGGTTTCAATTGCTCCACTTTAGCTCCCTTAAAGATGCCATCAGCTCCGATTGGTTAATAATGTCAGCCCAGCAAGCCACTCCACCAGTTATCAGGAAAATAATGTTTTATGTTGATGCCAACACATCTCCTAGTTTGAAATACAGGCTTATTTTCTTCTTCCTGCACTTAAACTGAATTGAAATGCACTATAATTTCCCTTTGCAATAATTGAATTACTTTTCAATTCAATTAAACTCAAGCCCAGAAAGAAAACGCTAGACTATGAGCCATGTGTTTCTGGCAGTTACAGAGCAGTGTCCTCTGTCCTCTGTGAGGGGAAACGACTCCCTTTGGTGTTGACTTTGAGTTTTGTAACGCTTCTTATCTTTTAAATGCACAAAAAGCTTCATAACACATTGAAGCAAAATTAAAAACCCCAAAATGTATAACACACCCCCTTTAAATGTGACAGTTAACACATTTACCAATGCCTGCACTCACTTTCCTGTACTCCCTTCCTTTCTGCTACCAGATAGAAACCGCCAGAAGACGGCTACTTCAACAGCTGCAACTTATCTTCCGATAATCTCTATCATTCATATCACGCTCGTCTTCTTCCACTTTCCTTGTCCTTCTCCCTGAATTCTATTATCCTTCCCCTCCTTTAACCTCTTTCTCCTCTTCATTCTGCTCAATTTCTTCCCTTTTTCAACGCTGCCATGGTCCTTTCTTTTAGCTGCTTTTTATGTCTCTGGTTAGTGGATGAGTAGCAATTAAAGGAGAATGGTGAGCTCAGTCTCATAGCACACACACACACACACACACACACACACACACACACACACACACACACACACACACACACACACACACACAC